>CM035842.1:62118563-62427373 GCA_020510985.1 Pholidichthys leucotaenia
GGCTTGTTACCGGACTGCAGAACAAATCTACCTACGGGTACAAGTTAAGTCAAAAAAAAAAAAAAAAAAAAAGAGTGGGTAGTGAAGTAGCGCTTCGCCATCGCCCCGCAAATGAAACACACGCAGCTTCCTTTCACGGTAGTAAAAAGGAACTCTTCCTCCCGCTCACTTTGAAAATGATAAATTTTCAAATTGTCTTTTTTTGGCCATGTTTTTGGGCTTGGAAACCGCACTGCGCGCACCACCTTAACTGCCCGCTAGCTAAGCTTACGCTCCACAAGCGCGAAGGTTTTGTCATGCGCACAATACTGACCTTTGAACTAGGTCAGAGTTCACCTTAACTTTACGTATAATAAACATATTTTCATTTTTTTTATTTTTAAGACATTGTCATTTTAAAATCTATATAAATGCAAGTGTGATTTTAAAAAATATAAAAAATATAAAATAAAAAATAGCGGCAGAAAAAATTACATCTGCAGCTCACTTGCGAGTTGTGCTATTTTTAGAACAGGCCTGCGGGCGACACATGTGGTCCCTGCGGGCGACATGGTGCCCGCGGGCACCGCGTTGGTGACCCCTGCTCTAGCCACACCCAGGCCTGATTACTGCGACACCTGTTCTCAATTAAGCAATCACTTAAATAGGACCTGCCTGACAAAGTGAAGTAGACTAAAAGATCCTCAAAAGCTAGACATCATGCTGCAATCCAAAGAAATTCAGGAACAAATGAGAAATAAAGTAACTGAGATCTATCAATCTGGAAAAGGTTATAAAGCCATTTCTAAAACTTTGGGACTCTGGCGAACCACAGTGAGACCCATTTTCCACAAATAGCGAAAACCTGGAACAGTGGTGAACCTTCCCAGGAGTGGACAGCTCACCAAAATTACCCCAAGAGGGCAGCGACGACTCATCCAAGAGGTCACAAAAGACCCCACAACAACATCCAAAGAACTGAATCAGAATCAGAATCAGAAAAAGATTTATTGCCAAGTACATTAACAGATCACTGATAACATACGAGAGAATTTGACTTGACACAGTAATGAACCTGCATTTCCGTGCCGCGGCGCCTCTGAAACGCGCCTATCAGCAGGAGGGTACAGGTAGCATAAGAATAATACAATAGGAAGGAGCAAAAAAATCATTGATTCAGAATACTGGTTGCATAATCAATCAATATTATGATTACAAGGAAAAAAAAAGCTCTCAATGCACATTCGCGGACAAGATTCACAGGACACAAGAGAGCAGTGTGTGTATCTTTATTTCAGTTCGTGGATCAATATGTGTGCACTGTTGAAGCAAGTGTTGTGATAATAGAAGAACAACAAGGGCACTTGGCAGGAGATGTTTTGTCTGGCTGCTCGCCAATCGTCCTTGCGATTATCTGAGCAGGTGCTGTCCAAGGCCTTGTGCTTGATGTTTTGAAAACACAGACTGCAGACAGCCAGGAGGAATTTTCATGGGGAAATTGGGCCAAATAGGACTGATCACAGAGAAGGAGCTTTTTATTTCTTCTGTAGATTCAGTACTTAATCCTTCATTGCGGGGCTTTGAGTCCGTCGTGGATAGACCTAAGCGTAAACATGATGTAATCCACCTTCCGAGACAGTTCTCCATTTGTCGCTATCAGGGTCTTCTCCAATTTTTCAATTTGATAGATGCACCTCGCCTGGCCAGCATTTTGATAGGTTGTATCCATCTTCAGCAATTTGCGGTACACCAGGACAATCCCAGTTCCAATCAGAAAGATCCCGATCACCATTATTACGAAGACATACAAATCTTCAATATCTTCGATAGAGAGATTAGTGAGACACAAGATCCTCCAATTACTTGTGTCACGTAAATAGCCCGCTGGAGCCGTTCCTGCGGGGCAGACAGCTTCCCCCGGAGCACTTTTCCTTGTTGAAAAAATAGTGTCAATTGTGTTCAAAGCCCAGCTTATTAACTCCATAGTTTCTTTCGACGGTCGCAGTTAGACGCAGACAGACAACAGCAAGCTGGGATCCAGTAGTTGGGGGGGAAGGAAAAAAAAGTCAGAGCAAGAGAGAAGGAAAAAGCGTCTGCTCTCTTGGGAGGGCGGAAGTGAGAACTGCAGGCTTCACTTGCCTCAGCTAAGGTCAGTGTTCATGACTCCACCATAAGAAAGAGACTGGGCAAAAATGGCCTGTATGGCAGAGTTCCAAGATGAAAATGTCATGGCTCCCTTAGGGCCATCATCAACTACAGCTGCACGCACATCTGCTGCCAATCTCCAGCGGGCTTTATTACCGCGCCTGCCTGAGACTCGGCACGGAGCCGTCTGTCAATCTCCATAGACATGTCTCACGTCAGCAGCCAAGTTCCTGGCTTCATCGTCAGAGTTCCTGACCATCTCATCGCTTCACGTAAGCCTTACTATTGACTCACCTTTGTCAGTCGTCTTCCCCTGTGCACAGGTGGATCTCCCCAGCGGTGGATTCCTCTCTTCCCGGCGGCAGTCCAGCCTCCATCGCCACTACAGGGCTACTCGCTCACTTCCCCGCACAGAGTCAGACAGCCCGCAAGGTCAACCTGAGCATTTCCATGACCATCTGCAAAGTAAGCAACCATTACTATCACACTCTTTGCCCGTAGACTGAACTAACACCTCTGCTCTGTCGTTATAGGGTTGCCAGGCTGAACGGCGTCCTGCTCTCCCCCCTGGGCATGATTCCTGCACCGCACACAACATACTGTACACTCTGTACATACACGCACTCATTCACACAGTTAGCAATAAAAGGATAATTGTATTCACTCGAGTCTGTGTTTTGTCCCCTGGGTCTATAATTATGTCAGTACGGCTCCGTCAGAGCGACCCAGCGGACAGCGTGCTAGCACGCCGAGTTAACAGTCTAGTGGCTCGGGTGGAGCAGTTAGCTTACCAACAACACGTTATCCTTAACCAGCTAACTCAGATTAACAGCCGGTTGGATCGTCTGGATGGACAGCGGACGTTTCCTCCGGCCTACGGGAGTCCGTTGGCTCACGCTAGCTCCCCTCCTAGCCAGGCTAGTCAGGTCCCTTCGGCCCGTCTCACACCGATCCCCACACCTGCTCGCTTTAGTGCCAAACTCAGGAAGGACCGTGGGTTCATCCTGCAGTGTGAGATGGTTTTCCAGCGAGTTCCGGGGGATTTTCCCACAGACCATAGTAGGATAGGCTATGTGGCTAATCTGTTAGAGGGTAGAGCGCTAGCTTGGGCATACACCGTTATGGCTAAATCTAGCTATGCTAGCTTAACTTACCAGCAGTTCATTGCTGATTTCCACGAGGTATTTGACCATTCCGACCATGATAGTGTGTTAACCACCCGGTTGTTAAATTTCCGACAGGGGGGTAGGTCCCTGGCAGACTACGCTGTCGATTTCCGGGTGGTGGCCGAGGAGGTCGGGTGGGAGGATGCCTCGCTCTGTAGTATATTCATTCGGAGCTTGAACCCTAGCCTACGGGATGAGCTAGCCCGGTTAGATAAACCAGAGAGACTCATTGAGCTAATCTCCCTAACCATTAATTTGGATAATAGGCTGAGGGAGCGGGCAGCCGAGTGAAGAGCTTCCGGTCACTCGGGCGCCCATTTTTCAGCTCCTCCCAGTCATCTCAATTGGCCCTGCCTCCACCTGAAACTCTAGATGGGCAGGAGGATATGGTAGTCAGGTGCTCCAAAATTTCCTTAGCCTAGAAGCAGCACCGTAGGGAGTTAGGGCTGTGCATGTACTGCGGTAGCAAGGAGCATGAGGTAGAGAGTTGCCCCGTTCGGCCAAAAGAGGGGGTCCGTGTGTCACTGTAGGGGAACTCACGGACTCGTCTCGGCCTAATCCCCTCACCAAATGCCTCGTGCCCATTAGATTCATTTACAAACAAACAGAATATGCCACACACACACTGATTGACTTGGGGGCTGAGCAGAGCTTCATATCGGGGGACCTGGCAACCCGATTAGGGCTCCCCTGCCATACACTCCAGTCACCCCTTAAGCTCATCACCCTGTCTAAGTCCCCCCTGGTGACAGTCTCTCAACAGACCGCCCCGGTGTCAGTGATTGTCTCAGGAAACCATCGGGAGGACCTACGCCTGTTGGTGCTGCCATCTTCTACATCTCCAGTTATCTTGGGCTACCCCTGGCTCCGACTCCACAATCCATCGTTTGATTGGCGGACTGGGAGTATAACATCGTGGAGCTCATTTTGCCTCAGCACGTGTCTGCAGTCCGCATCATGCGCCCCATCAGTGTCTCTAGCCCCCCACGCCCCTCTTCCTCTAGATTTGTCCAAGGTGCCGCCTGAATACCATGACCTGGGGGCGGTAAGTCGCAGGTGCTGTCACTTCCCCCCTTACCGCCCTTATGACTGTGCCATCAATCTCCGGGCTGGTGCCCCGCTGCCATCGAGCCGGCTCTACAGCCTGTCTGCTCCGGAGCGGGAGGCAATGGATGCCTATATTAAGGAGTCGCTCAGCTCGGGCATCATTCGACCGTCTTCTTCGGCGGTCGGGGCAGGGTTCTTCTTCGTGGGCAAGAAGAATGGCTCCCTGTGGCCATGTATCAACTTCAGGGGGCTCAACGAGATCACGGTGAAGGACAAATACACCCTTCCCCTCATGGACATGGCTTTCGACTCCCTCCACGGGGCCTTGTGGTTCACCAAACTTGACCTTCGCAACGCTTACCATCTCGTGTGGATCAAGGAGGGAGACGAGTGGAAGACGGGATTCCGGACCCCAAGTGGCCACTTCGAGTACCTTGTGATGCCGTTTGGGTTGACCAACGTGCTGGCCATCTTCCAGCGCCTTATAAATGACGTTCTCTGGGATTTCCTGGGCTCCTTCGTCTTCGTCTATTTGGATGACATCCTCATCTTGATGAACATCAGGTACACGTGAGATGGGTCCTCCAACGACTCCTGGAGAACAAACTGTTTGTTAAAGCTGAGAAATGTGAGTTCCACGCCAACAAGACTTCGTTTCTTGGTTTTGTCATTTCCCATAACCAGGTTCTTCCTGACCCGGAGAAGGTCAAAGCGGTGGTGGAATGCCCCCCCCCACCCCGTCAAGGAAGCAACTCCAACAGTTCCTGGGGTTCACCAATTTTTATCGTTGCTTTGTGCCAATCTACAGCATGATTGCTCTCCCATTGACCCATCTCATGTCCCCCAAGGTGGTTTTCCATTGGATGGAGGAGGCTGCAGCGGCGTTTGGCACCCTCAAGGGGGAGTTCTCGTCATCCCGTGTCCTCACACAGGTGGATCCGTCCCTCCAGTGCTTGGTCGAGGTGGACGCATCGAATTCCGGGGTGGGGGCAGTGCTCTCCCAGCGCTCTCCAGTGGACGGGGTGGTCCGCCCCTGTGCTTTCTTCTCACGCCACCTGTCCCCGGCTGAGAGGAACCATGACATCGGTGACAGGGAGCTCCTGGCGGTGAAGCTCGCCCTGGAGGAATGGCGTCACTGGTTGGAGGGGGCTGCTCAACCTTTCATAGTATGGACCGATCACAAGAACTTAGAATACCTGAGGACCGCCAAGCAGCTGAACTCCCGGCAGGCCCGTTGGTCCTTGTATTTTGGGCGTTTTAACTTCACAATCACCTATCGCCCTGAGGTTAAGAACGCCAAACCAGACGCCCTCTCCAGGCAGTTCGCGGCAGAGGTGGCTGAGGACCACGAACATACCATCCTTCCAGCATCCTGTGTCGTCGGCGCCCTCTCATGGGGTATCAGGGAGAGGGTCTTGAAGGCGCAGGAGGCTGAGCCCGATCCTGGAGGTGGACCCGCGGAGCGGCTGTTTGTCCCCACATCGACTCGGGGTGAGGTGATTCATTGGGCCCACTCCTCTAAGTTTTCGTGCCATCCAGGGGTGTCCCACATGGTGGAGCTCCTCCAGAGGTCGTTCTGGTGGCCGGGGCTTCGGAAGGATGTCACCGCCTACATCAGTGCCTGCGCTCAGTGCGCCACCGAGAAGACGTCCTCTTCTCCGCCGGCCGTTCTCCTTCACCCGCTGCCGGTTCCCAGCCGCCCTTGGTCCCATATTGCACTGGACTTTGTGACTGGCCTTCCACCCTCCAACCACTTCACCACAGTCCTCACCATTGTGGACCGGCTTTCTAAGTCCCTCTCCGGGGCCTGCCTACAGCGCGGGAGACATCGGATCTGCTAGTGCAGCACGTCATATGCCTCCACGGGATCCCCACCGATGTCGTCTCTGATCGTGGGCCCCAACTCGTGTCCCAGGTCTGGAGGGCATTCTGCAACGCTCTGGGGTCAATGGTGAGCCTGTCATCCGGATACCACCCC
This sequence comes from Pholidichthys leucotaenia, assembly GCA_020510985.1. Classification (NCBI taxonomy): domain Eukaryota; kingdom Metazoa; phylum Chordata; class Actinopteri; order Cichliformes; family Pholidichthyidae; genus Pholidichthys; species Pholidichthys leucotaenia. Next base: position 62,124,879 of record CM035842.1, read on the forward strand.
CAGAGCAACGGGCAGTGCGAGCAGGCCAATCAGGAGCTGGAGGCTGCTCTGTGCTGTGTCTTCGCCTCCAGTCCATCGTCTTGGAGCAGCCACCTCCCCTGGATCGAGTATGCCCATAACTCGACGGTTTTCTCGGCGATCGGCATGTCTCCCTTCAGGGCCTCTCTAGGTTACGACCCTCCACTGTTCCCCGAAGAGGAGAAGGAGGTGGCAGTGCCTTCTGTCCACGCCCACATAAGGCGCTGCCGCCGGCTCTGGACTGCCACCTGCAGAGCTTTCCTTCGCATGGCCGAACGCAACACCAAGACGGCTAACCGCCGCAGGAGACCAGCTCCCCAGTACCAGGTGGGTCAACAGGTATGGCTGTCCACACAGAGTATTAATTTGAAGGCTGAGAAACGGAAGTTGGCTCAGCGGTTCATTGGCCCCTTCCCTATCACTCGTATTGTTAACCCTATGGCTGTACGCCTAGCTCTCCCCCCCTCTCTCCGCATCTGTCCAATATTTCATGTCTCCCAGGTGAAGCCCGTCTGCTCCAGCCCTCTCTGTCCCCCTCCCAAGACTCCACCTCCACCAGTAGTGATTGACGGCGACCTGGCTTGGAGAGTCAACACCATCCTGGACGTTCGCCGTTGGGGTCGCGGCCTGCAGTACTTGGTGGACTAGGAGGGGTATAGTCCCGAGTGGAGGTCCTGGGTACGTCCGTCATTCGTGCTCGATAAGCAGCTCATCAGGGACTTCCACCGGACGCACCCGGGTAGGCTGGTTCAGGTGCCAGGAGGCACCTCTCGGGGGGGGGGGGGGGGAGTACTGTCATGGCTCTCTCAGGGCCATCATCAACTACAGCTGCACGCACACCTGCTGCCAGTCTCCAGGGGGCTTTATTACCGGGCCTGCCTGAGACTCGGCACGGAGCTGTCTGTCAGTCTCCATAGACACGTCTCACGTCAACAGCCAAGTTCCTGGCTTCATCGTAAGAGTTCCTGACCATCTCATTGCTTCACGTAAGCCTTACTATTGACTCACCTTTGTCAGCCGTCTTCCCCTGTGCACAGGTGGATCTCCCCGGCGGCGGATTCCTCTCTTCCCGGTGGCGGTCCAGTCTCCATCGCCACTACAGGGCTACTCGCTCACTTCCCCACACAGAGTCAGATACTGTCTCCCTGGCTGCAGCCCGCAAGGCCAACCTGAGCATTTCCATGACCATCTGCAAAGTAAGCAACCGTTACTATCATGCTCTTTGCCCGTGGACTGAACTAACACCTCTGCTCTGTCTTTATAGGGTTGCCAGGCTGAACGGCGTCCTGCTCTCCCCCCGGGCACGATTCATGCACTGCACACAACATACACACTGTATATACATGCACTCACTCACACAGTTAGCAATAAAAGGATAAGTGTATTCACTCGAGTCTGTGTTTTGTCCCCTGGGTCTATAATTATGTCAGAAAACCACTGCGGAGCAAAAAGAACATAAAAGCTCGTCTCAGTTTTGCCAGAAAACATCTTGATGATCCCCAGGATTTTTGGGAAAATACTCTGTGGACTGACGAGACAAACGCTCATCAGTCACATTGGAGGGTTTTCGATCATGAACCGCCTTTTGTAGGTCATGCCACAGCATCTCAATTGGATTCAGGTCAGGACTTTGACTCGGCCACTCCAAAATCTTCATTTTGTTTTTCTTAAGCCATTGAGAGGTGGACTTGCTGGTGTGTTTTGGATCATTGTCCTGCTATAGAACCCAAGTGTGCTTGGCTGGGTCTTATTACTGGAGGCAGTCTACTGTCATGAATCGCCCCTCAGAGCAGAGAGAAACAGGCCCACGTGCCAACTGCAGTTTGTGGTTTTTATTAACAAAAGCACACAAAGTGCCAGAGTTCAGCAAGGCAAAAATCCAAATTCAGAAAATGAGGTAAACTTACAGATTAGTACCAGAACAGGGATGGGATTCTGGTGGCGGAGAGGATTCTCATTAAGACTGCCGCAGTGAGAGAACAATCAGACAGTCTTTAAATAGTTGGGGAACAGGATGAAACAATGGGTGGCAGGTGCGGGCTGCATCAGCAGGCAGGTGACCTAATTGAACAACAACTCACAGCTGAGACGACTAGGGAACAGGCAGCGAGACAATGACAGGGTGGGAGTGTCTGGAAGAGGAGATAAGGCAGTCATGTCACATAGAAACAAAATTTAAATCCTAAACTACAGGAACTGACAAAATAATAATAATACTAGACATAAATAACTAACAAAATGATGAAACGGTGAAACACCGCACTCAGCCTCATCACAAAAGATGTGATAAACCACAGTTAATTTATGTTTTAACATGGGGGGCAACCACTTTTTCACACAGGGCCATGTAGGTTTCGATTTTTTTTATCCTTAATAATAAACAGCTTCATTTAAAAACTGCATTTTGTGTTTATTTGTGTTATCTTTGTCAAATATTTAAATTTGTTTGATGATCTGAAACAGTGTGACACAAGTGTGACAAACATACAAAAAAAAAGAGAAATCAGGAAGGGAGCAAACACTTTTTCACACCACTGTACCTCTGGAGGTATGAAGATGTTTAGGAGAGAGGGAGTGAGAGGATGACTGAGGAGTGGAGAAGAAGTGTTTTGGTACCAATTTTCAAGAACAAGGGTGATGATTAGAGCTGTAGTAACTATGGAGGCATAATGTTGATTAGCCACACCATGAAGATATGGAAAAGAATTGTTGAAGCCAGGTTAAGAGGAGAGGTGACAATCAGCGAGCAGCAGTATAGTTTCATGCCAAGAAATAGTACTACTGATACAATGTTTGCTCTAAGAATGTTGATGGAGAAGTATAGCGAAGGTCAGAAGGAGTTGTACTGTCTTTGTGAATCTAGAGAAAGCATATGATAGGGTGCCAAGAGAGGAAGTGTGGTACTGTATGAAGAAGTCAGGAGTAGCAGAGAAGTGTGTGAGGGTGGTGCAGGACATGTATGAAGACAGTGAGATGGTGGTGGTGTGCTGTAGGAGTGACAGATGGACTCAAGGTGGGGGAGGGATTACACCAGAGATTGGCCCTGAGCTCCTTCTTATTTGCTATGGTAATGGACAGGCTGACAGATGAGGTCAGACATGGGTGTCCGTGGACCATGATGTTTGCAGATGACATGTGATCTGTAGTGAGAGTAGGGAGCAGGTGGAAGAGAACCTGGAGAGGTGAAGGTATGCGCCGGAGAGAAAAGAAATGAAAGTCAGTAGAAGCAAGACAGAATACATGTGTGTGAATTCAATTCAACTTTATTTAAATAGTGACATTTAACGACAACAGTCGTATCATTGCACTTTCAACTGTAGGGGAAAACCCCACAATTGCAGAAAGGCCCCAGCAATCAGGCGAATGAGAGGGAAGCACGTGTAATGGTGAAGATGCAAGGAGTAGAGGTAGTGAAAGTAGATGAGTTTAAACACCTGGGTTCAAACATCCAAAGCAATGGAAAATGCACAAGAGAGGTGAAGAAGAGAGTGGAGGAAGGGTGGAGTGGGTGGAGACAAGTGTCAAGTGTGATTTGTGACAGAAGGATATCAGCTAGAGTGAAAGGGAAGATTTACAAGATGGTGGTGAGACCTGCTATAATGTATGGTCTGGAGATGGTGGCGCTGACAAAAAGACAAGAGGCAGAGGTGGAGGTAGCAGATTTGAAGATGCTAAGATTCTCATTGGGAGTGACTAGGAGGGACAGGATTAGAAATGTGTATATTAGAGGAATAGCTCAGGTTGAGCGGTTTGGAGACAAAGAAAGAGTCAAGGCTGAGAAGGTTTGGACATGTGATAATGGATATATTGGACAAAGAATGTTGAAGATGGAGCTGTCAGGCAGGAAGAAAAGAGGAAGACCACAGAGAAAATCCATGGATGGTCCTCCAAATTCCCCAGCTCTAAAATCCAATTGAGCATCTGTGGGATGTGCTGGACAAACAAGTCTGATCCATCGAGTCCCCACCTTACAACCTTATGGTACTTAAAGGATCTGCTGCTAACATCTTAGTGCCAGATACCACAGCACACATTCAGGGGTCTAGTGAAGTGTCATAATTGCCTTTCAGGGCAGGGGAAAAGGCTCCATGCGCAGGTTGTGAGTTTGCAAATTTATTGGAAAAAACACTGAGTAACAAAAAACTCATGGACAGGAAGAAATGCAGGTAAGAAAAATGGCTAAAGCTAAGGCGAGTGATATCACCGGCTAAACCCGGTAGACTGAGCTAAAACAACTCATGAACAGGCAAGAAAAATAGCAGAAGCTAAGGCGAGGGGAATCGCCGGCTAAACCTGGAGGCAAACTTAGAAACACGCATAGCAAAATAACAAAGAACTTATGTGTATGAGTAGCGAGATGAAAGTAGTGTGCTGCGCCAGACAAAAGTGAACAGCCCCTTAAATAAGGCTAAACACAAAGTAAGGTAAGTGATAACAGGTGTGGTAAACCTGAGCGGGTAGGAGAAAGCAATGATACATAATTGGGATCAGCTGAGTCAGTGAAAGGGAGGTGAACCAAAAACTGACAGCTGACAGGGCACACCCACGTGAAGCTTCAAGCCCCTGACAGCTGTCAACAGTCAGAGGGTAATACTAAAGATATAAAGAATAAAATAACATACCAAATAAATATAAATAAATACAAAAATATAACACTCAACACAAACAGGAAAAACGGCAAGCAGAACAAGAATACATAAACCCCAAAAAGCTTAAAATGCAACAAATGAGTAAATAAGCAGAAAAAGTCATGCGACCGAGTCCGGTGGAAATCTCCAGCACTCGGCTCATGTCATGGAGTCCATGCCTCGACAGGTCAGGGCTGTTTTGGCAGCAAAAGGAGGAACAACACAAAATTAGGCAGAAGTCTGATCAGAGTATACAATTTGTTTGTCTTGGTGTAACTGAAGAAACACAAGGACATGCCTCAGATATAAGTGCCACCTCAAATTGTAACTGAAACCCTGACAATGTTTGTACAACACTGTAATTGTTTTGTAGAGATTGAACAAAGTAAATAATGTGTTAATTAGATGGTGCTGTATTGGATTACTCTATGACCTATGACTATACGTGAGGTTGCCGATCACCCTCCAGTTCTGGCCTAATGCTAGACTGAGTCTGTTCACATTTCTTTTTACCTTTAAACTAACTTGCAGCAAGGAGCCAAATGATCATAAAAATTAAAACCACTATGAACTGTAAGGTACATACATGAACCTTAGAGCTTCAGCAAATGGTTATCTCGCTATAAGCAACTGAGTCACCTCTCATTGTATCTCATTATAATTAGGTCCATATAAAAAAAATCTGATGTATAATATCTCTGTTATTGACTTTATTAAAAAGCTGACTGTGTGCATTTCTTCTTCAACAGTGGAACAAGAGCAGATTCAAAAGAGGACGTTCACCAACTGGGTCAACGCTCAGCTGGCGAAGGTGAGACTCAATTTTTTAAAATTGATTCTCTTTATTTTAGTTTTCAAAACTTTTACAGTACATGTACACAGTTCTTTATGTGCCCTTCAGAGTAAGTGGAAATCAAATCAGTCACACTCATAGCAGTACATGACAGATATACTGTAATGCCAAATAACATACAGCTACTGTATACTGTATCTTAACGTTACCATCCTGTTAAGGTTTCTGAAAGTGTCCCCTAGCATGAGGCAGCAGCAGCGGACTGTCAGCTCTCTTTTCTGCCTCGTGTTGGAGGTCAGCCGTGAATGTGACATTGGTGACCAGTGGAGTGGGAGGTGGTCGTGGGTGTGTGTGTGCCCATAAATATAGCATTAAGGAGCAAAGTTCACAGCGCACAGACAGACAGTAACAGACGGCCTTCACACTCCGCTGCTCTCCACCCACCAACATTACCCACTTAAACCACCCACTGTACGTTCAGGCAGCCGTGGCTCTGGTGGGAACTGTGCCTGAATGCTGAATGGTGGAAACAATTGTTAATCCTTTGGTGGTTGTTCACATTAGAACTTGTATTACATTATAATTATTTGTGTCACATGGCAGCAGTTTTATTGGCAGATGCTTCTGTTTCAGCTTTGAGAGCGTGTGGATAGAATAGAATATCTCATCTCATCTCATCTCTCATCTCATCTGTTCTTTATTATTTGTGAAATAAATATATGGTAATACCTTTTAGACCCAAATAATTGCATCCCAATATACAAACCAAAATCACAGTAAAAGTGCAAAAACAGCACTAAAAAAGCTGAAAGAAAACAAGCAAACAAGTAAGGAATGACCAAACAACCCCCCCACCTGAATACAAATTTTGCTTACTCTTACTTGTGACACTCTGAAGTCAGACCCACTTTATGATGTATAAAAATGCTTAAAGATGGATAAAATTTATGGAAAAAAAATTAAATAGGAATTTATAACTGTTTCCTGGATAAACATAACCCCCCCCCCAAAAAAAAAATACAAACTGTACTTTGAGAGATCGAAGACCCATAGATCTGACTTCAAATCTAATGAAATGTTTTGAAAAGGTTGTTTTGGGTCACTTGAGTCAGCAAGTTACAGTTTTGTGTACAGAAAGGGTGTGGAAGTGGATAATGGAGATAATGCTTTGCTTTTTCATGTTTTTTTTTATGTGTAGTCACTTGTAAACATAAGCCAGTTCTATTAGGATTATGTTTTTTCTGATTTTTGAAGTGCTTTTAATATAATCCAATCACATATTTTTGCTACTAACTTATTTAATTTTAATCTGCATAATACAACTTCAGACTAGATTTTAGATTATCTCTTGTCAGGGTTGGCAGTAAAGTGTCAGACACTATTTTAACTCATATAGGAGCTCCACAGGGCACAGTGTTATCTCCTTTTCTTTTTCACACTGTACACTACCGACTACAGGTGTAGCCAGGATTCTCGCTTGGTGCAGACATTTTCTGACGTTTTATAAAAAAAGGAGATGACCCCAAATACTATAAAAATGAGATTGACATTTTTGTTAGCTGGTGCGAAGGAAGCTTTTTAAGATTAAACGTCACTAAAACTAAACAGCTTGTAATCAATTTTACAAAAAAAAAAAGATAACTTTTCCTGGTGACCGTTAAGGGACAGAGGATTGAAATTGTCCAGTCTTATAAATGTCTTGGTGTCCACTTGGACAATATATTAAATTGGAAGGAACTATGAAGAACAGAACAGTGAAGCTGTTTTTAAAAGATTCATACTAGACTTTTCTTTTTGAAGAGGCTAAGTTTGTTCAGTATTAGTAGGAAGCTTCTTAATGCTTTTTTAAAAATTTATCAGGGAATCATTTTTAGTGTCTTGTTTTATGCTGTGCTCTGTTGGGAAAAGGGCATTGGGGTGGATGCCAAAATAGGATCAATAAGTTGATTAAGAAGGCTGAATCTGTGATTGGCCTTACTCTGGACTCTCCTGAGGTAATAACTGAGAAGAAAACAAGGTCCAAATTGAAGACTGTGTCACGACTTCATCGCCGCTCTTGATGTTTTTAATCAGTTTTGCAGTTCTTTTAGTGAGAGGCTGTTAATGCCTTGGTGTTCCACAGAAAGTCTGATGAGGTCTTTTACTCCTGGAGGAATTAGATTTTATAATGAACATTTTTAGATTTTTTGGGGGGGTGGGGGGTGGGGGGTGCTATTGCATGCTGGTGTTATGTTATTGTATGCATTTGTTGTTGTCTTTAAGTGTCATGTTGCTAATAATGCGCAGTGAATGTTTGCTCTGGACTGGTGGCAAATGAATTTCCCCTGTGGGATTAATAAAGTTATATTAAATAAATAATCTTGTTAATGTTTTAATGATATTTGTCACGAAGTAGTGGGCTATAAACTGCAGCTCATACTGTGGAAGGTTCTGATGTTATGAATCCGCTGTCCTTCTGGGGCAACAGAGACGAGAGCCCACATGCAGTAAAGTGTTGTCCGTAATTTATTGAACATAAAGAGTAATAAGCAAACAAAGTTTATTTGTATAGCACTTTTCACAGATATATATCACAAAGTGCTACACAGCAAGTTAAAATTTACAAATACCCAGAAATTAAAATCAATAGAAATAAGATACAATATACATATTAATAGGGATAAAAAGAGAAAACAGGGAAGAAATAAAAGCCATTCAATGAGAGCTAAAAGCCTGTCTGAACAAATGAATTTTTAACTCCTTCTTAAAAGAGTCAACAGACCCAAGGCAGTGCAAGGACAGGGGAAGTGTGTTCCGAAGCCGTGGTGCAGCAGCCTGGAAAGATTGATCTCCATGGGTTCTGAACTTGGTCCGAGGGACCACCAGGAGTCTCTGGTCTGAGGATCTTAGTGATCGTCTTGTGGCATAAGGAGTCAAGAGGCCTGAGATGTATGAAGGGGCTTGGCCATTAAGAGCTCTAAAAGTCAAAATTAAAATCTTAAAATGAAATCTAAAAGCAACTGGCAACCAATGAAGGGACCATAAAACTGGGGAAATGTGTTCCCTTTTCTTCATCTGGGTTAAAAGCCGAGCTGCTGCATTTTGCATAGTTTGAAGGCGGGCAACAGCAGTTTTATTAAAACACATAAAAAGGGCATTACAATAATCTGACTGAGAGACCTCAGTCTGTCCGGGTTGGAAACAACATCTCCAACTCTGTCACACTGAGCACCGGATCCCCTCAAGGCTGTGTACTCAGTCCACTGTTGTTTACACTTCTAACACATGACTGTGTATCCAGACACGAGGGGAACCAGATTATTAAGTTTGCAGACGACACCACGGTGGTGGGACTTATTCAGAGGGATGAGGAATCAATGTACAGGGAAGAAGTGAGAGACCTGGAGGGCTGGTGCAGGGAGAACAATCTGGTGCTCAACGTGGACAAAACGAAGGAGATGATTATCGACTTCCGGCGGTCACAGCCTGAGCACGTCCCCCTCAGCATCGGCGGCCGTTTAGTGGAGAGAGTGGAGAACATCAAGTTCCTCGGAGTGCAGATCTCGCAGGACCTGACCTGGAGCAAGAATTCATTGGGGATCAGGAAGCAAGCTCAGCAGAGACTGCACTTCTTGAGGAAACTCAAACAGGCCTCTCTCCCCATCTGCATCCTCAGGACTTTCTACAGAGGTGTGGTGGAGAGTGTTCTGACGTACTGCATTGCTACATGGTACTCCAGCTGCAGTATGTCAGACAAAAAAGCCCTGCAGAGGATAGTCAAGGGGGCTGAGAGGGTAATTGGAGTCTCCCTCCCCTCTGTCCAAGAACTTTTTCAGAACCGTTGTAGGAGCAGGGCACTGAACATTGTCAAGGACCGTTCTCACCCTCTGCATAAACACTTTGAACTTCTTCCATCTGGTAAACGATTCCGGAGCATCAGAGGCAGAACCACCAGACTGATCAACAGCTTCCTTCCACAAGCTGTCAGGATGCTGAACAGTTGACCCGGAATCTCTCATACACACTACTGCACCTACGGACATTTTGTATATTATTTGTATATTATAGTTAGTTAGTTTTTTTTCCCAAGTATGTCAGGGATGTGTGAATGGATGGGGGTGGGGGTGGGGGTGGGGGGTGAAGCTATGTGGGAGTGTGTCTTAAATCATGCTGCTTCTATTTATATGGATGCCGAGAGAAACGCAATTTCATCTTGCCTACACTACAGTTGTATGTACAGCAATATGACAATAAAGTTTGATTTGATTTGATCTAAGCGAGACAAGATAAAAGCATGAATGATCATTTCCAGTTCAGGTGTTGAGACCATAGGTCTAAGTTTTGCTATATTCCTCAGATGAAAAATGCAATTCCTGATTAGTTGCCGACCATGGCAGCCCAGTGACATAGCATTGTCAAAAACAACACCCAGGTTACGCAGGCTGGGCTGGACAGAAGAGCCTGGGTGACCTAAGCATTGCTTTATCAGAGGAATTTTACTGTCTGGAGTGATGATCAGTGTTTCTGTCTTATTAAGATTTAATTGTAAGAAGTTATTGTTTAACCATTTGTTAATGGCAGACAGGCAAGAGATTAAGTTTGATAAAATGTTCAGCTCATTTTCTTTAAAAGAACAGTAAAGCTGAATGTCGTCTGCATAAAAATGGTAAGAAACACCCTTAAACTGACTAATAATCTGGCCAAGTGGGGTTAAATACAATAAAAACAGAGTAGGGCCCAGAATTGAGCCTTGAGGAACCCCACAGGAAAGTCCTTTAACCTCTGACATCTTCTCATTAAATTAAACACAAAACCCTCTGTCAATTAAATAAGATGAGAACCATTTCAGAACTAATCCTGAAATACCAAACATGTCCTTCATCCTATTTATCAATATATTGTGGTCCACCATGTCAAAAGCAGCGGTGAGATCCAACAACACCAGGACTGAGTACTGACCAGAATCTGCTGCCATCATAATGTCACTGGAGACTTTAATTAGTGCTGTCTCGGTGGAGTGCATTTTACAGAAAGCAGACTGGAAGGTGTCTAAGATTTTATTTCTCTCTATGAATGTAATTAATTGCTCGGCTACTACCTTCTCAAGCAATTGGATAAGAAGGGAAGCTTTGAAATGGGCCTGTAATTGTTCAGTTCTGTAGGGTCTAAGTTTTGTTTCTTTAATTTGGATTCAACCACTGCTTGTTTAAAAGAACTGGGAACAGTGCCTGATAAAAGTAACCAATTAATGATTTCGACAATTAAAGACCCAATAGAGTCAAATATTTTGAAAAGTAATGATGTTGGGAGGATATCTAAGGGGCTTGAAGATGGCTTCATAAAGGCCAGAAGACCATTTAGATCAAGTAGCATGACTGGAGTGAATGAGGACCACGTGTTAGAGGGGGCCTGATTCAGGCCAAGGTCCTCAGCAGATGGTGTAGGGCTTGCTCTAATATTGTTCACCTTATTCGCCATAAAATTTGCAAAGTCATCACATTCAGCATTAGAATAAGCAGGAACCATGGCTAAATCAGGTGAGACAATGGAATTAATGGTGTCAAACAAAAACTTGGGATTTCCCTTGTTTAAGAATATAAGCTGAGCAAAGTAGTTTGTTCTCGAATTCTTCATCATATCATTTAGTGAGGTTATGAAGTCTTTGAGGTGGAGTCTGTGCACCTCAAGCTTGGTGGCCTTCCACAAATGTTCCACCTTCCGACAACTTCTCCTAAGAATACAGATCTCTTCATTTATCCAAGGGCATGGTTTCTTAGGAGAAGTATAGCTACATTTAATAGGAGCCACTTTATCAACTACCAGTTGGCACTGTTGGTTAAAGCAGTCCACCATAGAATTTCCATCCTCACATCCTGCAACAAGATGAGTGTCAAAAGCTGAAATAAATCTATCCACGGCCTGCTGGTTAATAATGCGCCTCTGTTTTAATGTTTTACTTTCCTGCTGTTCCACATTAACTGACAGATCAAAGAAAACACAGCAATGATCACTGGCACAAACATCCTTCACATTAACATTGTCCAAACTCAGTCCCAGTGAAAAAACAAGGTCCAAGGAGTGCCCTTTATTATGTGTAGAGCCAGAGACGTGCTGCCTGAAATTGTGAGCCTCTGTCATAGTTAAAAAGTCTGCAACAGCATTAAAAGACGTATCATTTACATGTATATTAAAATCACCTAAAATTAAAACTCTTTCTAGTTTAATAATGAAAGATAAAAAGTGTCAGATTTCCGATAAAAACACACCAGCTGGGCCGGGTGGGTGGTAGATTAAAACACAATAAAAAAGAGTTGAGGCACTTATCTTCGATATCTGAAGTTCAAATGACGAGAAACGCTCAGAGTTCACAGACCGGCATTTGAAGCGGTTGTGGAAAATGAAGGCCAGGCCACCTCTGCATCCACTCAGGCGAGGGGTTGCAATGAAGGCGCAGTCTGTAGGGCAGATCTCCTTCAGGTGAGCGAATTCATCCTGTTGTTGCCATGTTTCAATCAGAAATAGAAAATCCAGGTTTTCTTTCCCAATCAAATCATTCAGGAAAAACGATTTGTTTGAGATGGAGCAAGTGTTCAGCAGAGCCATCTTAATCCGTGACAGCAGTGCAGCGTCACACCCAGCTGACTGAATGTTGACAGCTGTCAAACAGCAGTATCGTGGAGTAGAAATTCTCTGGGAGCGAAGGTGGCCGTAGAACAGGTCATACTGGAGTAGTGGCGTGGGGTTGTAGTCCTCCTCAGGTGTTTGCATGTGGATGGGACACAAACAACTCGTGTATCCCTCTCAGTTTAGGCAGCTGGTGCGCCTCAGCCTCACCTGGACACCAGCTCGGGATCCACGCCTCCGTGGCCTTCTACGCAGTAGAGGCAGCAGCAGCAGATTTCCAAGTGGCAGGTCAGCACAAACAAATGGTGGAGCAAAGAAGCATCGACCCCACTTTGCACTGTGTAATAACAACAGCTCCAATGAGCGAACAAAGCATAGATTGAAAATAACACTAACACTCAGTGGTTCATTGGAGATACGAGTAATGGGAATGAGACCCAGGGCGCTTGCAGACGTAACTGCAAAGTGGGAGAGGAAAATAGAAAAAAACCCAGACATTGCCAGACGAGACTGGAACGGTGGGAAACAGTACTTGCAAAGAACTCAACAGAGCGGTCTGTGCTCTGGAGTGGGGAGACAGTCCAATGAACCGGCGAGTAGTAGGGGAACAAACAGAGTTTAAATAATGCAAGACATAATCAACTAAGAGAACCCAGGTGTGACAGTGTGTGTGTGTGTGTGTGTGTGTGTGTGTGTGTGTGTGTGTGTGTGTGTGTGTGTGTGTGTGTGCATGCGTGCGTGCATGAATGGACTGAGTGAGCACAGGTGGGATTGAGTGTGTGGGAGTGTGCATGCATGAATGTGTATGTGAGTGCGTGGGCTGAGCTGAGTGGAGACAGGCAATACCGAGATGCAGCTGTCAAGTACCTGACAGGAGAGGGAGGCGTGGTAGTCAGACACAAAATAAATAAACACAAACCCGAATGCAGACTAAGTAATAATACACGTGACACAACAGATAATCAAATGGTAAAGAGCAAATAAAGAGTACCAAAATATAATAGAGCATGGCTAACATTGAAACACAATATGGAACACAAAAGTAACATAAAGCACAGATACAGAGAACAGATAACAATTGGGAAGCCAAGCTCAAGAGAATCCCCAACTCTGCTCATGACAGAGCCACCCTCTCAAGGGGTGGGTTACCAGACACCCAAAGAAACATCAAAGGAAAAAAAAGGAAGCAACCCCCCCTCCACACACCACCACCAGCAAAAGTACAAAAAACTACCCAGGGTGGGAGGTGGGGGAAACAGGCTAGGAGGGAACCAACAAAAACACCCCGCTCAGGACCCACACAAACAAACACCAAGATAGACCTCCCCAAAACCCAAACCCCTAGGACAACACCCCACAGACCAAGGAGTTCAAAAGTTCAGGGGGCTGGCCAAAGTCCCAGGCCTGGTGAGGTGTGACCAATCGGGTGGCCTGCGAGAGTCCCAGGCCAAGCAGGCGGCCCACTGAACAGCGTCAGGTGGCCTGCTGGAACAAATGGACCACCCGACCCAGAGACTCAGTCCTTCGGGTGGCCGGCCAGCATTGTTGAGCCACCAGGACTGGAGGGGAGGGCAAGGAGGTGGCTTACCCACCGGGAGGCTTAAAGGTGGGTGGCCGGACCGAAGGAGAGGAACCCCCACGGCTACTGGTGACGGAGGACAGAGGACAATGATGGCACCAGGCAGAGGAGGAAGAGAAACCCTGAGAACCTCTGAAAACAGCGGGAAGGCCTTGGCGTCCTCAGGCTGACCGGTGACACCCTCTGGGGTTCCCACTTGAAACTCAGCTGCACCCATGGAGGTCCCAGCTTGGGACATATGTAGCTTCACCCATGGTGGCTCCAGGCTAGAGCTCAGCAACACCCATGGTGGACCCGGACTGGAGCTCAGCTACACCCATGGTAGACCCTGACTGGACCAACGTTGCACCCACGGTGGACCCCAGCTGGGCCATGGTTGCACCCGCGGTAGCTCCGGGCTGGACTTCTTCAGCACCCTCGGTGGACCGACCCAGCACTGAGAGCTGCAGACCAGGTGAACAATCCACCAATGGGGAACCAGGAGGGGACGACGAGGGTGGATTCACGGCGGTGGAGGCTGGACCTTCAGCAGCCTCGGGCAGCGGACCTGGATTCTCCGAGGCTTCAGACGGTTCCGGCTCCTCTCTGGCGACCCTGGAAGAAGGCTCAGAGAAAGCACAGAAAAGAGGAAGGTCAGGGTCGCCTGCAGCGGCAGAGCCTGGCGAGGCGAGTTCAGGCACAGCGGGCGGCTGCGCCCGGCTCTACTTCCCAAGAGTCAGGCAAGTCTGCTCCAACACAGAAAAGAGAAAAACAAAAGAGAGTGCTTGCCTGAGCTTGAGCTTCACCACCGTCCAGGACTCCGACGATCCCGCAGATGGCAACATCTCGGCCCCAGTTAGGTGGAGGTCCAGCTCCAGTGCTGACTCTGCTGTGGTGGTCTCTGCAGCAGGCATGGTGGTCATGGCAGTCTTGGAGTCCTCCGGAGAGTTCTCCAATGCAGGCAATTTCCCCGGCGTGGATTCAGGAGGTGAAGACCCAGGTTGCACTGGACCCCAAGAGACTGAAGCCAGGGAATGCTTCTTCATCAGCGCAGGCTTCGGATCAGTCTCAACGTCCTCCCTCCTTCCAATGAAACTCTGCAGGACTGGGATGGAGTCCTCCAGCACAGCGGGCTCCTCATCATCCGGCGACCGAGCTCCAGGGCCAGAGGACACTCAGCGGTGAGAAGAGGAGACATGGATAGGGTAGGTGTGTCATTAGTTACTGCAGCGGGCGGTGAGAACCCAGTGGACTGCATACACTGCCCCCCCTTCCCCGGAGTCAGGCAAGGCAATTTGTCAGATGAGTGAGCAGAGTGAAAAAAAACACTTGCCTGTTCTCCTCGGGTGTGATGGTACCCACAGCAGTGAATCCAGCCTTCTCCATCTTCATGTCGAAAGCGAGTATGGACCCTTTGGGTAAACCGGATGGAGCCACCCCACTAGACAGGACAAGCGGTGCCGAGGGAGGATTAGCTGCGCACTCAGCAGTCAAAAAGGGCGCTATGGGCGAAGGGAGCTCAGCTGCGACGGCCCTGGGGAGGACAGCTGACATGGCAGCCGGAGAAAGGTCCCAGTGGGCTGGAGCTATAAGAGTTCCTCCCAGACATGGAGAGCATGACTCTGAGGAGCAGGAAAGTCATTCCTACGGCCCGTGGCTGTCAGGGTGACTTGATTCTCCTTTTGGCGATCTGACGGGCACTCCAAAACAAGAGAAGAAGACTCGAAGAGGACTGGTGAAAGGCCGTCATTCGCCACTGGTGAAGAGAACTCAGAGGGCTGCAAAACATGAGTCTCTTGACCAGGGATCAGGCAAGATTGTTTATCAATAACAGGAGAAAAAAAGAGATTGAACGTGCCTGTTCTCCTGGTTCATGATGTTGCCAGGGGCACCCGGTGTGCTGTCATCCCTTTCCGTGTCCATAGCAGGCCTGGGCTCCTCAGTCTGCAGCAGAAGGCCTGCCTCAGCAAGCACGGAGGCGGCTGGAGCCGAGGAGAAGACGACACTACCCACGTTAGCGGAGGTAAAAGCTGAGGAGGAGATGGCTGCTGGCGAGGTGGCTGAAGGGAGAGGCGGCAGCGCAGCGGAGCTCTTCTCCTGTGAAAGGGGGATTGCTGGTGGAGAGATGATAGAATTCCTCTGGTGAGACCTCCGGGATCGACAGCGATGAGAGGAAGAAGGGCACAAGAGCTCACTGTGGAGGGGAAGTGTTGGGATCTGGGAGCACTTGATCACTGGCTCTAACTCTGTCTCCATGGGAGCAAGCTCCTCCAGCTCGTGGATTAATTCTGGCAGAAGCCACGGCTTAACTTCCAAAAGGAGGTCCGTTTCAGCCAATAACACCAGCCTACGTGCTTTCAGTTCCTCAGCAGATGGAGCGGGCCATAGCTCGGGGAGAGGAGGTGGAGCTGCCGCGGAGGAGGCTGGAGGCGTCCTTCTGCGAGCGCGCTTCCTCTTCATTGAGGACGGCTCCGGAGTTAAGACTTCATCCACAGGCAGGGAATATATGGAGACGAGCACATCCGTAGCCTCAGAATGATTCCATAGGCCCGGGTTCTCCTCCATCACCCACGCCGCGGTGTCCCGAGCCTCCCGGACCATCTTCGGGGTCAGGGAAGCCTGCGTCTGTTCCAAAATGATATCCAAAAGGGACACCACCAAATGACAGGTGGGAAGAAAAAAAGCACAAAAATTGTGAAAAACAGTATGCACAACACCTCCGCTGGGTTCTATTCTGGCCGGTTCATTCTGTTATGAATCCGTTGCCCTTCTGGGGCAGCAGAGACAAGAACCCACACGCAGGAAAGTGTTGTGCATAATTTATTGAACATAAAGAGTAATAACAACAGCTCCAATGAGCGAACAAAGCATAGATTGAAAATAACACGAACACTCAGCGGTTCATTGGAGATACGAGTAATGGGAATGAGACCCAGGGCGCTTGCAGACATAACTGCAAAGCGGGAGAGGAAAATAGAGAAAAACCCAGGTGTTGCCAGATGAGACTGGAACGGTGGGAAACAGTACTTACTTACTTACTACAAAAATCTGGGTGTCAGGATCAGCAACGGGTTGGACTGGAGATCCAACACTGATGCTGCACACAAGAAGGGGATGAGCAGACTCTACTTCCTGAGGAAGCTGAGTTCCTTCAATGTGTGTAGCAGGATGCTGGAGCTTTTCTACCAGACCATTGTCGCCAGCGCCATCTTCTTTGCTGCTGTCTGTTGGGGTAGCGGTATCAGGGCCAGCAACACCAACAGACTTGACAAGATTATCAAGAGGGCTGGCTCTGTAATTGGTCTCAGACCGGAGACCTTTGAGACAGTGGTGGAGAGGAGAACACTAAATAAGCTTGTGATCCATCATGGACAATCCTGATCACCCCCTCCACCACACACTGGACAGACAGAGGAGCACTTTCTCCAGTAGACTACTCCAGCTTCACCGTCGAACGGCCAGATACAGGAAATCTTTCCTGCCGCATGCCATTTCACTGTACAATAACTCACTATGATGTTGTATTCTGGTCATAACTATGCTGCCACACTGCACCTTACAGTCTAACTGGTACCTCCCATTTCACTCTGCTTCTGATAGTCCTTCATTGTGCAGTGGATGATTCATGTGTTTATATGGGTCATCATATATTAAGCTATGATGTATATAGGTTTTATAGTCGTGTTAGTTTTACTTTCCATGGGTAATCCCATGGAAAGTTCTGACATATGGCATAGAAATAGAAAATCTTGTAGTGTCTCCTCATAACCCTGTACTGTCAGACCATTGTCTGTTAACCTTTGATTTTACTATTTCTGACTATTTGGCTCCTAAAGAAAAATATTATCACAGTAGATGCCTCTCAGATGATGCTGTTTCCAAATTTATGCAGATTGTTTCCTCTATGCCATGTGTCAACACAACGGAAATAAGCTATAGACAGCTTGCTCCTTCTGTAATTGATAACATGGTGGATAGTGTTTCAGCTTCTCTGCATCAGGCTCTAGACTTGGTGGCCCCCTTAAAAAAGAAAAAGTCTAATCAGAGATTTTTAACTCCTTGGTTCAACACAGAAACTCGTAGCTTAAAACAGAAGACTCGTCAATTAGAAAGAAAATGGCGCTCTACTAATTTAGATGAAATCTATTTAGCTTGGAGAAATCATCTTTTAATTTATAAAAAATCTCTTAGAAAAGCTAGAACGAGTTATTACTCTGCATTAATAGAAGAGAACAAGAATAATCCCAGGTTTCTTTTCAGTACTGTAGCCAGGTTGACAAAGAGTCAGGACTCTGTCAATCCTAGCATCCCCTTAGAGCTTACTAGTCAGGACTTTATGAACTTTTTCAATAATAAAATTTCATCCATCAGAGATAAAATCAATCAGATTCTTCCCACAGTTAACTTAAATACTGTAACTACTACAACTCCTTCTATTGATGTCTGTCTTGATGAGTTTACTCCAATCGACCTTTGTGAGTTAGACAAAATAGTTTCCTCATCCAAACCTTCAACTTGTCTTTTAGACCCTATTCCTACCAGGTTATTTAAAGAAGTCTTCCCACTTATTGGTAGCTTTATTCTTCATATAATCAATTCTTCATTAACTTTAGGCCATGTACCGCAGGCTTTTAAAACGGCTGTAATTAAACCCTTACTCAAAAAGCCAACGCTAGATCCAGGAGCTTTAGCTAACTATAGACCAATCTCTAATCTCCCTTTCATTTCAAAAATCTTAGAAAGAGTTGTTGCTACGCAATTATTTGACCACCTGCAGTGAAATGGTTTATTTGAGGAGTTTCAATCTGGGTTTAGAATCCATCATAGCACTGAAACAGCCTTAGTGAAGGTCACTAACGACCTCCTCATTGCATCTGATAATGGACTAGTTTCTGTACTTGTCCTTTTAGATCTTAGTGCAGCTTTTGATACTATTGATCATAATATTCTACTTGATAGATTAGAACACTATGTTGGACTTAATGGAACTTCGTTGCAGTGGTTTAGATCTTATTTATCTGATAGGTTCCAGTTTGTTCATGTAAATGATGAGTTTTCTCTCAGCTCAAAGCTTAGTCATGGAGTTCCACAGGGATCTGTGCTTGGCCCTACTCTTTTTAGTTTATATATGCTTCCGTTAGGCAACATTATTAGAAAGCACTGTATACATTTTCACTGTTATGCAGATGACACACAATTATACCTGTCAATGAAGCCAGATGATACTAATCAATTAGCCAAGTTAGAAGCCTGTCTTAAGGAAATCAAAGTTTGGATGACTTGTAATTTCCTGCTATTAAATTCAGATAAGACTGAAGTCATTCTTGTTGGTCCAAAAAACCTTAGAAATTCCTTTCCAAATCAAACTTTCAGTTTGGATGCAGTTACTCTTTCTCTTAATAGCTCTGTGAGGAACCTTGGAGTTATTTTTGATCAGGATTTGTCCTTCAATTCACATATTAAATTTGTTTCTAAGACTGCCTTCTATCATTTGCGTAATATTGCCAAGATTAGGAGCATCTTGTCTCAGAGTGATGCTGAGAAGCTGATCCACGCTTTTGTTAGCTCGAGATTAGATTATTGTAATTCTTTATTATCAGGCTGTCCTAAAACATCTTTAAAAAGTCTTCAGCTGATCCAAAATGCTGCAGCAAGAGTTTTAACAGGTACTAGAATGAGAGATCATATCTCTCCGGTTCTGGCCTCCCTTCATTGGCTTCCCATAGAGTTTAGAATTAAGTTTAAAATCCTTCTTCTTACTTACAAAGCTCTAAACAATCAGGCTCCTTTTTATTTAAAAGATCTGATACTACCGTATCATCCTAACAGAGCACTACGCTCCCAAAATGCAGGTTTACTTGTAATACCTAGAATCTCCAAAAGTACAATGGGAGGCAGAGCCTTCAGTTATCAAGCTCCTCTCCTGTGGAATCAGCTGCCAATCTGGATTCGGGAGTCAGACTCGATCTCTGTTTTTAAGAATAGGGCTAAAACCTACCTTTTTGATATAGCCTACAATTAGGGAGGGATCATGTGTTTCTGAACCCTCCCTTAGTTATGCTGCTAATAGGTTTAGTCAGCCGGGGGACCTCCAGTAATGCACTGGGCCTCACTCCTTTCCTCACTCTCTATGAAATATTTTTTTTTTGTTGGTCATTAACATTTGTTTGTTCTCTCCCATAGATTGAGTCCCCATCGTGCTGTTTGCTCTCTACATGTCTGTTCTTTTCTTCTTCTCTGTCCCCTCACCCCCCAGCCAGTCGCAGCAGATGACTGCCCCTCCCTGAGCCTGGTTCTGCTGGAGGTTTCTTCCTGTTAAAAGGGAGTTTTTCCTCTCCACCGTCGCCAAGTGCTTGCTCACAGGGGATCGCCTGATTGCTGGGGTCTTTCTGCAACTGTGGGGGTCCTCCCTACAGTTGATAGTGCTATGAGATGACTGTTGTTGTGAAATGGCGCTATATAAATAAAGTTGAATTGAATTGAATTAATCCCTTTGTCTGTCATGCATGTGTTTCTGTCGTTTGGTTGTCTACTGTCATGCTGCTGTTACACTGTAATTTCCCAGTTTGGGATCAATAAAGTACATCTATCTATCTATCTATCTATCTATCTATCTATCTTACAAAGAACTCAACAGAGCGGTCCGTGCTCTGGAGTGGGGAGACAATCCAATGAACCGGCGAGTAGTAGGGGAACAAACAGAGTTTAAATAATGCAAGACATACAGTAATCAACTAAGAGAACCCAGGTGTGACAGTGTGAGTGTGTGTGTGTGTGTGTGTGTGTGTGTGTGTGTGTGTGCGCGCATGCGTGCATGCGTGCATGCGTGCATGAATGGACTGAGTGAGCACAGGTGTGATAGAGTGTGAGGGAGTGTGCATGCATGAGTGTGTATTTGAGTGTGAGTGCATGGGCTGAGCTGAGTGGAGACAGGCAATACCGAGATGCAGCTGTCAAGTACCTGACAGGAGAGGGAGGCGTGGCAGTCGGACACAAAATAAATAAACACAAACCCGAATGCAGACTAAGTAATAATATACGTGACACAACAGATAATCAAACGGTAAAGAGCAAATAAAGAGCACCAAAATATAACAGAACATGGCTAACATAGAAACACAGTATGGAACACAAAAAGTAACATAAAGCATAGATACTGAGAACAGAGAACAGCCGGGAAGCCGAGCTCGAGAGAATCCCCAGCTCGACTCATGACATCTGAGGGATGTTAGTGAAATTATTTGCCCTGTGCTGACAATGTCCTTGTGCTCTTTACGAATAATGCTTTTCTTTGTTGCCTTATTATGGCCGCAAAGAGTCACTGTAAGGTAATTTAATTTGCTAATTATCTGTTAAATGCTACAATGCTCGTCATTATCTAGAACTGGCATCCTCAAAATGTCAGCTTCTTGGAAACTAACTAAAAGTTTAGTTTTAACAACTTTACCACCCATAAAAAGTTAGTTTTGTATGCACGCAGGAAAGACAAAATTACACAGTGGAATAGGCAAACAGTGACCAAATAACAGACAACACTCATCATCATCATCATCATCATCAGACACATAAAACCTGTTCTGCCAAATAGAAAGGTGGATAATTTATATTTTTATCCCATTTTGCTCTGCAAATCATAACCTCACTCTGTTTGGTGTTATATTGGGGCAGTTGTGGCCTAGTGGTTAGGGATGTGGACTGGTAAGCGGAAGGTCGCCGGTTCAATCCCTGGACTGGTAGGATCAGATCTGGGTGGGACAGGTAATGTAGAAGTGTTTGCCCCACCCTCCTCAACCCCACTGTGGTGCCCTTGAGCAAGGCCCTTAACCCCAACTGCTCCAGTGGAGCTGCTCAGTGGCCACACGTCAGTCTGTGGTTGTAATGGGCAGCTTCCAGGTGTGAATGTGAACAGGGCATCCTTGAAAAAGAGAGGTTGCCTCTCAGTGGAGCTCCCTTGTATAAATAAAGGTTAAATAAAAATAAAATAAATAATATTTCACATCAAAATGTTTAAATATCCTTGGAGTATGATCATTGCCATTTCCATCAAACACTCTTATTGGTTTGTCTGTGTTTTGCTTCATGCACTGTTAAGTTTCACATAAGTTTCATTAAAGGGATAGACATTTGTATTATGATTGTTAAAAAAATGATCTTCCAAGCCATCAAGTCTTAATACATTGTGGCCTTTTATTACCTCATTTAATTTTTTTTTATTAATAGTAGTAAATGGTAAAATGGTAAATGGCACTCACTTATATAGCGCTTTTATTCTCATCTCTTGATGACCAAAGCGCTTTACAGATCCTGCTATTCACCCATTCACACACACATTCACACACTGATGGTGGCATGCTGCCTAACATGGCGCTTCCAGACCCACTACCAACTTTTATTGTTGCTACTTTTCTTTACATCTACTGCATTTTTACATCTTCTGCACATGGTATTCTTGGGTTATTTCTTAGATAGTGAAGAGACTCAAATAAAAATTACTACTGTCTGTTGCTGAAGAACTTGCTGTGAACAAAACAAATCACATGTGTTTGTGGTGACAGAGGAGGCCCCCATGTGTGGTTGTGGATCTGTTCAATGACTTCCGTGACGGCTCCAAACTGTTGGATCTGCTGGAGGTGATGAGTGGCCAGCACATTGTGAGTCCCATCTTAGCTCAACATCAAGACCTTTCCTTATAATAGTTAATTACTACAATCCAGCTGGCTGATGGGGTGGATGTGTTTTTCAGAGCCGGGAGAGAGGAAGAGGAATGTTTCAGCACAGAAGCAACATTGAGAAAGCTCTCTCGTTCCTTAAGAAGAAATCGGTAAATGTCACATGTGGAAAGAGTCTTTTTTTAAAAGTGGAAATTCAATTTTTGACATTATCCAAACAATATATATGAAAAACATTGATGATTTTAAAGTTTTGACACAAAAAAGGATTTTTGAAAACTTTTACAAATGTTAATTTACTAAAGCCTCTTTTTTCCCAGATTAAACTAGTTAACATAAACATTCCTGACATTATTGATGGAAAACCATCCATCATCCTGGGCCTTATATGGACAATTATTCTTCAATACCATGTAAGTTTATTAATCTATATATCATACAGGTACATCTCAAAAGATTTGAATATCATGAAAAAGTTAAATATTTTTGGTCACTCATTTCAGAAAGTGAAACCCATATATTATATAGATTCATTACACAGAGAGTGATATATTTCAAGTGTTTATTTATTTTAATTTTGATGATTATGGCTTACAGCCCATGAAAACCTCAAATTCAGTTTCTCAAAAAAATAGAATATTACATAAAATTAATTTTTAAAAATAGTTTTTAAATAGAAATGTTGGCCGACTGAAAAGTATGTCCATGTGCACACTCAATACTTGGTCGGGGCTCCTTTTGGATTAATTACTGTATCAATGTGGTGTGGCATGGAGGTGAACAGCCTTTAGCACTGCTGATGTTTGTTCACTGTGTTTTATCAAGATCAAAGTAAGCGCAGTCGTCTACCAGGAAATTTTAGAGCACTTCATGCTTCCTTCTGCTGACAAGCTTTATGGAGAAACTGATTTCATTTTCCAGCAGGACTTGGCACCCCCCTCACACTGCCAAAAGTATCAAAACCTGGTTTAATGACCATGGCATCGCTGTGTTTGATTGGCCAGCAAACTCTCCTGAGCTAAACTCCATAGATAATTGATGGAGTATTGTCAAAAGGAAGATGAGACACCAGACCCAACAATGCAGACGAGCTGAAGGTCACTATCAAAGCAACCTGGACCTCCTTAACACCTCAGCAGTGCCACAGGCTGGTCACCTCTATGCCATGCCACAGTGATACAGTACTTAATCCAAAAGGAGCCCCGACCAAGTATTGAATGTGCACATGGACATACTTTTCAGTTGGCCAACATTTCTATTAAAAACTATTTTTTTAATTAATTTTATGTAATATTCTATTTTTTTGAGAAACTGAATTTGGGTTTTTTATGGGCTGCAAGTCATAATCATCAAAATTAAAATAAATAGACACTTAAAATATATCACTGTCTGTGTAATGAATCTATATGGGTTTCACTTTCTGAAATGAGTGACAAAAAATATTGAACTTTTTCATGATATTCTAATTTTTTTTTAGATGTAACTGTATTTATGTGATACAGGTCTGCATGCCTTAAACATGTTTTTTTTTTTCTCCTGAATTGTAAGTAGAATTTTTATTAATGTCAAAAATGTTAATTTTTCTTTCTTTATTAGATTGAGGAGCTGGCCAGCTTCCTCTCATTCGACTCCCGCCAGTCTTCCATGGAGTCTTTGGCCAGTCTGGACACCCATTCTACACTATCAAGTCGCTCAGCCAGCAGCAGCCCTGTTCTCCCCAGAGGATCACCACTACATACCCGTTTTAGAATTTCTGCTAAGAAGGCCCTTTTGCTCTGGGTCCGAGAGCAGTGCCACAAGTTAGTATTTGGTTGGTTAAATGACGTCGGTATGCTTTAAGGCAACTAAATGTGTTGTATCATTTTCATGAGAAAGTAAATGAAAAAAATGGCAAACATATTGGTGAACTACTGAAATTATATCTAAAAGTTGCCTCTTTGTTTTGGACAAAATACTTGTATAATATCTACAGTTTGTGTGAGAATTTTAACTTGAAAAATGCTTTGGTAGCAAAACAGACACACTGCACATTAGACAGACAGACAGACAGACAGACAGACAGACAGATAGATAGATAGATAGATAGATAGACAGACAGACAGACAGACAGACAGACAGACAGACAGACAGACAGACAGATAGATAGATAGATAGATAGATAGATAGATAGATAGATAGATAGATAGATAGATAGATAGATAGATAGATAGACAGAAATTGCAGAATATAGTAATAAATGGATTTGCTTCCCTCAGAGCTGGCTGTTCAATAAATGTAAAGGACTTCAAGACCAGCTGGAGGAGTGGAGTGGTTTTCCTGGCAATTCTGTATGCTCTGCGGCCCGACCTCGTGGATCTCTCCAAAGCCAGAACACGAAGCAACCGGCAGAATCTGGAAGAGGCATTCCACCTTGCCGAGAAATGGCTGAGGATCCCCAGACTGCTAGAGCCGGATGGTGGGTAACTGCAGATTACTGCATGACATCAGTTTCATTTGAACATTGTACATACACTACTCCAGAGTGGTGGCCTAGAGGTAGAGCATCCGCCCCATAACTGGGAGGTCAGGGTTCAAGTCCCGGCCGGGTCATGCCAAAGATCTTAAAAATGGAAGTTCCTGCCATCCAGCTTGGTGCTCAGCAAAAATTAAATGGAGGAGGGAATTGTTGACGGCAGTGGCTCAGGAGGTAGAGCGGGTCGTCTAATAACCGGAGGGTTGTCGATTCGAATCCTACTCTCCCCAGACATCGTGCCATTGTGTCCCTGGGCAAGGCACTTTACCCATTTTGCCTCCAGTGTCCATTACAGTGGGTATGAATGTGTATAAATGTTTGGTAGTGGTCAGAGAGGCTGTTGGCATGGATTGGCAGCCACATTTCCGTCAGTCGGCCCCAGGGCAGCTGTGGCTACAGTAGTAGTACCTTACCACTGCCATTGTCTGTGGAGTGAATGAATAATGTATCCATTGTAAAGTATCTTTGAGTGTCTATGAAAAGCGCTAAATAAATCTGATGTGTTATTATTATTATTATTATGCACAAAAAGTTAGGGATATTTGGCTTTTGGGTGAAATTTATGGAAAATGTAAAAAGTTCACGCTACAGTGATATTATATCATGAAAGTAGGGCATTTAAGTATAAGCATGCAATGGTGATTTCCTCATCTCAAACAATTTATTGAAACGAGAGCCAACAACAGTGGTGAGTATACCACAACAAAAAATGTCAATGTCTCAATAACTTGTCATGTGCCCTTGAGCATCAATTACAGCTTGACAACGACGTCTCATGCTGTTCACAAGTCGACTTATTGTCTGCTGAGGGATGGCATTCCACTCTTCTTGAATGGCAGCCCTCAGGTCATTGAGGTTGTTGGGTGCAGGGTTATGAGCCTCTACACGGCGACTCAGCTGATCCCATAAGTTTTCTGTGGGATTCAGGTCTGGAGAAAGTGCAGGCCATTCCATTTGAGGTACCGCAGCCTCCGGCAGCCATTCCCTAATGATGCAACCTCGATGAGCTGGAGGATTGTCATCCATGAAGATGAAGTTAGGCCTGTGTTGTTCATGCAGGGGCACAATGACTGGATTAATGATGTTATTCAGGTAGTATCGGCTTGTCACTGTACCATTCACAAGGTGTAGGGCAGTTCTGTATTGACTAGACACACCTGCCCAGACTGTAACATGGTGACAACAGTGGCTGATGCATCTGATGCATAGCGCTCTCCTTGATGTCTCCAACATTGTTGGCGGCCATCATTTCTGCTCAACGTGAATCGACTTTCATCAGAGAACAGCACTAAGGCCCACTGGTCCCTTGTCCAGCATTAATGTTCCCTGTCCCATGCAAGATGATGACGCTTGTGACTGGTGGTGTGGTCAGGTACCCTTGCAGGTTGTCTAGCATGCTGACCACACTGATGTAAATGGTTTCGAATGGTCTGACGTGACACTTGGGTGCCTCTCACCTCCCTTAAATGTACCTGGAGTTGAGTAGCATTCATCATCCGGTTCCGCAGGGCACTGTTCACAATGAAGCGGTCATCAGTGTGGGATGTGGCCAAAGGATGTCCACTTCTATGCCTTTCTGTGACTCTTTCAGTCTCTCTGTATCTCTGTTGCAACCTGCTGATGACACCCGGTGACACTCTAAGCTCAGTGGCCACTTCCCTCTGAAAACATCCTGTATGAAGCCTCACAATGGCGAGGTACTGTTGATCAGTCGTTAGGTGCCCTCTTGGTCTCGTGATGTCAAAATGTGAACAGCATGATGAAGAGGACTGTTTAAATACCAATTCTAAATGAACCAGAAAATGTATTGGTCGATTCATGGATCAAACACCTGTTGTGAATTTTGCCAGTAAGCACCTTGTTAGACAACAGCAAGTTAAGTAAAAAGTACTGAAACATTGAACAGCTGGACATGTGCATTGAAAAGGTTAGAAAAAGTCAAATTAAGTTCACCTGTAGAGGTTATAGTACATTTTAGGTGCATTGTGAAATTTTACCCGAAAGCCGAATATCCCTAACTTTTTGTGAATAGTGTGTGTGTGTGTGTGTGTGTGTATATATACAGTATATATATATATATATATATATATATATATATATATATATATATATATATATATATATATATATATATATATACATATATATTCAGACAGACAGACAGATAATTAAGCACTCTGTAATGGCAACAGCCTTTATATCAAATAGTTAGAACACAGAGTCTAAAAGGTGAGATATTCAGTTCCATTCAATTCAGTTCAATTCAACTTTATTTATATAGCACCATTTCACAACAACAGTCATCTCATAGCATTTTCAACTGCAGGAGAAACCCCCACAGTTGCAGAAAGACCCCAGCAATCAGGCAATCCCCTGTGAGCAAACAGGGGTGTTAAAACTCCCTTTTAACAGGAAGAAACCTCCAGTAGAACCAGGCACAGGGAGGGGCAGTCATCTGCTGCGCCTGGCTGGGGAGTGAGGGGAGAGAGAAGATGAAAATGTTTTACTGAGACCTGGCTTAAGGAATCAACTCCGGACAGCACGCTCCTCCTCGAGGGATTTCAGCTGTTTCGTGCTGATCGAGTCACAGAGCTCTCCGATAAGTCCTCAGGAGGAGGAGTCTGCTTTTACATCAACAGCAGCTGGTGCTCTGATGTAACGGTGATTTCCCAATACTGTTCTCCCACTCTGGAATATCTATTCATTAACTGCAAGCCTTTTTATTCCCCGCGGGAGTTCGCTTCATTCATCCTGGCCGCTGTTTACGTCCCGCCCGACGCGGACACACGCGAGGCTCAGCGTGCGCTCGCAGATCACATTCAACAAACGGAGCGCACTTTCCCGGACTCTCTGGTTATTGTGGTTGGCGACTTTAACCAGAGCAACCTGTGCCATGATCTCCCCTGAAACAAACAGTTTATTAAATGCCCCACCAGAAGAAAGAACACGCTGGATCACTGTTACACTACAGTGAAGGACGCGTATCGCGCTGTTCCCCGCGCTGTGCTCGGACTATCTGATCACGTGATGGTTCACCTCATTCCCACATACAGACAGAAACTGAAGCTCACTAAACCTGTTGTGAGCACTACGAGAAAATTGACCAGTGAAGCTGGGGAGAAGCTGAGCACGTGTATGGAAATAACTGACTGGGGCATGTTTAAAGGAGCCACGCATGATCTGGATGAGTACACGGACACTGTGAACTCATATATCCACTTTTGTGAGGAGAGCATTCTTCCATCGCGCACAAGGGTGAGGTACGCAAATGACAAGCCCTGGTTCACTGCTAAGCTCAGACAGATCAGGAAGGAGAAGGAAGCAGCGTTGAAAAGTGGAGACAGGGACTGCTACAGGGAGGTCAAAAATCGGTTTAGCAGAGAGCTGAGGAGAGCTAAATCTGTGTATTCTGAGAGACTCCAGCAGCAGTTCACTGCTAACGACTCTGCTTCTGTGTGGAGAGGACTGAGGCAAATCACCAACTATCGGCCTCAGGCTTCTAAAGGTCAGGATGACAAAGCCCTTTGTCAAAGACTGTCCCAACATTATGCCCGTTTTGACACCTCGTCAGCTGTGTCCATCTCCCCCCCTCCCCCCAGTGCCACTGCCTTCACGGTCCCCACTTCATCAAAGGTGGCCCCCCCTCCTCCCCCCCTGCCCTTGTCATCAGTGAGCAGGACGTGCACAGACAGTTCTCCAGACTGAACCCGCGCAAGGCCCCCGGTCCGGACGGCGTGTCTCCCTCCACCCTGAGACACTGTGCGGATGAGCTGACTCCTGTCTTCACAGACATTTTTAACACCTCCCTGAAGTTATGCCACGTGCCGACCTGCCTCAAAACCTCCACCATCATCCCTGTCCCCAAGAAGTCACGGATCACTGGACTTAACGACTACAGACCTGTAGCGCTCACCTCTGTAGTCATGAAGTCCTTCAAGCGCCTGGTCCTGCCCCACCTCAAGTCCATCACCACTCCCCTCCTGGACCCGCTGCAGTTTGCCTACCGAGCCAACAGGTCTGTAGACGACGTAGTCAACCTGGCCCTCCACTCCATCCTGCAGCAACTGGACTCCCCGGGAACCTACGCCAGGATCCTGTTTGTGGACTTCAGCTCTGCATTCAACACCATCCGCCCCGCTCTGCTCCGGGAAAAGCTGTCCCTGCTCACCGTGCCTGACTCCCTCTGCAGGTGGATCACCGACTTCCTGACGGACAGGAGGCAGCATGTGCGGCTGGGAAAGACTGTCTCTGACTCTGTTAGCATCAGCACCGGATCACCCCAGGGCTGTGTACTTTCCCCCCCTACTCTTCTCCCTTTATACCAACTCCTGCACCTCCAGCCACCAGTCTGTCAAGCTGATCAAGTTTGCGGACGACACCACCGTCATCAGGATCATCTCCAACGGCGACGAGTCCGTCTACAGGAAAGAGGTGGCCCAGCTGGCGTCCTGGTGCAGCCACAGCAACCTGCAGCTGAACGCTCTGAAGACAGTGGAGATGATCGTGGACTTCAGGAAAGTCACAACCCCTCTGCCCCCCCTCACCCTCACAGGCTCTCCCATCACCACTGCAGATTCCTTCCGCTTCCTGGGCACCACCATCACCCGGGACCTCAAGTGGGAGCCGACCATCAGCTCCCTCATCAAAAAGGCCCAGCAGAGGATGTTCTTCCTGCGGCAGCTGAGGAAGCTCAAGCTACCCACCGAGATGTTGGTGCAGTTCTACACGGCCATCATCGAGTCCATCCTCACCACCTCCATAACCGTGTGGTACGCAGAAGCCACTGCCAGGGACAGACTAAGGCTGCAGCGCGTCGTGCGCGCTGCTGAGAAGGTGATCGGCTGCAAGCTCCCATCCCTCCAGGATCTGTACATCTCCAGGACCCGGAGGCGTGCAGGCCGGATCATTGCCGATCCTTCACACCCTGGTCACGTACTGTTTGCCCCCCTCCCCTCAGGTAGAAGACTTCGGTCCATTCAGACTAAAACCTCCCATCATATGAACAGCTTCTTCCCCTCTGCCATCAGACTGCTGAACACTAAGTGACTTATTAGACTCTCGTGCACTATGTACACCAGCTCAACCAGACTCATGTCAATTATCTCTGTTTTCTTTTTGCATTACCGACTGTACTATGGGGTACTCCACAATATCTGCTGCTCGCTAATATATCTAAAAATTGCTTTGTCTAGTATTACTTATTCATATTCTACATTTTATTGCATGTATAGTTCTTTATTTCTGTCTTTTATTTTTATCATGCTTAATGTTGCAGCATTGCACCGAGACAAATTCCTAGTTTGTGTACTACATGAACAATGGCAATAAATCTGATTCTGATTCTGATTCTGATTCTGAAAAGAACAGACATGTAGAGAGCAAACAGCACGATGGGGACTCAATCTATGGGAGAGAACAAACATGTTAATGACCAGCAAAAAAAAAAAATATTTCATTGAGAGTGAAGAAAGGAGTGAAGCCCAGTGCATTATTGGAGGTCCCCCGACTGTCTAAACCTATTAGCAGCATAACTAAGGGAGGGTTCAGAGACACATGATCCCTCCCTAATTGTAGGCTATATCAAAAAGGAAGGTTTTAACCCTATTCTTAAAAACAGAGATCGAGTCTGATTCCCGAAACCAGATTGGCAGCTGGTTCCACAGGAGAGGAGCTTGATAACTGAAGGCTCTGCCTCCCATTGTACTTTTGGAGATTCTAGGTATTACAAGTAATCCAGCATTTTGGGAGCATAGTGCTCTGTTAGGATAATAGGGTAGTATCAGATCTTTTAAATAAAAAGGGGCCTGATTGTTTAGAGCTTTGTAAGTAAGAAGAAGGATTTTAAACTTAATTCTAAACTCTATGGGAAGCCGATGAAGGGAGGCCAGAACCGGAGAGATATGATCTCTCTTTCTAGTACCTGTTAAAATTCTTGCTGCAGCATTTTGGATCAACTGAAGACTTTTTAAAGATGTTTTAGGACAACCTGATAATAAAGAGTTACAGTAATCTAATCTAGAGCTAACAAAAACGTGGATCAGTTTCTCAGCATCACTCTGAGACAAGATGCTCCTAATCTTGGCAATATTACGCAAATGACAGAAGGCAGTCTTAGAAACGAATTTAATATGAGAATTGAAAGACAGATCTTGATCAAAAATAACTCCAAGGTTCCTCACAGAACTATTAAGAGAAAAAGTAACCACATCCAAACTAAAAGCTTGATTTGGAAAGGTATTTCTAAGGTTTTTTGGACCAACAAGAATGACTTCAGTCTTATCTGAATTTAATAGCAAGAAATTGCAAGTCATCCAAGCTTTGATTTCCTTAAGACAGGCTTCTAACTTGGCTAATTGATTACTATCATCTGGCTTCATTGACAGGTATAACTGTGTGTCATCTGCATAGCAATGAAAATGTATACAGTGCTTTCTAATACTGTTGCCTAACGGAAGCATATATAAACTAAAAAGAATAGGGCCTAGCACAGATCCTTGTGGAACTCCATGACTGAGCTTTGAGTTGAAAGAAAACTCATTATTGACATGATCAAACTGGAACCTATCAAATAAATAAGATCTAAACCACTGCAACGAAGTTCCATTAAGTCCAACATAGTGTTCTAATCTATCAAGTAGAATATTATGATCAATAGTATCAAAAACTGTACTAAGGTCAAAAAGGACAAGTACAGAAACAAATCCATTATCAGATGCAATAAGGAGGTCATTAGTGACCTTCTCTAAGGCTGTTTCAGTACTATGATGGAGTCTAAACCCAGACTGAAACTCTTTGAGTCAACCATTTCCCTGCAAGTGGTCAAATAATTGCGTAGCAACAACTCTTTCTAAGATTTTTGAAATCAGAATCAGAATCAGAATCAGATTTATTGCCATTGTTCATGTGCTACACAAACTAGGAATTTGTCTCGGTGCCATGCTGCAACATTAAAAACATAATGAGAAAAGGGGATAAAATAAAAAACTAAAGGACTAGAAACGTGCAATAAGTGTAGAAAAATAAGTAATAATAAGTAATAATAATAATAATACTAGTAATAATGAGTAGTACTAGTCAAGGCAGTTTAAAAAATTAGCATGTAGCAGATAATGTGAAGTACCACATAGTGCAGTCAATAATGCAACAGAAAAACAGTGGTGATTGACATGAGTCTGGTTGAGCTGCTGTACATAGTGCACGAGAGTCAAAAGTCACTTAGTGTTCAGCAGTCTGATGGCAGAGGGGAAGAAGCTGTTCATGTGCCGGGAGGTTTTAGTCCGAATGGACCGAAGCCTTCTACCTGAGGGGAGGGGGGCAAACAGCACGTGACCAGGATGTGAAGGATCGGCTATGATCCGGCCAGCACGCCTCCGAGTCCTGGAGATGTACAGGTCCTGGAGAGATGGGAGTTTGCAGCCTATCACCTTCTCAGCAGTGCGCACGACGCGCTGCAGCCTTAGTCTGTCCCTGGCAGTGGCTCCTGCGTACCACACAGTTATGGAGGAGGTGAGGATGGACTCGATGATGGCCGTGTAGAACTGCACTAACATCTTGGTGGGTAGCTTGAGCTTCCTCAGCTGCCGCAGAAAGAACATCCTCTGCTGGGCCTTTTTGATGAGGGAGCTGATGGTTGGCTCCCATTTGAGGTCACGGGTGATGGTGGTGCCCAAGAAGCGGAAGGAATCTGCAAAGGTGATGGGAGAGCCTGTGATGGTGAGGGGGGGCAGGGGGGATGTGACTTTCCTGAAGTCCACAATCATCTCTGCTGACTTCAGAGCATTCAGCTGCAGGTTGTTGTGGCTGCACCAGGACACCAGCTGGGCCACCTCTTCCCTGTAGGCGGACTCGTTGCCGTTGGAGATGAGCCCGATGAGGGTGGTGTCGTCCGCAAACTTAATCAGCTTAACAGACTGGTGGGAGGAGGTGCAGGAGTTGGTATAAAGGGAGAAGAGTAGGGGGGAAAGTACACAGCCCTGGGGTGATCCAATGCTGATGCTAACAGAGTCTGAGACAGACTTCCCCAGTCGGTGATCCACCTGCAGAGGGAGTCAGGCACGTTGAGCAGGGACAGCTTGTCCTGGAGCAGATCGGGGCGGATGGTGTTGAATGCGGAGCTGAAGTCCACAAACAGAATCCTGGCGTAGGTTCCCGGGGAGTCCAGGTGCTGCAGGATGGAGTGGAGGGCCAGGTTGACTGCGTCGTCCACAGACCTGTTAGCACGGTAGGCAAACTGCAGCGGGTCTAGGAGGGGTGTGGTGATGGACTTGAGGTGAGACAGGACCAGGCGCTCAAAGGACTTCATGACTACAGAGGTGAGCGCTACAGGTCTGTAGTCGTTAAGTCCAGTAATCCGTGGCTTCTTGGGGACAGGGATGATGGTGGAGGATTTGAGGCAGGTCGGCACGTGACATTGCTTAAGGGAGGTGTTAAAAATGCCTGTGAAGACAGGAGCCAGCTCTTTCGCACAGTGTCTCAGGGTGGAGGGAGACACACCGTCCGGCCCGGGGGCCTTGCGCGGGTTCAGTCTGGAGAACTGTCTGTGCACGTCCTGCTCACTGATGACAAGGGGAGGGGGGGAGGAGGAGGAGGAGGAGGGGGGGACCGCTTTTGATGAATTAGGGGCTGAGGAGGCAGTGGAGCTGGGTGGAGTGGGTGAGTTGGACACAGCTGACGAGGTGTCAAAACGGGCATAGTGTTGGGACAGTCTTTGACAAAGGGCTTTGTCATCCTGACCCTTAGAAGCCTGAGGCCGATAGTTGGTGATTTGCCTCAGTCCTCTCCACACAGAAGCCGAGTCATTGGCAGTGAACTGCTGCTGGAGTTTCTCAGAATACACAGATTTAGCTCTCCTCAGCTCTCTGTTAAACCGATATTTGACCTCCCTGTAGCAGTCCCTGTCTCCACTTTTCAGCGCTGCTTCCTTCTCCTTCCTGATCCGTCTGAGCTTAGCTGTGAACCAAGGCTTGTCATTAGAATATCTCACCCTGGTGCGCGATGGGAGAATGCTCTCCTCACAGAAGTTGATATATGAGTTCACAGTGTATGTGTACTCATTAAGATCATGTGTGGCTCTTTTAAACATGCCCCAGTCAGTTATTTCCATGCATGTGTTCAGTTTCTCTCCAGCTTCACTGGTCAATTTCTTTGTGGTGGTCACAACAGGTTTAGTGATTTTCAGTTTTTGTTTGTATGTGGGGATGAGGTGAACCATCACGTGATCAGATAGACCCAGCGCAGCGCGGGGAATAGCGCGATATGCGTCCTTTACTGAAGTATAACAGTGATCCAGCGTGTTATTTCCTCTGGTTGGACATTTAATACACTGTTTGTAGCGGGGGAGCTCGTGACTCAGATTGCTCTGGTTAAAATCGCCCACCACGATAACCAGGGAGTCTGGAAAGTTCCGCTCCGTAAGTTGGATGTGATCTGCGAGCACGCGCTGAGCTTCGCGCGTGTCCGCGTCAGGAGGGGCGTACACAGCGACGAGAATGAATGAGGCAAACTCGCGCGGGGAATAGAATGGCTTGCAGTTAATGAAAAGAAATTCCAGGGCGGGAGAACAGTGTTTGGAAATCACCGTTACATCAGAGCACCAGCTGTTGTTAATATAGAAGCACACTCCTCCTCCGATAGACTTACCGGACAGCTCTGTGACGCGGTCAGCACGAATCAGCTGGAAGCCCTCGAGGCTGATCGCGCTATCTGGAATGTTCTCATTAAGCCAGGTCTCAGAGAAGCAGATGACAGACGAGGAAGCGAGGTCCTTGAAACGCATCAGCAGTCTTAATTCTTCTACCTTGTTCAGGAGAGAATTGGCATTGGATAGAAATATGCCAGGCAAGGCTGTTCGCGAGCCTCTTTTTCGTAGTCGAACGAGAACACCCCCTCTTTTTCCTCTTTTCCGCCGTCTTGCTCTTTTGGCCAAACAATGGATCAGATCGGCGGCTGGAGCCAAAAAAACTGGAAGAAGGTCCGTGGGGGTGAGAGTCCTGATATTTAGTAGTTCTTCACGGGTGTATGAACCGGCAGATGCACAATCAGTGAACAAAAACAGACAAATTATAAAAATTAAAGGGCAGCGATACACCATGGTGACCGCTGTGGGCGCCATCTTGTTGTAGTTCTTGTTGTAGAAATGAAAGGGAGATTAGAGATTGGTCTATAGTTAGCTAAAACTCCTGGATCCAGCGTTGGCTTTTTGAGTAAGGGTTTAATTACAGCCGTTTTAAAAGCCTGCGGTACATGGCCTTAAGTTACTGAAGAATTGATTATTTGAAGAATAAAGCTTCCAATAAATGGGAAGACTTCTTTAAATAACCTGGTAGGAATAGGGTCTAAAAGACAAGTTGAAGGCTTGGATGAGGAAATTATTTTGTCTAACTCTAAAAGGTCAATTGGAGTAAACTCATCCAAACAGATATCAAATTGAAGGAGCTGTAGTAGTTATTGTATTTAAGTTAATGGGTGGGAAGAATCTGATTGATTTTATCTCTGATAGATGAAATTTTATTATTGAAAAAGTCCATTAAGTCCTGACTAGTAAGCTCTAAGGGAATGCTAGGATTGACAGAGTCCTGATCTTTGTCAGCCTGGCTACAGTGCTGAAAAGAAACCTGGGATTATTCTTGTTCTCTTCTATTAATGCAGAATAATAACTCGTTCTAGCTTTTCTAAGAGCTTTTTAATAAATTAAAAGATGATTTCTCCAAGCTAAATAGATTTCATCTAAATTAGTGGAGCACCATTTCCTTTCTAATTGACAAGTCTTCTGTTTTAAACTATGAGTTTCTGTGTTGAACCTAGGAGTTAGAAATCTATGATTAGACTTTTTCTTTTTTAAAGGGGCCACCATGTCTAGAGTCTGATGCAGAGAAGCTGTAAAACTATCTACCATGCTATCAGTTACACAAGGAGCAAGCTGTCTATAGCTTATTTCCGCTGTGTTGACACATGGTATAGAGGAAACAATCTGCATAAATTTGGTTACAGCATCATCTGAGAGGCATCTACTGTAGTAATATTTTTCTTTAGGAGCCAAATAGTCAGAAATAGTAAAATCAAAGGTTAACAGACAATGGTTTGACAGTACAGGGTTATGAGGAGACACTACCAGATTTTCTATTTCTATGCCATATGTCAGAGCAAGGTCCAACGTATGGTGGAGATAATGGGTCGAATTTCCTACTTTCTGAGAAAACCCCATCGAGTCTAATATTGAATTAAATGCCATATTAAGGCAATCACTATCTACAGCTACATGTATATTAAAGTCCCCTACTATAATTATTCTACCTGATTTCAGCACTAAATCAGCTAAGAATTTGGCAAATTCAGATAAAAACTCTGAGTAGGTTGATGGAAGACGATAAACTATGGCAAATAAAATTGGGTTTAGCCTAAAATTGCTAAAATGCCCAATACTGAGGACCAGGCCCTCAGAGGAATGGTAACGTGTTTTTTGCTTTACATTAACTAGTAATTTGGAATGGTAAATTATTGCTACTCCTCCTCCATGACCAGAACTTCTGGGATTTTGACAGTTTAAATAACCAGAGGGAGTTGATTCATTTAAACCAACATAATCTTCTTGCCCTAACCAAGTTTCTGTAAGGGATATTAAATCAATCTGATGATTAATTAACAGATCATGGACTAGCAGAGACTTGGGAGCTAGAGACCTAATATTTAACAAACCACATTTAATATGATATCAAAGGAAATTCCCACAGTTCCCATTTCAGTATACATACATATTGTATTACATGAAAGGGGACCCTAGTCAGGCTAATTTAATGTGGTCGTAGACCAGTTAATCCTGCCACTGTGCTTTTTCTCAGGTAGTGGTGCATTAAACATAAAATTAATGACAACATCCTTAAAAATGTTTTTGTTAACAATACTGAGCTCAAACTGAAAACTGAAGGTGATATCTTTGAACAAGTTTTGACATGCAGTGCATGTGGTGTAGCAAGATGGCGGCTGGGGCACTCTGAGTGTAGTAGGAGGTGACGGCCCACCTTTCCGGCGGTGGCGTCACTCGGGGTATAAAGGGATAGGGCAGAAGGGACTTAGTCTCTTTTGCCGTTGACCCCTTGGCCAGTACAGAGTACTGCTACATTGTGGTTCATCTAATAAAGTTACGTTTGACTTCACCTCTGGCCTGCTTGATGTGACTGCGAATTATGGATATAACATTTGGCAACAAAATAAAAGGTATGGAGAGGGGTTTTTCCTGCTTTTGACCATTTCTGGAGGTCCCGGGCGAGCCACCTGTCCTTTGGGAGAGGTGATATGCGGCCTTCCAAAATTATCTGGTGGCCCTGAACCTCATGAGTTGGAAAAACTGTGTGCAAGAGCCATTTTAGTCCATAATTTTGGCATGGAGGGCCAGCGAATTCTCAGCACGTTAGGTGCTAGCGATAGCTTTGACGACGTGGTGGAGCTAATGGCGCACTACTTTCGCGCCCCGGAAAATGTCACAGTTAAAAGGATTCGGTTTCGGCAGCGCCACCAGCAGACTGGAGAATCGGTGCAGCAGTTCGTTGCAGACCTGCGTCAGCTGGCGATGGAGTGCTGTTTTGGAGCATTAGAAGATGAAATGATCCATGACCAATTGGCGAAGCACGTTCTCTGTTCTGCGGCACAGTCAAGGCTCCTGACTCACCCGGGTGAGTTGACGTTGACCACGGCTGTCGAGATGGTCCAACAGTTTGAGGCTGCGGAGAAGCTTTCGAAGGATTTGGGGGTGAAGAGTTCGCTGGGGCACATAGAACCATGGATGAAGGCACTGGATGTGGACCCGGATAGTGAGGACAGCGAGGATGAAGAAGAGTACGCTGCCGCTATAAGAATTAGGTCCGCCCCGGGTTCGCCAAGATGCTATGGCTGTGGATCCATGAGGCACCGGTACAAGGCAAGAGAATGTCAGGCGAAAGGCAAGCACTGTGGCAAGTGTGGTCACACATGCATCACTTCGCCAGGGCCTGCAGGAATTTTGAGCGGGAGGACCGAAGAAGTGGAGTGGATTCCCCCACCGTGACTCCTATGGTCGTTCATACTGTCTCTCCGAGCACAGATGGGCACATTTACTGTAACGTGTTGCTGGACGGCGTGGAAGTGCTGTTGTTAGTGGACACGGGAGCGGTGGCCTCGGTGTTGAGCTGGCCCATTGTGAGGAGCCTGTTCCCACATTTACTGCCTGAGAGGGTCGTCAACGTCGTACTGCAGTTATGGCGGAAACAAATTGGCCATCGTGGGCTCGCTGGAGCTAACGGCCCGGTACAGGTCAGCAGTGATGACGAACGTCCAATTCGTGGTGACAGCTAGAGGGTCAAACATCATGGAGTGTGATATGTTCTAAGGCCTGGGCTTCAAGATCACCAGCGGTGTCGGAGAGGAGTGGTCTGGTTGTGGTCTGTGGGACCGACCTGCCCTACATGTGGACGATAATGCGGTTTGGGACAATGAGTGGCTTAGTAGTCTGGGAATGGATCAGGACGAGACCCACCATGGATAGCCGCAGGAGGGTTCCGGTGCCAGTGTCCACGTCGCCCTTGGTGTGGGAACTGGACGGCATGGTAGAACACTTGTGAGGGCAGATGGAGCTGAAACACTAGCCCCCTCTGCTTCTGTAGTGCACCATGAGGATCACGAGAAGCAAGGAGCTACAGTGGCTTTGCCGGCGTGTAAAATGAAAGAGAGCGGAGCAGGACTGGCTGGGGCGGTAGGACGACATGCCACCCAACAGCACTGGAGGCCAGCCGGAACTGCAGACCGGGTCGAAGGAACGGTGCGACCCAGAGAAGCAGTCCAAATTAGACGTTGGGGGCATCTGAAGCCGAGTCGTGATCCACTACGGGTCGAGGACGAGGTTCGGCCCAGAGGAAAGGCTCGGCTGAGGGGGGCCCATGAGAAAAGGAAACAACGTGACGAACTAGGGCGGCTGAGAGTGATGGCTGCCCAGGAAGATGGTTACCTGAAGCTGTCTGATGACTCGTGGTGACACCTCAATGAGCTGTGGTGCGTGGAGAGGAGGAAACGCTGACGCAGCTCATCCCCGGAGGCCAAGAAGCGAAGGCGCTTCGGGCGGGATCCACCAGCTGGAAATCCAAGGGGTGGTCCTTTCACCGGGTCGGTAAAGTGACTGAGGGTGACTTTCAATGTGTTTGTTGATTCTATGGCCCCAAGTCATTTATTGAATATGTTTTACATACTTATTGTGTGTTTGCCCTGTGTTTTGTTAAAAAAAAAAAGCCCCAACACTGTTTGCTTAATATTTTTGAAAAAATGTTTTGTGTGGTATGTCCAGGTTGTGAGGTGGGTGTGTTGGGGTGGGAGCCTCCAACAGGAATGTGAATGTGCATATTACCTGTTTAGTTTGTTATGTTATGGAAATTTGTTTGCATATATATTGTTCTGGGATTAATTTGTTTTTTTTAGAAACACGGCTATTTTTTTTAAATTAAATCACCTTTTATTGTCATTCAACTGTACAACCAATCATGTACAGTAGAACGAGATTGTGTTTTACCTATCTACTGTGTTAATCACACACACCCCAAGTGCAGAATCAGAGGGCCGCTGCCATGCAAGGCGCCGCCACAAATTTCCCTCCTCCATTCCATTATTGCTGAGCACCAAGCTGGATGGCAGGAAGTTCCACTTTTATATGGTCTTCGGCATGACCCGGCCGGGATTTGAACCCCTGCCTCCCGGGTGTGGGGCGGATGCTCTACCAACTGAGCCACCACTCCGGTTTCTTTTGGACTTTGGTGATTATGGTGACAGAATAATCCGCCTGGCCGTGTAAGGGTGAGCCAGCAGTCTACCTGGCCCCTCTAGTTTAGTTATTTTGTGTGCATGGATAGGATTGTTTATATTGTATATTATGTGTTTTAGCACGTGAGTCGGGTTACAAATTTGGGAGAGCCTGATTGGTGTGCTTGGATTTTTCTACAGGGGGGGAAAATGTGGTGTAGCAAGATGGCGGCTGGGGCACTCCGGGTGTAGTAGGAGGTGACGGCCCACATTTCCGGTGGTGGCGTCACTCGGGGTATAAAGGGCTAGGGTGGAAGGGACTTAAGTCTCTTTCGCCATCGACCCCTTGGCCATTACGGAGCGCTACTGCATTGTGGTTCATCTAATAAAGTTACGTTTGACTTCACCTCCGGCCAGCTTGTTGTGACTGCGAGTTATGGACATAAC
This sequence comes from Pholidichthys leucotaenia, assembly GCA_020510985.1. Classification (NCBI taxonomy): domain Eukaryota; kingdom Metazoa; phylum Chordata; class Actinopteri; order Cichliformes; family Pholidichthyidae; genus Pholidichthys; species Pholidichthys leucotaenia. The sequence goes on from CM035842.1 coordinate 62,164,864, forward strand.
AGTGCATACCTTTTATTTAACAAAAATCAGCCTTCTTTTAATTTAAAGCAGAATACATTTTCATTTTACTCTGATTTTGTTTGTTTTTTTTAACTTTTGAGTTAGTTGAAAGAAAATAATTTTCTTGGGTTACTGCTCTTTTTTTGAATACTTATGAAATGGTGTTGAAGCAGAAGCTGACTTCTGTTCATTTCACAACACGGACTCCTGCAGATTGGCCATGTGTTTCACTTTTTATTATCATTTGTTTCTCAGCCTTAAATGACCAGTTGTCCACTCCTGATACCCCTGATAGCGATGCTCTTCTTCCGTCCTTAGGCTCATCACTTCATGCCTTTTGAGTCCTAATTTGATTCATTGATTGTTTTTTCTCTCTGGCATACTTACCTATAAGCAGCTTGGGTGGCACAAGTTGAAACTTTGCAACTGTGTGCAGAGTGTAACCTTACCCAATGTGCCTGAGGGCTAGTGGGATGACGTTCTGACAGTCTGCTGACTCACTCGCTGTTTGTTTGCTTCAGCACGACATAAAACATTCATTTGTTTCATCAGCCCTGCCTGTAGGTTTATTAGCCAACATTAGGCTGAATGTTTCAAAGACAGAAAAAGTTACACCTCCATTCCTCGGATACCAGTATTAAACTCCACCTGCAACAGGAGCTTGCTCAGATGTCAGTCTAAACTTGCTGCAGACATACTGCAATGTGAGACTAATCATGGAGGATTCTGATGCCGATGCAGATGTGGACGTTCGAGACCCTGATGAGAAGTCCATCATGACCTACGTGGCTCAGTTCCTGCAGTACTCCAGAGACCTTCCAGGGCCAGAGGAAGAAATGCAGGTATGTTGACATTTATCTTCTGTTAAACACAAGAAACATAGTATTCTGCTTGTTAAACTTAAGTAGGGGGTGGAGTAGGAGCACATGCACAAATGCACTGGAAAGTATAAATCATTGATTTTCTTCATATGCTGTTGGTTTGCACATCATTTAACCTGTTTATTTCAGCGCAAGTGATTGCCCATGTTATAACCTCAATAGATAAATTGGGCCTGTGATCCCAAAACCAGTGCTATGCAGGTTCTTTCTTCTTTCAACTGCTCCACTCATGTGTCTGGGCTGCTTTCATTTTTTAAATTTTTTTTATATTTTTTACATGCCTTGGGCACACAAAAACACACCTTAGCAAGGATCCCTTTACTCTGGTCACCAGCTGCTTGTTCTACAGACTAACCAGGGGCATGAGTCTTTTTTGCAGAATGATTAATGCATTGTTCTTACGAGTTTCCATACTGTCATTTACAGACACTCATGTAAACTATGGAGTGTGCTGTATACTGTGGAGATCAAAATTAGAGAGCATTGTATTAATACTTGATTTATTCTAAAATATGTTATTCTTCATTGTTCAGAATTTGACAGAATATCAGCTGTGGCTATACCACTGCTCTACTAGCATGTTTTGTTTTTTATTTTTATTTTTTTTAATAACCAAGGCACTTAAACACAAACATTTATTTAAAAAAAAAACAGTGAGCAAAATTAGAGAACAGTAACCACTGTGTCAGAAGAGAATATTTAAACAATGGGGTTTTTTAGGGCTGTAGGATTAAAAAAATAATAGGAAGTGTAGAGGCCTTGCTTTGAATGACTTCAGCACATCTGCGCCCACAGGACATCACTAGTTTCTCACACTGCTCTGGTTTAGGGAACAGGATTATGCAGTGACTCTCAATGGGGAATCGGTTCAACACTGCAGCTGGAATTGTTCACCAGTTCACTGCTGAACAGGGCAAGGATCTGTTTCAGCACACAGTGTCTCTCCATTTAAGATAATTTGGACTCAAAGCTCACTCTGCAGTGACCAACCTCCTCGTCAGCAGAAAGAATAAAAAGGCTAGACTTGCCTTTGCTGAGGAGCATGTTGTGTGGACAGAGGAGAACTGGTCCAGAGTGCACTTCAGTGATGAGAGTAAGTTCAACTTATTTGGGTCTGATGGGAAATGATATGTTCAGCATCAAACTGGGGAAAGACTGAACCCAAAGTGTGTAAAGAAGTCAGTTAAATTTGGAGGAGGAAGTGTCATAGTTTGGGGGATGTTTTCTGCAACAGCAGTTGGGCCTCTTGTACAGCTACATGGTAGAGCGAATGCAAATGTTTATGTGAACCTCCGTCGGCAACATGCAGTTCCTTCAATCGGCCCACAATTTTCATGCAAGACAATGCCCCAGTCACACTGCAAAACGGGTTAAACATTTTCTGCAATCAATATAGAAACAATGAAATGGTCAGCCCAGAGTCCAGATCTAAACGCCATAGAGAATCTCTGGAAAATCCTTGGTGACAAAGTAATGACTAAGAAACCCACTACAGTTACTAAACTGTGGAAGAGACTGTGAGAAGAACGGACCAAGATCAAACCAGAGCAGTGTGAGAAACCAGTGATGTCCTGTCGGCACAGATGTGCTGAAGTCATTCAAAGCAAGAGTATCTACATTATCTATTAATTTTTTTAAACCTATAGCCCTAAAAAAAATGTTTAAATCTTCTCTTTTGACACAATGGTGACTGTTCTCTAACTTTGCTCAATTTTTTTTTTTTTACAAAGTAGATGTTTGTGTTGAAGTGCCTTGGTAATCTGAAAAACATGCTAGTAGAGCAGTGGTTTAGCCACAGCTGATATTCTGTAAAATTCTGAGCAATGATGAATGACATATTTTAGAATAAATCCAGTATCAATACATTGTTCTCAAATTTTGATCTCCACTGTACATAATTGGTATTGCAACATACTATTTTTTCTGCAGTTCTGTTTTGCAAATTAGCCAGTGGATGCACATATCCTGCAATGAAATTACTGCATCTCATGTTGCAACACAGTTTGTCACTGCTGTCAGGGGACCTTGCATTGAACAAAATCTTTAAATTGGAAAATGTTTGCCTTTTGCTTGAAATATGCCACTTTTCTTCACTTTCTTTGCTTCCACTTCCTTTGCTCCACTTCCCTTTTCTCTTCTTTTTTCTTTGTTAGACACAGTACCTGACTCCTAAAAGTCCTTCTCCTATCAACCTGCCGGTTCACTACACTCCTGCTATTTCTGCTTCTCCTCTTCGACAGGTAGACCAAAGAGCCCACCTCTCTTTTATGTTGCAAACATTCAACTGTTTTGCCTCCAACTACCCAACAGTCTCTCCAGTGATACATAAACATTCTGATTTCGTATCTTGCCTGAATTTGCTTGTCTCCTCCGCCCCGTTACTGCTGCTGCAATTTGCAAAAAATAGTTGTTGATTAATATCTGTGTGAAAACCCCCTGGGTCATTGGTTTGCAGTTTTTAGCTTGATTACTGTTGCGGCACACTGTAAATCAGCCACACCTACCCCTGTTGCGGGAACATGTACACTTAGGTCGTACCTCTGACTTTTTAATTCCGTAACAACATGCCAGGAAAGTTGCTTATTGAGATGGCACGTCTGTTTAAAAACTCCACAGCTTGAAGCCAGGATTACCCACAAATCACATGGTGGTTAAAAGCAGGACTGGTCACGTAGCATCTCACTAGTTTGCCCTGTTCTCTGGGAATTAGTCCAAAGCCTCAGTGAGGGTGTGTTTCTGAGCCTGCTGTGCGATAAGTAGAACACTCATGCAGTTCCTTCAGTCGAGGATCCTTCTGGTATTGCCCATCCCAAAACAACAGATCTGACATGAGCAAAAAACACCTGTCAGCTCATGTTTCCATCAACACATCAGCATGTTTATGTGTAGCTACTGATGATATTTGTGGTTTTAATCCTCTTTCACAGTTCTAGAATTATGCAATCAGTTAAAATTTAAGAAGCATGTTTGAAACAACTATGTACATGAACCACAATAGTTTAAGACACCGACGGATTACTGTGAGTTGTTGACGTGAGAGTGACATGTTGCCATGTTCTTATGAATGGAGAAATCAACATTGTAGCTGAAACAAATCTGTGTAAGGGTTTGGCTTTCTGCTCTGCACAGACTTGCTTAAAACAGAAGAAACACATTGGTGCTGAGGATGATATGAGACACAAGTACAGAAAGCATACTTAGAACAAGCTAAATAGGAATTAATTGTACATTCACTCATCATTTTTTTTCAGACATCTATTTATTATATGGTATTAATCCAATACAGTATATTGTGCACTGTGGACACCCAGCACAATGCAGACTGATAATATTCATGCTCAGCAGGGATTGCATATGGACAGAGAGCCCTAGGGGGACAACCAGAACAATGACTATTGTTATACATCCCCGGAGTAAGGAGAGGAATTCCTGCGCCAGTTAATCATGCGATTGATATGTATTGACTGATACGTATATCAATATTTTTTTTTTTATTACTTATTTTGTACCCGTAGGTAGATTTGTTTTGCAGTCTGGTGACAAGCCACCAGCTGCCGGTCGCTGCGTGCGCAAGCGCCCCTTATCCCTAACCTGCATGTTTTTGGCAGGTGGGAGGAAACCGGAGAAATCCCGGAGTAAACCCACGCAACACGGGGAGAACATGCAAACTCCACACAGATCACTGTTGGCCGGGGGCAGGGATCGAACCCACGATCTCACGATCCCCGCGATCCCCCGGCTGAGGGTAAACTGTGCTGCCACAGTGCTAACCACTGCGCCACTGTGCAATATGTAAATGTGCCATGCATTCTCTCTTGTCTGTATAAAAGAGCTGACTTTACATGCCTCAGATAACTCACACACACAGCACACACACGCACGCACACACACACACACACACACACACACACACACACAGAGCACAGCGCACAGTGCTACAGTGTGTTTCATGATGATGGAGGAATAAAACTCTGAAACCTTCAGCTCGCCGTGTCACGCCTGAACTTATTTTGTTCCTCCACACTGGTGACCCTTGACGAAGAATGGAACACGAAGCGAACACCCCGGAGGCGACCCGGACGGAAAGCCTCAGCACGCGTCATGGTGCAATCCTCGCCTGATCTTTTACCTCCACACTGGTGACCTGACGAGGGAGAATGACCGTCTGCTCCCTCTCACCGCGCTATGGATTCCAGAGACCGGGGATCGCCTACATCCTTCACATCCACACGGGAGCGCGCGCGCCTTGTCCTCTCTCCACAATGGCGACCTCCAGGGCCGGACGGAGAGCACAGCGCTTGGACCAAGATGCACGAGGATCAGCGACACGAGCAACGCATAGAAATAGCCTGAACAGGGAAGACCATTGGCGCCGACTGCGTTGATTTCCATCAAGCTCCCTGACCCTGACTCACCTCTCTACAACGGACCTTCCGCGCACAGAAGCCACGCGCGCACACTGCAGGATTACGAGGACAGCACAGCTTTCAGCTATGTGGTCACTGCGCCAAGAGCACGCCACGCACCAGGGACAAACCGGCTCCACAGACTGATACAACATCCTCCGCCGCTGCACATGCCCGAGAAAAACAGCCGATCGCCACCCTCGGAACCTTCAGGGCTGCTTGCGCACCTGGAACGGACATGCAGCCTGCACACAGGACTTTGTATGAGTTTCCAGCCACGGCACACAAAGGGAATTTAGCCGATTGCTTTCCCCGATGACTTTAGGGCTGCTTCCCACACCTAAAGCCAAACTGCCGAGTCCCTGACACAGCTTCAGTTTATCACAGCCGCTACGCATCCTCAGGGAATTTGGCCGCTCGCCTTCCCCACATCCTCGCTAGATCGAACCACGAGAGAAGTCAGAGATATATTTTTTTTGTCACAGCCGCTGTGGATCTCCGCCACGTTTAATGGGACAGTCCCTCACGATTGCGGATCCACACGCAATTTTTGCGCAGCCCAGGCACCTTTGACGTCCCGGGCCGGCACTCGCTTACTCCCACCTCCCTCCCCCTCCTCCTGCACAGAGCTTTTCCCGCACCTCACTCCCTAAGCCGGCCGATCGCTGTCTTGTTCCATTACGCACGACTGCACACCAGCCCGTGCGCCCACGATCCACGGCCGTTCAACGTGCTGGAACTCGGAGCGGAGCACACTGCCCTTTCCACCCCTCCCCCGTCCCCCTCATGGACTGGCATGCCCTCCGACAGTTTACCGGAGCTGGAGCCAAACAGGGGTGGGGGGGTGGGGAGGGGTCACGGCCCCTTCTGACCGTTCTAGGGGGAGCCATGTGGGCACCCAGCACAATACAGACTGATAATATTCACGCTCAGGAGGGACTGCATACGAACAGAGAGCCCTAGGGGGACAACCAGAGCAATGACTATTGTTAAACATCCCCGGAGTAAGGAGAGGAATTCCGGCGCCAGTTAATCACGCGATTGATATGTATTGACTGATATGTACTGTATATCAATATGTAAATGTGCCATGCATTCTCTCTTGTCTGTATAAAAGAGCTGACTTTACATGCCTCAGATAGCTCACACACACAGCACACACACGCACACACACACGCACGCACACATACACACACACGGCACAGCGCTACAGTGTGTTTCATGATGATGGAGGAATAAAACTCTGAAACCTTCAGCTCGCCATGTCACGCCTGAACTTATTTTGTTCCTCCACAGCACTACAGAAATTAAAGGGATCATTGACTGAAAAATTGCGTTTGTAGGTTTTAACCTTCTGAAAAGTGTCTATTGGCCACATGATTATAAAAAAAAACCATCACAGCACTTACTTTTCTTAAAAAACACACACACACACACATAGCCTGTATCTTGTGTTTCTCTCCAAGAAGCCGTTTTGACTCTTCCGGGTATTTTCCTGTACGTCAAAGCTCTTGATACCTGCCCGCTACTCTGTTATTGGCCAGCCTAGCTGTCTGTCATGTAGATGGACAGGAGGCTAAAAGTATTAGCCCCTGGGCTAACAGTGGGACAAGGAAGCTTGCGTAAAGCCTGGTTTATATTGTTATTTGGTAACACTTTATAATACAGCCTGCTTATTGGTGTTAAGCACATGTTTTACTGGTGTTTTATCGGTGTTTTAGCTGTGATTTATCTGTGTTTTATTGGTGTTTTACTGTTTTATCTGTGTTTTATCGGTGTTTTACTGGTGTTTTACTGGTGTTTTATGTGTGATTTATCTGTGTTTTGTCGGTGTTTTGCTGGTGTTTTATCTGTGTTATATCTGTGTTTTATCTGTGATTTATATGTATTTTGTCTGTGTTTTATTGGTGTTTTATCAGTGTTTTATCTGTATTTTATTTGGGTTTTATCCGTGTTTTATCCAGTTTTTAATGGTGTTTTATCAGCGTATTGTCACTGTTTTATTGGTGTTTTATCTGGGTTTAGTCTGGGTTTTATCCATGTTTTATCAGTGTTTTGTCACTGTTTTATCTGTGTTTTATTGCTTTTACCTGTGTATTACCTAGTAAAATATGGTGCTTATCTGTGTTTTATCCGTGTTTTATTTGTGTTTTATCACTGTTTATCAGTGTTTTATCAGTGTTTTGTTCATGTTTTGTCCATGTTTTGCTGGTGCTTTATCCATGTTTTATCTGTGTTTTTATCATTGTTTTATCTATGTTTTATTTGTTTTATCTGTTTTATCTCTGTCAGGAGCCGAGCCGGCTTGGCTTCCCGCGGCTCGGCCCTGATCTCTCTGTGGGCTTTGGTACCATTATGTATGTGCATATTATGTATTCTTCGCTGTTCCATATTCTTAGCCACTGCCTAACCGGCAGCTGTTAGACAGCCGCTGTGACCTACTTTCTGTGTCACAGCTGACAGTCTGCCAGTCCGGCCACGCCTCCTCTCTCTCTCTTATTTCCATCAGCTGTTGCCAGTCCCGTATATCATCCTTCCCGTGCCTCGCCCAGGTGTTCCCAATTTATTATGCCAGCGGTGTTTGTACTTAAGCAGCTCTTTGCTAGTCAAACACCGCTGGACCATTGTACGTGCTCACATGGTTGTTCTTCGCCATGTGACCGTCACGTCAAGTGAAGGATCGTTTGTGTTTGTGCTCGCTAGTGGACTTGGACGACTCGGACTGTTCCTGCACCGTGAATAAGAGCTGTCTGCGTTTCTGTTTGCAGTTGTGCTGCTACGCTTGCCTGTAGCGTTTCCCCTTGCACCACAACTGCTAGGCTTAGGCACTGTTGCCCAGCTCTTCTTCCGTGCCAGTCGAGCGTCCTGGAGAACTCCGAGTTTAACCCGAGCTATCCTGTCTGTTTTTGTGGCCACAGTGCACAGTGGTCTGCCCGCTGCACGCAATTCGTGAGAGCCGTTTTGTGCACAACTGTTACATTTGAGTAAGTCCTTATTTTTGAACTGTCTGGATATCAATAAATGTGTGTTTGGAGTACCCTGCGCTTAAATCCTCATTCCTTCTTCTCTTCCTCCGTTGGCTGTGGAGAAGCGCACGAGGAAGTTTATGACAATCTCTGTTTTATCTGTGTTTTATCTGTGTTTTATCAGTCCTTTATCTGTGTTTTATTGCTTTTACCGGTGTATTACTGTCATGGGCTGGGCTGGACTAGGCAGCCCAGTTCCATGGCCCGGTGGCTGTTTCGTGTTTAAGTGTATTTTGATTCCCTATTTGCCTCCAGGCACTTCTTTGGGAGCCGTGTGGGTCTTGGCTCCCTGTCTACTCACAGCCACGCTCTCCTCTCCTGCCAGCACCTGCCAAATGAGTGTCATTATTATTTGTGTCCGTCACACTCACGCATACACACACGCACACATATGTACACACGCAATCATTCACACCTGCACTCTATCAACTCTTAACACACACCCATTCATTCCTACACACATACACGCACACACTCTTGCACACCTGCTCTCACTCAGCCCAACACACACCCAGGCGCACCGGCAATCACTTTAGTCGTTGTTTGGTATTATTTAAGCTCTGCTTGCACTCTTGTGATTGTCGGTGCATTGTATTGTCAGCCTCTCACCAGAGCACAGTTTGGCTCTGGTGATCTCATCTACTGTATGTAAGTTCCTACACTTGTCCGTTGTTTACAGTGTGAGGTTTTTCTCTGTGTTTCCCAGCGCTACCTTGGTGCAGCCTGTTTAGCCTTGAGTTGTTCGGCTCCAGGCTGCACTTTTGTTTCAGGTGCGTTCTGGGCTGTACTTATACTCCACCTTCGCTCACCATGTACGCTTGGGAGCGTTTGGGTTCATTCTGGGACAGTTGTTCATACTGTTTCGCCTGGGAACAATTACTCTGACTGTTTACCGTGTTTGTTCTCATGTTCATCTTTTGGATTTATTGTTTGGGACTGTTTGTATTAATAAACACCACATCCACCTGCATTTGGGTTCCTCTCGTCTCTGCTGCCTCTAAAACGAAGCAGCGAATCATGACAATTACCAAGGAAAATATGGTGCTTATCTGTGTTTAGCTGTGTTTTATCAGTGTTTTATCTGTATTTTATTTGTGTTTTATCTGTGTTTTATCCATGTTTTATCCATGTTTTATAAATGTTTTATCAGTGCTTTATCAGTGTTTTATTGGTTTTGCCGTGTATTACTTTGTAAAAAACAGTGCTTATCTCTGTTTATCTGTGTTTTATCATAGTTTTATCAGCGTTTATCCATGTTTTAGTGGTGTTTTATCATTGTTTATCAGTGTTTTGTCCATGTCTTGTCCATGTTTTACTGGTGCTTTATCAATGTTTTAACCATGTTTCATCTGTGTTTTTATCAGTGCTTTATCTGTTTTATTGCTTTTACCGTGTATTACCTTGTAAAATACAGTGCTTATCTCTCTTTAGCTGTGTTTTATCTGTGTTTTCATCAGGGTTTTATTGGTGTTTTGTCCGTGTTTCATTGGCGTTTTATCAGTGTTTTATCAGTGTATTATCACTATTTTATTGGTGTTTTATCTGTGTTTTATTGGTGTTTTATCGCCGTTGTATCCGTGTTTTATCAATGTATTATCACTGTTTTATTGGTGATTTATCTGTGTTTCATTGGTGTTTTCCCTTTGCGGCACAACTGCTATGCTTAGGCACTGTTGCCCTGCTTCTTCTCCCGTGCCAGTCGAGCGTCCTGGAGGACTTTAAGTTTCACCCGGGCTGTCTGTTATTGTGGTCTGTCTATTTGTATCAATAAATGTGTTTGGATGGGCGGCACGGTGGCGGAGTGGTTAGCACTGCGGCAGCACAGCAACTCACCCTTGGCCGGGGGATCCTGGGTTCAATCCCAGCCCCCGACCAACAGTGATCTGTGTGGAGTTTGCATGTTCTCCCCATGTCTGCGTGGGTTTACTCCGGGATTTCTCCGGTTTCCTCCCACATGCCAAAAACATGCAAGTTAGGTTAATTGGCATCAAAACTGGGGATTCTAAATTGTCCTTAGGTATGACTGTGAGAGTGAATGGTTGTCTGTCTCTCTGTGTTGGCCCTGCGATGGACTGGCGATCTGTCCAGGGTGTACCCTGCCTCTTGCCCAAAGATGCTGGGATAGGCTCCAGCCCCACCCACCCCCGCGACCCGAAAAGGACTAAGCGGAAGAAGATGAATGAATAAATGTGTTTGGTGTAACCCTGCGCTTAAGTCCATTCATCCTTCTCTTCCTCCGTGCGCTGTGGAAAAGCGCACGGGGAAGTTCATGACATTATCTCTGTTTAGCTGTGTTTTATCCCTGTTTTCATCTGCATTTTATTGGCATTTTATCCCAGTTTTATCCGTGTTTTGTCTGTGTTTTACTGCTTTTACCAGTGTATCACCTAGTAAAATATGGTGCTTATCTGTGTTTTGCTGTGTTTTATTCGTGTTGTGTTTATTCTTCAGCCCGTCCCATCCAGCTACAGCAATTACCAGCCCGTAGCACTGACCCCCATCATAATGAAGTGCTTCGAGTGTCTAGTCATGCAGAACATCAAGTCCATCCTGCCTCCCTCCCATGACCCATCTCAGCTTGCATACAGGTCAAACAGATCTGCAGATGATGCCATTGCTGCTGCTCTCCATCCAGCCCTCACCCACCTCGACTCAAAGAACTCCTATGTGCGAATGCTGTTCTTGGACTTCAGTTCAGCATTCAACATAATCATCTCCCGGCACCTAATACAAAAACTCAGACACTTGGGACTCAAAACCTCTCTCTGTAACTGGGTGCTGGACTTTCTCACAGGGAGGCCACAGAATGTGCAGGTTGGCAGCAACACATCCAAGAACATCACACTGAGCACAGGGGCCCCACAAGGGTGCATGCTCAGCCTGCTGCTCTTCACCCTGCTGACCCATGACTGTATACCAGCCTACAGCACCAACTACATAATCAAGTTTGCGGATGACATGACAGTGGTGGGCCTCATCACCAACAACAAGGAGGCCAACTACAGAAATGAAGTGAGCCAACTGGTCCAATTTTGTAAAGACAATAGCCTCTTCCTGAACGTGGGAAAAACCAAGGAGATTGTGGTCGACTTCAGGAGGGGACACACACAGCATCCCCATCTGATCATCAATGGAGCAGCTGTGGAGAGGGTGAGCAGCACCACATTCCTGGGGGTGCACATCTCTGAGGACCTCTCCTGGTCCAATAACACCACATCAATGGCCAAGAAGGCTCAAACTCGCTTCTGTTTCCTCTGCAAACTGAGGAGAGCATGAATCCCACCTCCCATCACGTGCTCATTATACCGGGTCACCGTTGAGAGCATCCTTACCATTTGCATCATGATGTGGTATGGAAGCTGCACCGCCTCTTACTGGAAGACACTACAACGCACAATGAAAGCAGCCAGCAAGATCATCGGTGCTCCTCTGCCCCCCCCACCCCCGCCCCGGACATCTACCTCACCCGCAGAGCCATCAACATTGCAGGCGACACCTCCCACCCCCCACACTCCCTCTTCTGCCCCTGCCCTCAGGGAAAAGGTACTAGAGCCTCCACGCCTGCTCCACAAGACTGCTAAACAGCTTTGTTCATCAGGCCATCAGGACCCTGAATTCTATCCACCACCACCACCACCACCCCCCGATCATAACGCACTCACCCGCACAATAACTACCTCAGCTGTTGGCACAGCACCAACAGTAGTACATTTGCTGCTGGATGTCTGCACTTTACTGCAACCATTTGCACAAATGCCATATCAGCTGCTGTCTGTCACTGCAATACTGATCATGTGCAGCCCTGTCACTGTCTGCACCTACACTACCACATTGAACTTGCAGCTATGAGTATTACTGCTCTACTTTTCTGTCTATAGGATTGCTGGGCCTCATCGTTTATTGTTTAACTTTATTTGCATTATGGGAGGTGTGGGTCTATCTTTTGTTGCCATTTGCACTACGGGTAACATTACTGTACATAGACTGCTGTTGTTGTTTTTCCAGCCTTATTCCTTTTCTTATTTTTATATTTTGTGCACCACTGAAGAGAGAGAGAGACGCCTTTTCATTTCTCCTTTATGTCCTGTATGTATAGTAGTACTGACAAATAAAATCTTTGAATCCTTGTATCCTTTTTCGGCGTTTTATCGGTATTTTATCTGTGGTTTATCTGTGTTTTATCCATGTTTTAGATGTCTTTTATCAGTGGTTTATCTGAATGAATGAATGAGTGAATCTTTATTTTGGATAGATTAAAAGTAAACATTAAAAAGAAACCGAATAATATAACAAAGGCGAAAAAATCCAACAAGGTCAAATTAAACAATAACTCCTCTGATTATACAGTTCAACATAAGTTATCCAAAATGGGTGATGGCTGAAGCCGCAGCTTATATTGCCCACCCATATTCCATCCAAGAATTCAAAAGAAAAACAAAATAAGAGCGATTACAATTTGGAACAAAGCTAAGACAAAATGTGACAAAAAAAAAACTAAGCATCAACACAACACAGACTGGATATGATAATCCTTATGTGATTTTACATGTCATCTTGGATATATGTTTGGAGTATTTCTTCCTTTAGTTTTTGTTTAAATTGTCCAAGCGTTGTACATGATTTTAATTCAGGTCCAAAATCATTCCATAATCTGACTCCTTGCACTGAAACACGGTGTTGCTTGGTGGTAGTTCTCACTGAAGGTTTTTGAAATATACATGTTCCTCTGAAATGATATTGTTTCTCCCTTATTTGGAACAGCTTTTGGATATTTGTGGGCAGTGATAGATTCTTCACTTTAAACATTATTACTGCAGTTTTAAAGTCAACCAGATCTTTCAACTTGAGAGCTTTTAAGAAAAATTGGGTTTGTTTCTGTAAGCAGCTTTGTTTATTATTCTAATAGCTCTCTTCTGAAGCATAAAGACTGGATATATGTTTGTTTTATATGTATTTCCCCATACTTCAGTACAATATGTCATGTATGGGAGTATTAATGAATGATACAAAGTATATAATGTGGGTTGATTCAGCAAATATTTCGCTCTGTGTAGTATTGCGATTGATTTAGATATTTTACCTTTAATATAATTAATATGTGACTTCCAACACAGTTTATTATCAATTATTACTCCAAGAAATTTAGTTTCAGATACCCTTTCAATCTCTACACCATTTACACTGAGTTTAGATACCAAGTTGTTGTGATGGTTGTTAAAAACTATAAATTTTGTCTTACTTAAATTGAGCGTTAATTTGTTTGAATCAAACCACAGTTTAAGCTTTCCTAATTCCTTTCCGAGTGTATCCAAAAGCTGTTCCAAATTGCTTCCACTGCATAATAAATTAGTGTCATCGGCAAACAATATTAAATCCATTTTTTCCGAGACTTTACATATATCATTTATATACATATTGAATAACAATGGCCCCAAAACTGAACCCTGTGGGACTCCACAAGTAACCTTCAGTAACTGTGAGTTTTTGTTACCAACACATACATACTGATATCTAATCTTTAAGTAACTACTTAACCAGGACAGTGCTACCCCCCTGATACCACAATTTTGTAGTTTCTTTAATAATACCGGAGTGGTGGCTCAGTTGGTAGAGCATCCGCCCCACACCCGGGAGGCAGGGGTTCAAATCCCGGCCGGGTCATGCTGAAGTACATATAAAAGCGGAACTTCCTGCCGTCCAGCTTTGTGCTCAGCAATAATGGAATGGAGGATGGGAATCTGTGGCAGCGCCTTGCATGGCAGCGGCCCTTCTGATTCTACTATGGGGTGTGTGTGATTTACATTGTAGATAGGATAAAGCACAATTTCGTTCTACTGTACATGATTGGTTGAATGACAATAAAGGGTGATTTAATTGATTTTAATTTAATAAATTGTGATCCACTGTATCAAATGCTTTTTTAAGATCCAGGAATACCCCAGCTGAATACTCTTTATTTTCAACGGCAGTTGATATTTTTTCTATAAATTCCATTAGAACAAATGCAGTTGTCCTCTTGTGTCTGAACCCATATTGCTGCTCACACAATAAATTATTCTTCATTATGAAGTTGTCAGTTCTCTCACAGAATATTTTTTCAAGTATCTTTGAAAATTGCAGCAATAGTATTTATTTATTTAGCGAATGCAAAGTCCTTAAGCCAAGCAGTTGCCTCCTGGTTTGCTGTATGGAGGGTGTGTAATCCTCCTTCCAGTCTTTGGAGCGGGCAAGCCTCTATGATGTGTTCCATAGTTTGCTCCTCTATGCTTTCGGCTTTAGGACTGTGACTAGGATTCTTCTTTGACTTGGCACAGAGGCGTCGTCTCTTTGAATTTAGTCTGCTGGTAGGATCATTAGCTTCCCCAGGCAAGCCCGGGTACTGGCGGAGGGCGCGACGAGAACGCTGATCCATTGCCCCCGCGGCAATAGTGAAATTGGTCTATAGTTTGAAAGTTCCCCTCTGTCACCCGTCTTGTATATCAGAATTACTTTAGCTATTTTCATTGCATTGGGAAATATACCTGTTTGGAGAGACAGGTTACAGATATGCGTCAGTGGTTTCACTAAGCATTCGATAATAGTTTTGACCAAGAGCATGTCAATACCATCACAGTCCGTAGATGTTTTACTTTTAATCGATTTAACAATTTCAATGACCTCTCTCTCGTTTGTGTTCTTTATAAAAATGGAGTCTTTTATAGCAGTGTTTTTGCTTATTGTATCACCCATAGGTGCCGTAATGGGTATTTCTCGAGCCAAATTAGGACCGATGTTAACAAAAAAGTTATTAAATTCATCTGCAGGTGAAACTGCATTCACACTCTGGGTCGTTTTATTATTTTTTGAAAAATTGTTTGGGTAGCTTGTATTTCTGTTTTTATTTCCAAGAATATTGTTAAGTATTGTCCATGTATTTTTAATATTGTCTCTGTTTTTCTCCAGTTCTTTACTGTAATAGTCTCTTTTACTACATCTCATTATATATGTTAACTTATTTTTGTATGTTTTATACCGCTGCTCTGCTTCTTTTGTCCTTTTCTTTAGAAAAGCTTTATATAATAAATTTTTCTTTTTACACGCCTTTTGTAATCCTTTGGTTAACCATGGCTTATCGACAAATTTATGTTTAAGCTTTTTCTTTACTAATGGACAATTTTTTTCATAAAGAGTGGTTACTATGTTCATAAATGTGTCGTAGGCTTCATTTACATCTGATACATAGACTTTTGTCCAGTCCTGCTTCAGCAAGTCTTCTTTAAAAGAACTGACTGCATTTTGTGATTTGAATCTGAACGATTTTAAAAATTTTTCTGTTTTGGCCCCTGTGTGGACATGGATAAGTGCAAAGGTTGGCAAATGGTCACTTATATCATTTATCAATAATCCACTTTCTATTTTCTTATCAATAATATTAACAAGCAGGTTGTCAATAAGTGTAGCAGTGTGAACTGTGATTCTACTGGGATGTGTTATTGTGGGATATAGACTCATACTGTACATAGAATTCATGAACTCTGTAATTACATTTTGTTGATATGGATTTAGTAAATCAATATTGAAATCTCCACAAATTATTACCATTTTCTTACTAGTAATATTATTGTACAGCTCGACTAATTTATCTCTGAATGTCTCAATGCGAGTTCCTAGCGTTCTATATATACAATTTATAATTAGATTTTTTGTTTTATCATGGTCAATCTCAACAGTAACACATTCTAAAATCCCTGGTAGTGCAAAGGACATTCCATTTACAAGTTTACACCTATACAGGTCATCAATATACAGTGCAACACCACCACCCTTTTTTTGAGATCTGTTAATATGAAACATCTGATATCCCTCTATTGCCATCAGGGGAGCCTGCTCTTCATTAAGCCAAGTTTCAGAGACTGCGATAGCTGTAAATTTTCTGTCTAGCTGTTTTAAATAGTCCTGAATCTGTGGAAAGTTTTTGTTAAGACTTCTGCTGTTGAAGTGTATTATTGATAGCTTACCATCTAGTTGCACTTGACTTTTGAATTGCTTTTCAGTGTAATATTCACAATGATTATGAATATTATTGAAAAAGTGGTTATCAGGATCAGTATAATTCTCCATCTCTTGTAGTTTATGTTCAGCATAATGGCATATTTTCAGAGTTAGAATTTCCTCACTCTGTGTCAAATGACTTCCACAGACTGGGTATAATTGATGTCTACTCAAGTCAGTCATAAGTTTTTTTGTTTGTTCTGTTTAGTTTTTGTTTTGTTTTGGGTTTTTTTAAAGGACATTGACATGGTATGTCAAAAGAACTATTCTTGCCGTGTGTGTGGATATGGATTATCATAGTCTCTTAATTTTCTTAATCAGTGTTCATCTATATTTATTTAAGTCAGTAATCAGAGAGATTACTGACTTATAATAATATCTGTGTTTTATCCATGTTTTATACACGTTTTATCCATATTTTATCTGTTTTCTGTGTTTTATCAATGTTTTATCTGTGTTTTATCAGTGCTGTATCTGTGTTTTATTGCTTTTACCAGTGTATTACCTAGTAAAATATGGTGCTTATCTGTGTTTAGCTGTGTTTTATCTGTGCTTTATTTGTGTTTTAACTATGTTTTATCCAGGTTTTGTCAGTATTTTATTTGTGTTTTACTGGTGTTTGATCGGTGTTTTACGGGTATATTGCTGAGTAAAATACGGTGCTTATCTATTTTTAGCAAGTTTTGTCAGTGTTTTAGTGGTGTTTTACCAGTGTATTACCTAGTTAAACAGGGTGCTTATTGGTGTTTAGCACATTTTATAAAATAAAACATAGATTAAAAAAAAACATAAAACAGCAATAAAACACCAGTAAAACGCAGACAAAACACGGATAAAACACCAGTTAAAACACGGATAAAACATCAATTAAAACACTGATAAAACACCAATTAAAACACCAGTAAAGCATGTGCCAAACACGGATAAGCACTGTGTTTTATTAGGTAAAAAGTAGGTAAAACACATTAGCTGCTGGCAGCTAATGTTAGCAACAGTGATGTAAGAGTTAGGGCAAAGTTTGAACCGCTTTTTTAAAGCATGAACCGCTTTTTTAAGGCCATGCCACAGCATCTCAAAGATTTTAAAGAGACAAAGTCTGAAACCAGCTGTTCTCAGAAAGGCTGGACAAATAATTTTAAAAAATTTGCTGCAATAATTAAATAATTAAAAAACAAAATATATCACACACATTTCATTAAGACATGTGAGCTGTTAAAATGTGGAAAAAGTGCAATCGGTGACCCCTTTAAGAAGGAACTAGTGGCCCTGAAGGGCAAATCACAATGGAAAAATTGTAATTACAATGCCAAATATCAAATCATAACAGTAAAACAGAAATCACAATGACATTAACTCATGCCAGAAAAGGTGAGCCCATTATTGTCAAAGATGAGGGCTGATTGGACAAACACTCTCTTTTAAACAGGAATTAAAGGCTGCTTTCACATGCAAACATGGGCACTAATGAAGAGTAAATTTTTTTTGCCACAATGCTGGCAGTACATCCAGATATTTCTGATTCCTGGACAGTTTTCTTTTCTCTGGTTCCAAATGAAAGTTATGGACTCGCCTTTTTCAGTTTAAATTAAAGTCATTGTGATTTCCGTTGTGTTGTAGTTTTATTTGTTGTGATTTGCTCTTCGGGGCCACTGTGTGAAAGGCTTCTCTGTCTCCTTTAGGCAACGTTAATATTACTGATCTAAGATGTGTATTTAAAATTTTCCAATAAACTATAAGATTCAGACAGGAAGCCTTTTATCATTTTGAGTTCATAACCTTTATTTTCTTGTGTCCAGGCAACACCTGACCGCAAGGCACAGGAAGTGACGTGTTGGCTGGTTCAGGCTTATGATGAGCTACTGGAAGGATGGCATTCTACAGAAGGAGAAAGTTACTCAGAAAGATACCATGTATGTATGGCACTATCAAATTAAGTTTATGGTTGAATTGTCTCAGCACATCTGTCGAAGCAACTTCAATGTCTGTTGCATTTCTAAATTCAGTTAACGTGTATGTGTCAGAATCTGTGTTCTGTGTTGCTCCTGTAATATTACAAATGTGGATTTTTGTTAAAAATTCAAAAACCTTCATTTATTCAGAAATTAATTATTTTTTCTTAGGACACTCTCATCCTCTTTTGTAATATGACTTTACCGTATAGTTTTTTGTTTTTTGTTTTTTTTTTTCAGGAAAAGTAGTCCATACATTATTTTTTGCTTGAAGTCATTAGTTGATTTATGTTTTGTTTTCTGAGTAGCAATAATGGCGTTTCTGTCTCTCAGGTATTTCAGACATTTCTGGTATCTTTTAATGAGCAGCGACGGCCCATCATACCTTTGCTGACAGCAATGAGACGAAGTCCAAAACTAAGCGAGGAGCAGCGGGCTCTGAAAGAGGCATGGGATTCCCTGACTGAAAAGGTTCTCCATTCAGATCTCCTCTTGTATATTTTTTGCCTCTTTTTTTCATATTTTAACAAATGTTTCGACTGATTGTTCATATTGCATTCTAATCAGACCACTGTAGATAGCTATTAAAAAGTCCAAATATTTTTACATATTTGAAATTTCTAGCCTCATCTCACAAGCAACTTTATTTGAACTCTACTTTTTACCCCTCGGCCTCCAAAGGCTGAAGGGGTATTGTCATCACCTGGCGGATGGGTGGCGATGGCATCAACACCTACCTTGTGAACATGATGACTAGATAGGTAGATAGATAGATAGATAGATAGATAGACAGACAGACAGATGTACAGTGGTGTGAAAAAGTGTTTGCCCCTTCCTGAGTTCTCATTTTTTTGTATGTTTTTCACACTTAAATGTTTCAGATCATCAAACAAATTTAAATATTAGACAAAGATAACACAAGTAAACACAAAATGCAGTTTTTTTTAATGAAGGTGTTTATTATTAAGGGTAAAAAAAAATCCAAACCTACATGGCCCTGTGTGAAAAAGTTATTGCTCCCTAAACCCAATAACTGGTTGGGCCACCCTTAGCGGCAACAACTGCAATCAAGCATTTGTGATAACTGGCATGAGTCTTTCACAGCGCTGTGGAGGAATTTTGGCCCACTCATCTTTGCAAAATTGTTGTAATTCAGCCACATTGGAGGGTTTTCAAGCATGAACCGCTTTTTTAAGGCCATGCCACAGCATCTCAATCAGATTCAAGTCAGGACTTTGACTAGGCCACTCCAAAGTCTTCATTTTGTTTTTCTTAAGCTATTCAGAGGTGGACTTGCTGGTGTGTTTTGGATCATTGTCCTGCTGTAGAACCCAAGTGCGCTTCAGCTTGAGGTCACAAACAGATGGCCAGACATTCTCCTTCAGGATTTTTTGGTAGACAGCAGAATTCATGGTTCCATTTACCACAGCAAGTCTTCCAGGTTATGAAGCAGCAAAACAGCCCCAGACCATCACACTACCACCACCATATGTTCTGGCCCCAGATTATGAGCTGCATTTTGGCGTGCAATAACTGAGTCTGACACATCTTTAATGTCCTTGCTTTCGACTTTAATGCATCAAACACCGTAAAGACTGAAACATATCAAACACAAGAAATATTATTTCAGCTGTGGACACAAAATTCTAGTATTGCAGAAATTAAATCATACTGCATACACACAAACGTAAACATTTATGATCTCAAATTGATAGATTTTTTTTAGGTTTACTGAGTTGTTGCAAGAAAGCTACCAGCAAAAATTATGCAGCATTTACTGTAAACAAATACAACAGATTATCAAATCCACATTTAAAAATTGTATGGCTTGTGCACATCAGATTTTCATATTAGAAACACACACAAAAAGTTTCTATTCTTTGGACATGTGCATATTCAAACAACCATCATTAAACTTCAACAGAGTCAAACATTTCACTAACCACTTTGCCGGGTTGCAGCCTTCCGAGGGCAGAAATTCCTTGCAGGCTCTCACATTTTGTCTGCAATTAATAGCCCAGAATAAATACCTTGTAAATTGGTATTTCAGCTAATTTAAAGTCAAGATGTCAATTCAAAAACATAACAATAAAATTGACTAGAACTAGGCATCCAGTAAATAATGAAGGATTGCCAGATTTGCATTTCTAAAAACTACCAAGGCCATGCAGGCTGGGAATTGTAGCAGTGACTGACTAGAATAATACTGCATTTACTTCAAGTCAAAAATACATCCCTATTCACAAAATGAAGCTTCAAAAATTACTTTTTCACAACTATTACAGTCTTTGCACATGCATGGAGACTAGGTGAAGGGTTACATAGACATGGATTACCACTGACAGTCACATGATCTAGTCACACTTCAACAAACTTCAAAAATATCATCATCTCTCAAACAACCTACAGAATATTGGGTAGATAATTGGATATGAGGGATTATTTCATCATTATGACAGTTTCACCCTACCTGGGCTGAGGTAAGCAGCTGGATGGCTTGGATTTTTGTTTTAGCCAGCCATGCTCAATCCATCTGTTGCCATATTCTGCTGGGCAGGAAGTCTCAAAATCGTCTACTTCCTGTTGTGAATAATACTTATACCTCATGTATTTTTGATGACAAATTATTTCAATAATTTTTAAATCTCAAAGGACAAATTTCCAAACCTAGGTTTTTAAAAAATATGGAGGGAATAAAAAAAAGGTAGGGAGTTCCCAAGGGATTCCCCAGAGGTCAAGGTCATTTCCATGTTGGGGGTTCCCCCAGACACAAAGTAAACAACTTTTGACTGGCACACAGAGCCAGGCTGTGAGTATATATACTTGCCAAAACAAATCTTTGGGAGGCATTGTTGTACAACCAAAGGTCAAATACTGGAAAGGATGTCAGTGTTGACATATATAGCAGGGAAATTACAACAGTCACAAGAATTGCCATGTTTCTCACATGGATCAAACAAACACAGCTGCTGCCGTCACACCATATTTTACTGTTGGTATGATGTTCCTTTTCTGAAATGCTGTTACTTTTACGCTAAATGTAATAGGACACACACCTTCCAAAAAGTACAACTTTTATCTCATCAGTCCACAGAGTATTTTCCCAAAAGTCTTGGGGATCATCAAGATGTTTTCTGGCAAAACTGAGATGAGCATTTATGTTGTTTTTGCTCAGCAGTGGTTTTCATCTTGAAACTCTGCCATTCAGGCCATTTTTGCCCAGTCTCTTTCTTATGGTGGAGTCATCAACACTGACATTAACTGAGGCAAGTGTGGCCTGCAGTTCTTTGGATGTTGTTGTGATGTCTTTTGTGACCTCTTGGATGAGTCGTTGCTGTGTTCTTGGGGTAATTTTGGTCGGCCGGCCACTCCTGGGAAGGTTCACCACTGTTCCATGTTTTCGCTATTTGTGGATAATGGCTCTCACTGTGGCTCACTGGAATCCCAATGCATTAGAAATGGCTTTATAACCTTTTCCAGACTGATAGATCTCAATTACTTTGTTTCTCATTTGTTCTTGAATTTCTTTGGATCGCAGCATGATGTCTAGCTTTTGAGGATCTCTTGGTCTACTTCACTTTGTCAGGCAGGTCCTGTTGTCCTATTTAAGTGATTTCTTGATTGAGAACAGGTGTGGCAGTAATCAGGCCTTGGTGTGGCTAGAGAAATTGAACTCAGTTTTCCAAAGATGTGATAAACCACAGTTAATATATGTTTTAACAAGGAAGGGGGAGGGGCAATCACTTTTTCACACAGGGCCATGTATGTTTGGATTTTTTCCCCTTAATAATAAACGCCTTCATTTAAAAACTGCATTTTGTGTTTACTTGTGTTATCTTTGTCTAATATTTAAATTTGTTTGATGATCTGAAACATTTAAGTGTGACAAACATACAAAAAAATGAGCAATCAGGAAGGGGGCAAACACTTTTTCACACCACTGTACTTTATTGATCCCAAACTGGTAAATTACAGTGTAACACCAGCATGACACAGTAAGACAACAAAACCAACAGGAATGCACTCAGCATAATAGAAAAAGGAGTTACCCAGGGAAGTTAAAAAATGGTTAAGTTAAATAGATGAAGATCTGTATGAATCTATGGATAGTACTGACTGTACAAAGAAGGATTATAAAGCACTGGGTGAAATGTGAGGTACAAATTAGACTGTAAGGTGCAGTATAGCAGCATTGTTATGACCTAGATTCAATATTAGAGTGAGTTATTGTACAGTGAAATGGCATGTGGTAGGAAAGATTTCCTGTACCTGACCATTCGGCAGCAGAGCTGCAGGAGTCTGCTGGAGGAGTCTGCTGGCCAAAGTGCTCCACTGTCCGGTGTGTGGTGGAGGGGGTGATCAGGATTGTCTATGATGGATCACAGTTTGTTCAGTGTCCTCCTCTCCATCACAGTCTCAAAGGTCTCCAGCCTGAGAACAATTACAGAGCCAGCCTTCTTGATAATCTTGTCAAGCCTGTTGGTGTCGCTGGCTCTGATACTGCAACCACAGCAAACAGCAGCAGAGAAGATGGTGCTGGCAACAACGGTCTGGTAGAAGACCTCCAACATCTTATTGCATACATTGAAGGGTCTCAGCTTCCTCAGAAAGTAGGGTCTGCTCATCCCCTTCTTGTACACAGCATTGGTGTTAGATTTCCAGTCCAGTCCGCTGCTGACAACAGCACCCAGGTATTTGTAGTCCTCCACTACCTCCACATCCTCCCCCCAATCCACAATGCCTGTGAAAGCATCCTCTTCTTCCTGAAGTTGATCACCATCTTTCTGGTCTTACTGACGTTCAGCCTCAGGTGATTCTGCATGGTCCATTGCACAAATTTGTCTACCAGTGTCCTGTACTTCCCCCTCCTCTCTCTCTCTTATACACCCAACAACAGCCGAGTCATCAGAGAATTTCTGCAGGTGGCATGACTCGGAGTTGTACTGAAATTTGGTGGTGTATAAGGTAAAGAGAAAAGAACAAAGCACAGTCCCCTGTGGAACTCCTATATCACTAACCACCACATCAGACAGGACATTGCCCAGCCGGACAAACTGTCGCCTGCTTGTCAGGTAGTCAGTAATCCAGGAAATCGCAGAGCTGTTGACTCCCATCACCTGCAACTTCTCACCCAGCACCAGTGGCTGAATGGTGTTAAAGGCACTGGAGAAATCAAAGAACGTGATTCTCACAGTGTCTCCTCCTCCATCCAGGTGCAAATGAGCTTGTTGCAGCAGATAGATGACAGCGTCTTCAGCTCCTAAATGGGATGATATGCAAACTGTAGAGGGTCCAGCCACGTCTTCACCTCAGGTGGGCTAAGACCAGTTTCTCCAGGACCTTCATCACATGTGATGTGAGGGCAACTGGTCAATAGTCTGTCAGGTCCAATGGAGACGGCTTCTTGGGGACAGAAACCAGGCAGAGTGTCTTCCACAGCACCGGTACTTTCTCCAGACTCAGGCTCAGGCTGTACAGATGTTTCAGTACCGGAGATAGCTTGTTGACACAGGTCCTTGGGATTCTGGCGGAGATGCTATCAGGACCTGGTGCCTTCCACTGGTGGAGTCTCTCCAGCTGTTTCCAAACCTGGTCTGTGGTCACAGTGATGTGGGGGGTGGTGCTGATGTCTTCAGGGGAGGGGAGGGGATGAGGGGGGAGAGAGGTTCTGCACAGGAGAGTGTGGGGGGAGGGGTGTGTGGGGGGTCTGGCTGTGTTGTGGGGTGATAGACATTGAGCTGAACCTATTAGGTTCAACTCATCAGCTCTCTCAAGTCTCCCCGATGTCTGTCTCTCTCTCCCCTTACACCCAGTGATGTGTTTCATTCCAGCCGACACATCCCTCACATTTTTTGCTGTAGGCTGTTCTCCAGCTTCCTCCTGTAATAGTCCTTACAGATTCTCAGCATCTCTTTCAGTTCCTGCTGCACCCTCCTCAGTTCCTCCTTGTCTCCAGACCTAAAAGCCCTCTCCTTTTTGTTAAGAAGTGCTTTCAGGTCACTGGTGGTCAATGGTTTGTTGTTGGGGAAACAGCACACGGTCTGGGCTGGCATGGTTGTGTTTTCACAGAATCTGATGTATTCTGTGATGCTGTCAGTCATGTTGTCTATGTCCGTCCCGTGTGGCTCACAGAATGGATGGATGGATGGATGGATGGATGGATGGATGGATGGATGGATGGATGGATGGATGGATGGATGGATGGAATGAATGTTTGGTCTTCAAATTGTTACCATAGTATTGTCACGGCCCTGGCTCAAAGGCACGAACAAAAAAGGGGAGACCACACAGTAATAGTCAATTTTGTAGATGATTATTTATTTTAAATCATAATAAAAATCAACTATCTAGCAAAAGTGAAGTCAGTAAGTCAATAATGTATGCAGTGTTGAATGCATGTAGATGCACAAACAAAAAACAAACAAACAAACAAACAAACAAACAAACAAACAAACATCCTGAAGCATGAGGCAGTGGGGGGAGAGAGAGCCCAAGTCAGAGCCAGACCTGGAATATATCACCATGGGCTTCAATCAGCACAGGTGAACTCAACCACTCCTCTCCCACACTACTTCCAAAACTCCTGCAGACACCTAGATGAGTCAGCAGGTGAAGCCAAACCAGGACAGGCAATGGGAGGCCTGTCACAGTATCTATGAAAAATCTTGGACAAGTTTGAATTTGGATGACCTCTGACCTTTAGGATGAGGTCAGAGGTCAATTTTCCCAAAATCTTGTAAACAATAAAACTACAGAAACAAATGATGTAGCCCTTTCAAGTTGATGTCATCATGTCTAAGACAAGTCTTGGATGGCTTACATCCTGGCTTCTGACTATGGGTTTGCGGTCAAAAGGACAAAGGTCAAGGTTAACATTCTCTTTGCACTATTACTATATAATGAGTAAAGCTAGGGTCACCACACTTGGTACACATGTTCACCCTGAGACCCTGTGAACGCCCTGTGAAGTACATCTCAGCAACAAAGAGGCTGAGGGGTACCGCTGGCAGCCGCCTGTATTTTAACTTTTTTTTATCAAGGTCACAGTAGGTAGTGGAGCTATGCAGAACTGCATTACATATATGAAAATCATTCTTATATTTTGTCCCACTTATTATTTTATTCCTTTATGCTAATATAAAAATGAAAATGTTAAGACTTACATAAAA
Source organism: Pholidichthys leucotaenia (assembly GCA_020510985.1). Classification (NCBI taxonomy): domain Eukaryota; kingdom Metazoa; phylum Chordata; class Actinopteri; order Cichliformes; family Pholidichthyidae; genus Pholidichthys; species Pholidichthys leucotaenia. Next base: position 62,190,326 of record CM035842.1, read on the forward strand.
AGTATACAAGATCTGTGTGTGTGTGTGTGTGTGTGTGTGTGTGTGTGTGTGTGTGTGCGTGTGTGTGCGCGTGTGTGCATGTGATAGAAATTTCTGGAAGCATTTTATACAAATGCCTAATGCAAATTACCATCTTTTAACGCTATCAGATCTGCAGTACAGTGTGTACTTTGTAACTATACATTGATTCTTCTTAACAATGTACGTATTGCCATTTTATTGACACTGCCCTTATTCATTTTAAATATGACTGTTTTCGCTTTCTGTTTTCATTTAGCTGCGTGAATACAAAACTGAGTTGGATACGAGTCTTCCAGTCCCCATGGACACAGTAGCCTGCTGGCTGCTGAGAACAGAGGAGGCCTTGGCTGAAGAGGAGGGCGAACCTCAGGACCACGGCCGAGCTGCCGATGAAGCCAGGGAGAAGCAAGAGCTGCTCAGAGTAAACAGTCACTATGTTACACGGGCGAACAATGATTGAGTATATTTTACTTTCCTGAAGAAAAAGCAGTGTCAGTGTTGTAACCTGAAAATGTTTTCCTGAAATACTAAAAAAAGTTTCAAGTTGTAGCTTAAAAGCAAAGTCACTAAAAACTGAATTATTAGATTAGAATCTTAAAGAGCTTAATGCTGATCTAAATTAGCTTAAAAGAGAAAATAGCTGAAAACTGACTATAGAAAGTGAAACATTTAGCACATTGATGTCATTGTAAATGCTAGTTTTAAGCTAAATTGGCATAAATGTGTGCAACGTTAACATAAAAGGCGAAATAACTTACACTGACGAAATTTAGCTTGAAGTGCTACATTAAAAGCTAAACTGGCTTTAATTTGTAGAGTGGTAGAATAAAAGCTGGCATGGCTTTAAGGTGAGCAAAGTTAGTTTAAAGTTAGCGTAAAACCTTTAAACTAGCCAAAAAGGTAAAACGCCTTAACCTTATCCGAAGTTAACGTAAAAACACAACAGCTTACCAATAAAGAAAATTAGCTTAAAATACTTAATAAAAACTTAAAGCCTAAAATGGGCTTAAAATGTGAAATAAATTTGTACATTAATTAAAGGTTAATTAGTTCTTCTATCTAAAGGTATGCATTTTTAAGTTTTTCACCTTTTGAAGAAGTTCTCCATTGATTCCCTTTACACTTTTTTAGGTGAAAAATTGTAAATATTTTTTTAAAGTATAAAAGTTATAAAGTAGAAAATTGAAGTATAAAATTCCTAATAAGCTGAGCAAAATCATACCAGAAAATGCACTGAAGAATAAAAATGGGCAACTCAACCAACGGTAGTGTGAATTATTAGCAAAGCCAGGTTCCTGAGTTTTCCACCTATTAGGAAATTCAGGGCAGCACGGTGGAGCAGTGGTTAGCACTGTGGCAGCACAGCAAGAAGGTCACAGGATCGATTCCACCCTTGACCATCGTGGGTTCGATCTCACCCCCAGACCATCGGTGACCCTTCTGTGTGGAGTTTGCATGTTCTCCCCGTGTCTGTGTGGGTTTACTCCGGGTACTCTGGTTTCCTCCCACAGGCCAAAAACATGCAGGTGAGGTTAACTGGCATCGAATGGGGATTCTAAATTGTCCTTAGGTATGACTGTGAGAGTGAATGGTTGTCTGTCTCTCTGTGGTGGCCCTGCGATGGAGTGGTGATCTGTCCAGGGTGTACCCTGCCTCTCGCCCAAAGATGCTGGGATAGGCTCCACCCCCACCCCCCGCAACCCAAAAAGGATTAAGCGGTAGAAGATGGATGGATGGGTGGATGGATGGATGGATGGAGGAAAATCAGCTGAATTATCCATTGAATACACACTAGCTAGTTCCCTGTCCAGATAAATTGCTTAAAAACAATGTGGAGGCTGTAAGATTTTGAAGTAGAGGTATTTGCAGACATATAGTCATGTGGTTATTGCTATTGTAGGCTTGCCTGGAGGAGATGCCACAGCACGTAAAGACCTTCCAGTCCTTCCAAAATGTAAACGATTATGGAAACATGTTGGTTCCTACTGACAAGATGGAGGAGCTAAAGAGGAGGTAAGACCACAATCTGAAATGGGCTGTAAATGTCTAAAAAATGTATGTATTAAAATGAATTCTCATTTTATGTTCAGATCACATTTATGTATGTGGTCTGTATGTGGTTTCATACCATCACTTCTGTGATGGTATGAAAAAAACCATTCCTATAGGACATGCCATATGGGATAGTACCTTTGGTGATCCTGGTAGCATCTAAGACTCTGACATGGAACGTTGTGTGTGCCATTCCATTCATACACCAAATGGTGTTTCTTGGTTGGTCACAACTGATTTGTCGATTTTACTTTTCAGGTTCATGTTTGTTTGTTGTTATCTTAAAAAAAACAGTCTTCTACAGTGAGCTTTACATTCCAACAGATTCACCAGTGTGAGAGTGACTGCTAAGTACCATGGAATCAAGCTGGAGTACCAAGAATACCGTCACACAGTTTTGGATCTGTTGGGGCAGATCAGGACCAAGCTCCAAGTCTGGAAAAGACCATATATCTCCTCAGAGGCTGTCAGGGTGTTGCTGCAAAAATGGCATGTAAGTGTTTATTGCTCTCCTGAAAAAACACACCTTAGTAATTGGGTGCGGTTTGATAGAAGTGGAATGGTGGCACCACCAAACATTAAAAACAAGTTGTTGTTTTTTTAAGTTCCAGTAACCTGTTCACCTGCTGTTTTGTTTTTTTTAGATGTTTGTGCAGTATATGAGTCTAAAACAGTTGTAAGAGGGAACTGCTACAAAATTTAAGACACTCATAGTTTAAGACACTCATGCACTGACGCTTCCCATCCAGCCAGATGGAGCTTGAGAGGTGCTGCAAAGAGGAATGGGCGAAACTGCCCAAAGATAGGTGTGCCAAGCTTGTGGCATCATTTTCAAAAAGACGAGGCTGTAATTGCTGCCAAAGGTGCATCAACAAAGTATTGAGTAAAGGCTGTGAATACTTACATACCTGTGATTTCTTAGTTTTTTATTTTTAATAAATTTGCAAAAATCTAAAAAAAACCAAAAACTTTTTTTCACATTGTCATTATGGGGTATTGTGTGTAGAATTTTGAGGGAAAAAATGAATTTAATCCATTTTGGAATAAGGCTGTAACATAACAAAATGTGGAAAAAGGGAAGTGCTGTGAATACTTTCCAGATGCACTGTATATCATGTATCGTGATAAAACCCTGAATGTATCACGATACATGCTAAAAGCCATATCGCCCAACCCTAAGTTCCACTGTTATCTTGTATCAAATAATCACTGTAAATGATCATTTTGATGATCTTTTATTACTTGCTGGTTGTAGGAAATCATGTCGTTTTTTTTAGGTTGAGCTTACTGTTGATGACCATACAGTCATGTGAAAAAATTAGGACACCCTGTATAAGCCTGTGTGTTTTTTTTTTTACATATTTGAACATTTTGAGGTGTTTCAGGCACGTCCCACTGGGAGGAGACCCCGGGGCAGACCCAGGACTCGGTGGAGAGACTATGTCTCCCAGCTGGTCTGGGAACGCCTTGGTATCCCCTCTGAAGAGCTGGAGCAGGTGGCCGGGGAGAGGGAAGTCTGGGCTTCTCTGCTTGAACTGCTGCCTCGGCGACCCGGACCTCCGGAAAAGCGGTAGAAGATGGATGGATGGATGGATATTTGAACATATGGATATTTAATATCAGTGTTAAAAATACTGGGAGATTCACATAATACAACTAAACAATTAAAAATAAATTAAAGACTTTTTTTCAAATTTTCTGTAAAATGTAATTCTAAACAAATAGTGAGGAATAAATTAGGACACCCCCATCTTTATTAGGACACCCCCACATTCATTCCTACTTACAATGGCTAAAATAAATTTTAAAAAAATGCAAATAAAAACAAAAACAAGGCTAGACATAGATACGTGAACATTTCTTAATAAAGAACTGAATATTTACAGGGGTGTCCACATTTTTTCACATGATTGTATGTGTTTTGGTTCACAGCTGGAGGCAAACTGTTATCTATACTTCCAATGTACTAGTGTTATATATTATTAATATTATATTATTTCACAGGAACTTGTAAACAAACAGGAGCTGCCTTCTTTGTTGGAGGCAGCGCTTCGTAAGCTGAAGCAGATTTCTGAGAAATATTCAAGCAAGTCTGCACTTGGTAAGTGTATTCTCATTTTCCAACAAACATATTAAATTCCTTCAGTTATACCCAACTGATAGTTGCATTAAAAGACTGCTATCTGGACTTTAATGTAGGACTGTTTTCCATACTATTTGGTTGATATCTTCTCCCCTTTAGAAGGAGATTACCACCATGTCAGTCAGCAGGTGAAGCAGTTGGACGAAGACACCGCTGTTGTTTTGGAAGGTGTGACCTCAGGCAAGAGCACCATGGGACGGGTTCTGGCTGCCTGGGACTCGTACAGTGACTGCCTCAGCTCTCTGCAGGCGTGGCTTGAACAGTGTTCTTTAAAACACAGCCTTAGTCACAGACCAGAGGTATAATTAAAATGATTGATTAAAAAAAATGTGCAAAAATGTAAAAATTAGCCCAAATATATGCAGAGTAAAAAATAACTAGGTGAGTCATCTTACAAAAACATTGTCTGGTTTGCCTTAAAATTTTAAGTTGACTGAACTTGAGAACAGAAGTTTTAATGATTACAGATAGCACAAATACATTTGATATCTAATATTACTACTCATCTGTGATTCTTGATAAGGACATATTTGTGTATTTCTTAAGATAACATCAGAGTCGATGAGTGAGTGGGGATCTCGGCAGGCCCACCTGAATGAGGTGGGCAACTTTCTGATTGAGTCAACAGACCCACAGACCAGCAGGAGCCTGGCAGAAGAGCTGCGAAAAGTCAACATGCAGTGGGCAGAGTTTGTCAAGAGAAACACGTTTGTAAGTTGTAGGACAAGGAAAACATAAGTGGTAAAGAATCAGGTGATGTTTGTTATACATACAGTATATCTTAATACAGATATACAATGCTGAGTTTTAGGTGGTTGTACATCAATTAAAACTTGTTAACTTCTCATCAGGGAATTGTTTGGTATATAGTTCTCTTGCAAAAGTCCTACAGCTTATTTTTTTTTCTACTGGGTAATTACATTGTTCTAATAAGATGGCTTTGTCCCTGTTTAGCTGACTGCAGCTAACAGCATGGATTTTGGTAGCTTAATGTCTCAGCCCTTTGGAATTGTAACTATGAATGTCACTTCTGTGTAATTATTCCTGCACAGAGTAATAAAGGAGTGGTTTTAAAGTGCTACTCCACCTTTGTTTTTGTGTTTACATAATTAGAGTCTTTAGTCCTTGATTGAAGTGTGTTATTTTTTTAGCAGCTGGTATAAATATCTAAATGAAACTTCTGCAATGAGAGAACATCATCCATAGAACTCAGGCTGTAATGTTTTGTCACCACTGGTAGGAATGACAAGTGCGAAGAAAACGCTGAACTCAACTAATTTACTAGCAATAAATCACTGTCTGTCTGATTGACTTCTTCTTCTCATGTCTCTCTTTATAACATTCCTCCATGTATGCTTTCCAGGAGAGCATAAATGAACCCACTGAAGACGTGCTAGTCAATGCTCAGGACCTCCAGGCTTTGATCAGAGAAGCCACTCTGATTTTCAAAGAACCCGTAGATGCAACGGCGAGCCCTTTACGCACCTACAGGAAAAGATTACAGGTAGGGCTAAAGGCATTAGTCAGCTCTTCTTTTTATATCCTATTGTTCTCATTTATTTTTTTCATGACCTGCCTTTATTGAATCTTTTTCCCCATTCAGTTCATAATGAGGAAGATAAAAGAAGTGAATCTGGAAACTCTGGTTCCCTCCCCAGAATGTCCAGCAGATCAGTTACAGAAACTGAAACTTGCAGTCCCAGAAGTATGAATGATTTCTCTTCTTTTTAATGCTTTTAATACCGCTATGCTCATATTTTCAATGGTTCATCTCTGTTTATCACATTTCTAATGTCACAGCCATTAGCACTGTCATATAATTGTTTCAGATGTCCTATAAGTTTTTCTTCATCAATGTTTTTGACCCGTTCATTCGTCCATATTTTCGTCCGTTCATCTGTGATGTTGTTGCCATTATGGCGGCTACATTTCTGATTGGATTGACTTCAGATTTATGCAGAAGCTTTCAGTCTTGAATGCATTTGATTTTCAGACACATCTAATGAGGGGTTCCATGTATTTTGGGGAGGGGTCTTTTTATGTTGTTGCCACTATAGCTTCTACATTTCTGATCAGATTCACTTTATTTTTATTTTATAAATTTATATAGAATCTTTGACTGAAATGAGGGATTTCATTTTTGGGGAGGGCGACTTATTTTATTCCTGTCCATTTTATGTTGATCACAGTTCTCATTAGGGGTGCCAGATATGCAGATGCATGGGGTATGTGAGTTTGCTCACTAAGATTCTTTCATTTTTTTTATTATCATCAGGTGATGCAGACATTATTTCAGGCAGAACAACTGTGTGCAGAGCTGCAGCACAGCTTGTCTGGCCTAGACAGTCGACTAGCCGAACTCTTACTTTGGGAGACCGAGGCTAGGGAGCTGTACCAGCTGCTGAGGGCCACAGATCGTCAAAGAAAACCGCAGGCCCAGGACCCACGAACTAAAGTAAGATGATTCAAGAGTAGAAATGTTGTTCAGATTCTTGTTCTTCTATAATGAAGCCTTTGTTTGTAGCCATTGTTTATATCAGCATTTTTTCTGCAGGCCATCATTTCCCGTGGTCTTCAACTGGAAGGTCAAGTGGTCACAGAGGAGCAGGACCTGCAAGTGACGATATCAACAAGCCAGAATAATTCTCCCATCAAGTATCTACATGCCACTACCATGCAGAACCGAGTGCAAGCTGCTGTTGCTCAATCACAGGCTAGTTACATGTTTTTAATTTTCTGGAACAATCATTGAGTTGTGAGTGTTATGGGCACAAACAACACATGTAAAATTTATATATAAATGTATATATTATCTTGATTCTAGGAAGCTGTGGGTTTGCTTAGCAGCCTGGGTGCCAGAAGGGACAGAAGCAGAAGCCCTCCAGAAGCACCTCCTCCATTGAAAGTGTTTATCCAGGAGAAGCCAAAGCCCCAACATCTTAGGCAATCAGATGCAAAATCGTCGGAAGCATTTGCACCAAAGATAGTGGTGCAGGAATACAGAGAAGAAAAGACGTCTCCCCCAATGCCATATACATATGCAGAAGCTGTGAAGCACACCAGAATGAAGTCACCACCAGAAGTCCAGACTCAGGCTTGGGCACAAACTGCTCTTCCAACACAAATGAATATTCAGAACCAAGAAGTGACACTACAGAAACCCTTACTTCAAGAAAGATCTAGTGCACAGATAGATAGTGAGCTACAATCAATAGAACAAATAAAGCATAAAGAAGTGATGACAACACAAGATTATCAGCCTGAGCTTTTACAGCATGCAGCCCAGCAGAACATAGAACGTCAAATCAAAGATGATGTAATAACTAATATACAGGTTGAAGTACAGGATCAACAGACACCAACTCAACAGCCAGCTTCAAAGAAAGCAGCTCTGGAATCCCAGGATCTTCAAAGTAGAAAAGCTCAGGCAATGAAGAACCGACCCTGGCTTCAGAAAGTAGCCTTGGGGGAACAGAAATCCCCAGCTCAAGAAAAAGATCACGCTCCAGATCCAGGCCAGAGTAGACAGATGCAAGCACAGACAAACAGAGAACAAGTGGAATCATTTCAGCTTGTTTCCAAAGATATGATAACGGTCAGGCAACAACCAGAGGCACACGCAGACATTAGTAAGCAGCAAAAACAACAGAAACAAATAGAGCAACATCAAAATCAAGAGCAGCAAAAGCAAGAACAAAGAGAACGTCAGCAAAAGAAGCATGATCATCCAAAACAACAGCCACAGCCAATTTCAAAACAGGGACAACCAGATTCAGCTAAAGTAAGAGAAAGTCAAACAGTAATACAAATTGTTCCAGAGCCTCAGGGTCCTGTGGTCACACAGCCCTTGATCCACGTACAGACACAGCAACAGCTCCAGCCACCATCTCAGACTCCATCACAAACATATGTCCCAGCTGGACCGCAACCATCAATGCAGAAACTAGAGGTAGCCCATGACCCAGCTGTGGCTCTAGTCAGACCTCCTTCCCCTATGCAGGCTTCACTGCAAAGCCAAATACAGCCTCCAGTGCCATCCCACATTCAGCTTCGCACTCATCCAAAGTCATGGGCTCCTGTAAGGGCCCCTTCCCCAAAGCCACCAACACAGGTCCAGCCCCAAACCCAGACTCAGCCCATACATGTGGCACAAGCTCATGGTCAACCGGTGGTTGATCCACAGCACCATCCTCAGCCTGGGATTAAGTCTCAAAGCCTTCCTCAACCTCAACCCCATTCTCAAATCCATACCCAATCAATAGTTCAGCCTCAAGTTCTCCCTCAGTCTGTGACTGTCTATCCTCAAACCCATTCCCAGTCAGGACCTCAGGTTCAGACTCATCCTCATCCAACATCTTACCCTCAAACTCATTTGCAGTCCGGGGGCCACGCTCAACCCTACACTCAGCCAATGGTAAGGCCAAGCAAGCCCCTGTCACTGCCTCCTCATCAAACCCAAGCGCAGCCTGTAATCCACCCTCAAGGTCATTCTGTGAGTGGCCCCTTGACTCAGTATCCAACACATGCACAGCCACCCACCCAGCAGCAAGGCCAGCTGGGCCAAATGCAGATGTGGACTCAGGGTACAATCTCATCTCCAATGCCTGCCCAACAACTTCCAGTCCAACCTCCACTTTATCCGCATGGTTATGCCCAGGCTCAGTCTCCAGCTCAGCAGTGGATGGACAAACAAGAATCACAAAATCAAACTGTTCCTCAGCAAAGGCATCCCAGTCCACAGTCGTACCCCCAGCAAATGGGCCAAGCCCCTCATTCTCAGGCCTATACACCAGTTCAAGCTCCATCACAGTGGCATCAGCAAACACCTCATATCAGTCCCCATGGGTATCCTCCTATGGGACCACCATATACGCAGTCTCAAATGCAGCCACAAACACAAACCCAACCCTGGGCTCAATCACAACCTCTAATGAGACCAGTGCAGCCACACCCTCAGGTGAGGCCTTATAATCTAGTTCAGACACAACAGGGGCCGGCTCAGCAGCAGTCTTGGGTGCAGGCACCCCCACAGCTACAGTCCCATTCTTATCACCCACCTCAGCAGTATTCACAGGTTCAGCATCTACCCCAAGCTGTGCATCCCCCTCAGCCCCAAATCCAGACACCTCAACATTTGCAACAATCATATCCAGCAAATCCCCAGCCTACTCCACATTCCCAGCCACAGCTCCAAACTCTGCAACCCCAATCACAAACAAATATGCAAGCAGAGCCACTGGTACAAGCAAAGCCCCTTACAAAGACTCAGCAACCTCAGTCCAACCTTGAGTGTCAACAGCCAATACCAGAACTCACACAGAAGTCACACCTTCAGCAACAGCCAATGGTCAAGTCACCTACTCAGCCCAAACCTCTTGCCCAGCAGGCACCACAAACAGATGTTACATTTCCAATCCAGTCTTCAGTTGTAACACCTACCCAACACAAGGGTGGATCACTGCCACAAGGTATATCAGAACCTATTCTGACAGTACAAGCCATATCTCAGTCGCCAGCCCAACCTAAGGTTGAAACTTCACCACAACCTAAAGTGCCACAGTCACAACCTGCAGTTCAACCCAAAGCTCAGTCACCAGCTCAGCCGCCCATGGTCCAGTCTGTGTTGCACCCCAAATCTCAGACCCAACAGCAAGCCCAAACCCAACTGCAGCCTCAGTCTGGGGAACTCTCCAAAGCTCAAACTGTCTCACAGTCTAAGACTCAATCTCCACCACAGACCAAACCTCAAAGTCAGTCACTTCCCTTTTCAAAACCTCAAACTCAGCCTCCCGTGCAACCCAAATCTCAACAATCTCAGACAGTTATCTTCTCCCAGGGCAATGTGATGCCTCATACTCAGACCGAGTCACCAGAGCTTGTTGTCAAACTTCCAGTTCTGGCTCAAGCTCCACCCCAGGCATACACAGAGGCCTACGCAAAGGCCCAGGCTTTGGCAAGGAATGGCTTTGAAGAGGCCAAACACTGCTTACAGGCACACATCCTGGAAGCTATCACCGTCTTCAAAGACAAACGCGTGTCAGCTGAGCAGGCCTCAGTGAAGGAGGTAAATGTAGACCCTTGTAATGAGGTCTGTGTCTGTACGTGATGTCTTACCTCTAAATGGGTACATTTCAATGTTCCAATTTTTGGAGATAATAAATCTGATATAACATTGAGCTTTAGATATCCTGCTAATGATATCTTTGGCTTTCTTCGTAGGAAACTTTGACGACTCTGGACCCAGAGTTACTGGAGGAGTTCCTGAGGGCAGCTAAGGGCATGGAGGCCTTTTGCACCCCTTCACAGCTAAGAGATCTGGAATTCTTCACCCAGTCTGTCAGGGCACAGTGGGAGGTAGAACACAAACTCACTGTATTTGTTTTGTGTGGGATTGTAGTACATTTAGTTCAATGTTTTATATTTTATATATATATATAGCTCATACTGTATGTAGCTTATATGTAGCTCATTTAAATCAATGTTCTTGTCCGTAAAAAACAAACATAAAATGTGCCTATATTGAACATTGACAGTTTTATTTGTAGATGGTGAGAAAATAGATATATTCACATATACATCTATATTTTATATAACATTTTAGTGATGACCATATTCTGAATCCATTGTGAATTCATCCAATTTTATCTCTCAGGCTGTGAGAGCTGAGATCTCAGGCTTTTTGCAGCAGTTACAGTTTGAAGTAAGAAAGAAAGACTTTAACGCCGCAGCCCTACGGTGTGAGATGCACTTATGCACCAACCTAGACATCCAAGCACAGGTAGCTAATTTGATAGAGCTAAACTGTTGGCAGGTGTGCTTCAAGGGATGGGTACAGCCAGCTATTTTATGTGCGCTGCCTTCCTTAATACCTCCTCCTTCCTCTTTCTTCTTTGAATGCCTCAGAGGAAACTGTCAGTGGAACTTGGTAATGGTGACTCCTCATTCAGGTTTCTTTTTCAAGGAGTGCTGTTTTTCTGAGGGTGTGTTACTGTCTCATTCAACTGAATTTATTGGGTTGAATGTGTGCCAGAAAAAATAAATAGGGACATTAATACCAGTAAACACGCAGACAGCGCTCGTTTAGATTAAATTAACAGAAAGAGTATGAACTGCAAAGTACAGTTTAAATCCTATTTATGAAATAAAAGAAAAACAGCATTCTTCTGTTTTCTTCTGTTCATTTTTTTGCAGTGCATAAGTTGCTTGCTGCCATCTGGTGTTTTGGTGGTGTGGTCCACTATTCCACTGTTTTAGGAATAATTAATTCAACATTTTTTATGCTCACTGTGTTTACCAGGCTTGCTTTGCAGTGGACTTTGCAGAGGCAGAGCAGCACCTTGAGGCCTTGAGGGAGTTATGTGACACTCTGAGTCCCGAGGACGCTCACCGCCTGGCTCAAGCTCAGCTCAGGGAATGTGAAAAGAGGCTGGCCGCCATCCAACGTCAGTTTAGTGAAGATAAAGATGCGCCAGTGCCAGATTCAAGGTGAGACTCTATGTTTGGAGAAGAATCAGCTGTCTGAATAGCAGGTAGCGGACCACATGTTTAATAAGGAATCAGGTCCCGGGCAGTTCATAAACCCCACATATGTATAACAGTCATTATTTCCATTTACTAGGATTCCTCTGACTTTCAGTGAGAATGTGACCACACAAAGGGAACCTCCAAAACAAAGTGACAAACCTCAGGCTCAAGCTGAGGTAAATCTCAGTCACAAACACAGAGACATATTGTGGCTTGCACACACAACAGCCAAGGTGCACGTGTATGATCTATAACATGATCTATAACATGATATTCTAAATCCTCAGGTAGTCCAAGTATCAATGAAAACAGTTGCTGTGGACAGAAAGGAGGTTGAAAAGCAGGTTTCTGTTGAAGAAGAAGCCACCAAAAAGGATGCTTTAGAAAGGTAGAGTCAATCTCGGTTCTGATAAGAAAACACAATAAATGGTTTATTAACCAAGACAATTTGGGAGTCATTGCATTTAATCTTAATAACTCTTTAGATATGACAATTGTAAGAGGACTGTACAAGCCCAGCTGGCAAAAAACGAGCAGAGCATCAAAGAAGTCCCGTCTGACTCCGTCTCTCTAAAAGGCCTGCACACACGGCTCCAGGAAATACAGGTACAGTACAAGGTTGTGCATTTATATCCCTTTGTCTCTGCTTTAAACCAGATTTAAAATTGTGAAAAAGCTTCTGCAGCTGAGATTTAAAAAACAATCTACTCCATAGCAAGTGAGTAATCTTGGTCAAATTTCTTTTTTTCTAGTTCTTGAGGCAGGAGACTGAGTCACTTTGGTCTGAATATGCAAACCAGTGCTCCCATTTTAGCGGAAACACTACGATAGCTCAAGAGAAGGCTGAGCTGCAGGAACAGTGGCGTAGCCAACAGTCCGACCTTCAGAGGAGAGGCAGCTCACTTGGTGCTGCGCTCAGACAGATTGACTCCACTGAGAACCACATGGTGGACTTCACCGACCGTCTGGACCGTTACTTGAGACAGCCCAAAGACATCACTGCCTTCACACTGGCCAACACCAACATCCTGAAAGATATCAAGGTCTGCACTCATACACATTTATATTTCATTTATTCATTTTTTTCAGTCTCTTGTAAAAATTTCATTTATGGATTGGCAGAATTTCCTACATCCACAGTATGTGCAGAGAACATTGCATCTTCAATTTTAAAGGAATTTAGTAGTGGAAATATACTGTTGTATGAATGTAAAGATTATCAAGATATAATATACTGTAAATTTTGTATTTATATTTTAAAAAATCTAGTTATTCAAAAATCTTACTATTCTGCTCTTCAATCCTCTTTGTTTCAAGTCAGCTCTAAATATGCAAAGTACGTAATTAAAATTATCAATATACACTTAGAAGTTAACTTCTTCCCGCAAGTTCTGAAAGTTTGTCAGTCATCTTTTTTTTTCTAGAAAACACATTTTTCCATTTTTTTAACAAGAGCACTCTGAGGCGAGTGCAATATCCCTCACCTCCATTTTCTTTGACGGTCATAATACTTACTAACGGAGAGCAGTTTTCAACTTTTCAATATAATTACTGTGGCAGAACCAAATTTGATAAGCCCATCATCCATGAATATACAACAAAGTATACAACCCATAGTTGTATGGCAGGATCCCAAGGTGAACCCATGTAGCAAGTTTGGTGACCCTAAAGAGCTTTAAACGTTCTATAGCAGGGGTGTCGAATCATGTGCCATGGAGGGCCAAAACCCTACAGGCTTTACCTCCAACCAGTGTCTTCAACAGCAAATTCCACTGAATTTCTTCCCACTGATTGCTGATAAGTGAAAACACCTGCTGAAGAGACAGGGTAGAAGAAAAAACCTGCAGGGTCTTGGCCCTCCATGGCACGTGATTGAACACCCCTGTTCTATAATAAGAGAGCATAGGGAGTGGTCTCAGAGTGAATCTGTGTACCAGGTTTGGTGACCCTAGCTTTCTTTGTTGTTGAGATATCCAGACGTGGACAAAATTGTTGGTACCCCTCTGTTAATGAAAGAAAAACCCACAATGGTCACAAAAATAACTTGAATCTGACAAAAGTGGTAATAAATAAAAAATTCTATGAAAACTAACCAATGAAAATCAGACAATGCTTTTTAATTGTGGTTCAACAGAATTATTTTAAAAAACAAACTCATGAAACAGGCCTGGACAAAAATGATGGTACCCTTAACTTAATATTTTGTTGCACAACCTTTTCAGGCAATCACTGCAATCAAACGATTTCTGTAACTGTCAATGAGACTTCTGTACCTCTCAGCAGGTATTTTGGCCCACTCCTCATGAGCAAACTGCTCCAGTTGTCTCAGGTTTGAAGGGTGCCTTCTCCAGACGGCATGTTTCAGCTCCTTCCACAGATGTTCAATAGGATTTAGATCAGGGCTCATAGAAGGCCACTTTAGAATAGTCCAATGTTTCGCTCTTAGCCATTCTTGGGTGTTTTTAGCTGTGTGTTTTGGGTCATTATCCTGTTGCAAGACCCATGACCTGCGACTGAGACCAAGCTGTCTGACACTGGGCAGCACATTTCTCTCTAGAATACCTTGATAGTCTTGAGATTTCATTGTACCCTGCACAGATTCAAGACACCCTGTGCCAGATACAGCAGAGCAGCCCCAGAACATAACAGAACCTCCTCCATGTTTCACAGTAGGGACAGTGTTCTTTTCTTGGTATGCTTCATTTTTGCATCTGTGAACATAGAGCTGATGTGCCTTGCCAAAAAGTTCCAGTTTTGTCTTGTCTGTCCATAGGACATTCTCCCAGAAGCTTTGTGGCTTGTCAACATGCAGTTTGGCAGATTCCAGTCTGGCTTTTTTATGATTTGTTGTCAACAGTGGTGTCCTCCTTGGTCGTCTCCCATGAAGACCACTTTGGCCCAAACAACGACGGATGGTGCGATCTGACACTGATGTACCTTGACCTTGAAGTTCACCATGAATGTGTTAAGAGGTTGTTCTGGGCTTTTTTGTTATCATTCGTATTATCCATCTCCTCCTGCGGCCACGTCCAGGGAGGTTGGCTACAGTCCCGTGGATCTTAAATTTCTGAATAATATGTGCAACTGTAGTCACAGGAACATCAAGCTGCTTGGAGATGGTCTTATAGCCTTTACCTTTAACATGCTTGTCAATAATTTTCCTTCTAATCTCTTGAGACAACTCTCTCGTTTGCTTCCTCTGGTCCATGTTTAGTGTGGTACACACCATGACAACAAACAGCACAGTGACTACTTGTCACCCTTTAAATAGGCCGACTGACTGATTACAAGTTTGTAGACACCTGTGATGTTAATTAGAGGACACATCTTGGTTGAACATGTCCCTATGGTCACATTATTTTCAATCTTTTCTAGGGGTACCATCATTTTTGTCCAGGCCTGTTTCATGAGTTTGTTTTTTTAAAAATTCTGTTGAACCACAATTCAAAAGCATTGTCTGATTTTCATTGTTTAATTTTCATAGAATTTTTATTTATTACCACTTTTGTCAGATTCAAGTTATTTCTGTTACCATTGTGGGTTTTTCTTTCATTAACAGAGGGGTACCAACAATTTTGTCCACGTCTGTAGTTTATAAGCCATTTTGATGTTGACCTTTGACTTTGCAATCCCAAAACCACAGTCACATTTCAGGGTCACAGGGTGAACCTGTGTACCAAGTTTGCTGACACTAACTTTACTCATACAGTAATAAGGCATAGGGAATGTTAACCTTGACCTTTGACCTTTTGACCCCAAACCCATATCAGAGGCCAGGATCCCAAGGTGAACCTGTCTACCAGATTTCATGGTCATAGTTTTACTCATTTTATAGTAATAGTGCAAATGGAATGCTAACCTTGACCTTTGACCTTTTGATCCCAAACCCATAGTTACAGGTCAAGATCCCAAGGTGAACCTATGTAGCAAGTTTGGTGACCCTATCTTTCTTTGTTGTTGAGATATAGTTTATAAGCCATTGTGATGTTGACCTTCGACCTTGCAAACCAAAAACCATAGTCACACTTTAGGGTCACAGGGTAAACCTGTGTACCAAGTTTGGTGACTCTAGCTTTACTCAGTGTATAGTAATAAGACACATGGAATATTAAGGTTAACCTTTGATCTTTTTACCCCAAACCCATAGTCAGAGGTCAGGATCCCAAGATGAACCTGTCTACCAGATTTGGTGGCACTAGCTTTACTCATTTTATAGTAATAGTAAATGTAGCATTTACCATAGTGCGACTGCAATGTTAACTTTGACCGTTTGATCCCAAACCCATAGATGGGTCAGGGTGTAAATCATCCAAGATGTGTTTTAGATACTACTACTGTCTCGATTTACAAAGCATACATCATTTCTTTCAGTAGTTATTGTGTTTAGAACATTTAGGGAAAATCTGACCTCTTACTTTTGACCTCAGCATCATCCGATGAGAGGGAAATTGCAATATGTGCATCATCATAGTATATCAAACCATGGTACCAAGTTTCAAAACAATCGGAACAAAACAGTAGGAGGAGTTGATTTCACAAGACAGTTACTGTCTATGAAGTCAAGTGAAATAAGAGGTCATAGGTCAGGGGCTACAAGTCCTGCAAAAATCATCCGATCAGAACCAAATTGCAATATGCAAATCCACAGTGTATATTATATCAAACCATAATACCAAGTTTCAAAACAATCGGAACAAAAATGTAGGAGAAGTTGATTTCACAAAAGTGGGACAGACAGACAGACAGACTGACCCATAGCATAATCCCCCTTCGGCCTTTGCCCAGAGGACTCTTTGACCCCTTTGGGCTTTGTCCGGCGGGGGATAAAAAAATGATAATCAATTGATGAAGCAGGAAAAATTGGAAATAAAATAGATATTTACAGAAATGGCTGTAAATGGCTTTAAAAGCTGATGAATGAAAAAAAAAATAAGATTTTAGTACCAATTGGTACCAATTTTCAAGAACAAAGGTGATGCTCAGATCTGTAGTAACTACAGAGGCATAAAGTTGATCAGCCACACTATGGAGATATGGAAAAGAGTTATTGAAGCCAGGTTAAGAGGAGAGGTGACAATCAGTGAGCAGCAGTACAGTTTCATGCCAAGAAGGAGTACTACAGATGCAATGTTTGCTCTAAGAGTGCTGATGAAAAAGTATAGAGAAGGTCTGAAGGAGTTGCACTGTGTTTTTGTGGATCTAGAGAAAGCATATGATAGGGTGCCAAGAGAGGACGTGTGGTACTGTATGAGAAAGTCTGGAGTGGCAGAGAAGTATGTAAGGGTGGTGCAGGACATGTATGAGGACAACGAGAAGGTGGTGAGGTGTGCTGTAGGAGTGACGGATGGATTCAACGTGGGGGTGGGATTATATCAGGGATCAGCTCTGAGCCCCTTCTTATTTGCCATGTTGATGGACAGGCTGACAGATGAGGTCAGACAGGAGTCTCGATGGACCATGATGTTTGCAGATGACATTGTGATCTGTAGTGAGAGTAGGGAGCAGGTGGAAGAGAACCTGGAGAGGTGGAGGTATGCTCCGGAGAAAAGAAGAATGAAAATCAGTAGAAGCAAGACAGAATACATGAGTGTGAAAGAGAGGGAGGCAGGTGTAATGGTGAAGATGAAAGGAGTAGAGATAATGAAGGTAGATGAGCTTAAATACCTGGGGTCAACCATCCAAAGTAATGGAAATGCACAAGAGGTGAAGAAGAGAGTGCAGGCAGGGTGGAGTGGGTGGTGATGAGTGGTGATGAGTGTCAGGGGTGATTTGTGACAGAAGGATAGCAGCTAGAGTGAAAGGGAAGATTTACAAGACAGTAGTGAGACCTGCTATGATGTATGGTTTGAAGACGGTGGCATTGATAAAAAGAAAGGAGGCAGAGCTGGAGGTGGCAGAGTTGAAGATGCTAAGATTCTCATTGGGAGTGACTAGGAGGGACAGAATTAGAAAAGAGTATATCAGAGGGACAGCTCAGGATGAGCAATTTGGAGACAAAGTAAGAGAGGCAAGGCTGAGATGGTGTGGACATGTGCAGAGGAGGGATAGTGGATATACTGGACAAAGGATGTTGAAGATGGAGCTGTCAGGCAGGAGGAAAAGAGGAAGACCACAGAGAAGATTCATGGATGTAGTGAAGAGGACATGGAGACAGTTGGTGTTGCAGAGGAAGATGAAGGGATAGGGTGAGATGGAAGCAGATGATCCGCTGTGGAGACCCCTAAAGGGAGCAGCTGAAAGAAGTAGAAGATTTACAGAAATAGCTGTACACAGAAAAGCATATTTTGGCTCAAAATTAGTGCAGAATGATTTGTTTAGGGTGGATCTTACAGTATTTGCTGTTTGTAATTGCATTAATATTTCTCATATTTGTACATTTACAATTTCCATGCCTCTATTGTCACTGCAAAGTGTCCAATGAGATTTCCTTTAACAGACCGGCTTTACGTCATTTACAGTTCAGTACCTTTATTTTTCATATTCTTGGCCTTTCTGTGGCCCTTCAAGTCTTATTCTCTTTAAAAGAAGCAATTTTGCCTCCAAGCTAAAGAAACATTTCTTTGCACATTAAACAGTGGAACTGTCAGTGGTGAGGGTTGCTGTGGATACAGCCAAGGCTGTGACGCTGATATAATAATATATTAAATATATCTTAAGATTCAAGCTTATAAAGCAGCTTGAATCTTGAGATTATTATGATATATAGATTAATATGATAACCCTAACCCTCAAAAAGCTGCACACTCTGCCCTCTCTTGATTAGGTGGATGTGTTCTCACAATGCATGCTTTCTCTTATTTTGCCAAAGGAATTGGACGATAATATCCAAAGTGAACTAGACCAGCTGTCCCGACTGGACCCTGAATCCAGTGACTTGGAGCCCAGGGAACGCTTTCCCCTGTCCCGTGAGGTTGAGACTCACAGAACCAGCCTGGATCAGCTCAGACAGCAAGTGCGAAA
The DNA here is from genome assembly GCA_020510985.1 of Pholidichthys leucotaenia. Taxonomy (NCBI): domain Eukaryota; kingdom Metazoa; phylum Chordata; class Actinopteri; order Cichliformes; family Pholidichthyidae; genus Pholidichthys; species Pholidichthys leucotaenia. The sequence goes on from CM035842.1 coordinate 62,209,026, forward strand.
GAGTGAAGCAGCTGCCCGTGCCCTCGACCGTTTCCTAATGTCACTGCGCACTGTGGATGAAGACATCTCTGGAGTCCAAGCCGCCCCCTGCAGTGACGCGGTAGTACTGCAAGAGTCCCGCTCCAAACTGGCTCTCATGAGACAGAGCATTGACAGTTTGACAGAGAAAGCTCCTCAGCTGGATCTCCTCCTGCAGGGAGCCAGACTTACTGTGACCAGGGATGGTGTCCCTGCATCCTGTCTGGACATGGTGACTGCCCTGCTGCAAAAGCTGGACGAGGTGGACAGTGGGCTGGCCAGCCAGCAAAAAAACCTCCAGAAGGAGACTCAAAGCAAATCCCTGGGTCTGAGGAAGAGGGTGATGCTGGGGGAGCTGAGGAAGCTGCAGGAGACAGTTGAAGGACAGAGTCTAAGAGAGCCCACAATGCCTGCTTTACAGCAGCGGTATGATATGGCTTTGTAACAGTAGTAAATAGTACTGCTATGCTATATTTGTAATATGCTGTGCATATACTGTGCCAGCATTAAAGCTTGCATTTCTTGTGGTGTTTTTCTAGGCTTCGTGCCTTGTCAGATTTGGAAGTGCAGCTGCAGGCCCAGCAGTCTGACCTGCAGAACATCCGTGAACTGCAAGAGAAACAAGGAGGAGGAGAAAACCTCCTTGAGGAGCTCGAGACTCAGTGGAGGGACATCCAGAGAGCGTTTTCTAACAGGTAGAATAGGCATGCAATTAATGTTCATATGAAAGTATTAAGTGAAAGACTAAATAAAGTTCTTTAAGTTAATTACTATAAATCAGATTTTGAGTAGGATGTTAATTTTGATGGGTCCTGAGGGAGTATGTGTTGCCAACAGTGATACATGTCAGTAAAATTAGTTTTTATTTTCCTTCTGCAGAAAGAAGCAGTGCACCTTTCTGCTGGAGCTTCTGAAGAAGTTCCAGGCCTGCCGTGGCTCCTTAAGCAACACCATCCAGAAAGCAGAGCAGACCATCAGTGATCGGGCATCCTACATGGGCAAAGACAACCTGCAGAGAACTATGACTAAAGTGAGTCCACAAACTTTGGTTTCTGTTCCATTCCAGATGAATTTTCTTCATTTATCTATAATTTGCAGACATATCTGTGCCTCCCTGTTTTATGCAATAAATATAATGAACCAGTAGATGGCAGGCACATTCCTGATATGAGAAAAATGTTCTTACTGTGTTGTCAATGAGAGTTTGCTAACCCTGAGTACTTTTGTTCAGATCTGTGATATTAAAGAGGAGCTGGCTGGTCTCAGGGAGCAGATGGACGAGATGAGGAGTGTTTGTAAACAGCTGCAGTCTGAACTCAAGAAGTTCCCAGACTGCATAGAGACTCCGTTTGAAGCAGAGGCAGACACAATGATGGACAACTGGCTGGATGTATGTGTGGAGCTGTGCACTAAATCATTTCAGTACTGTGCTTCATATGCAATATATAGAAACTAATCTTACTGCACCTTGGATGAGACACATCTGAGAAGTATTTTCAATTTTTACTCAGTGACACTGATAGAAACCTGACACGATTATTAAAGTTTTACAATTTTACAAAATGGAAGTATTTTCACTAGATGTCAGCTTGACATTGATGCAGAGCAACCCTGTCCATGAAAAAATATTGCAATTACAACTCAGAGTTGAACGCATGAAAGTTGTGGATGTTTGGTGCTCTTGCAGGTGACAGAGAAAACAGATGCCTACATGGATAACCTTCGAGTGGGGCTGGAGCTGTGGGAGAAGCAGCTGATGTTGGGAGGAGAGGTGGACAGCTGGGCCGGGGCCAAACTCGCCCTCTTTGCAGAGAGTCACCCCTTTCGTAATGAGGAGCAAGTCCTTGCAATGAAGGTAAAACGACCACAATGAAGTGCAATTCACCACACCAACTTAGCCTTAAAGTGGATGATTTCGCTTCTTTATTTGTCAGTCATAAGTAGGATTGTAACAGTGGATCTGCAATGTGATAAACTTTATTTTGTGAATCATGCAAACCCAATAAGATTATGGAGACAATTCTAATAGGTCCATTTCGGGGACAGTGGCAGATATTTTTACTTTTTTTTGTTGCTTATCTGAGTCGGTCGACCCAGAGAAGGACTTATGCTTTTGTCCTGGCATCGTCCACAACAGAGGCTTTGTGGGAACATGTTAAGGTGCAGGCAGTAGATGATCCTCGAAGACGGATGAGGGTGGATACCATCCCCATTGTTAGCAAAATGACCCCAAATCATCCCCCTTGTTAACATCCCATCCCCTCATCCCAATTTGTAGGCGTAAATCAAGGAGGGGTGGGGGACATTTCCCTGTCAACCTGGAAGAAAGAGAGAATTGTCCCTCCCACTATCATCATAAACCTTTCCAGAAAAAAGTAGAATAGGTTTTATTGTCATTATACAGTTGTACAATTTTTTTTTTGCGCATTGTCATTATGGGGTATTGTGTGTAGAATCCTTGTCAGGTCAGGCATTGGTTTGCTTGCTACCAGATAACCATAAAAACCGGTACTACCTGTCTCATGGGTCTGGCCATTGGCGACTCAACCAGCAACCCTGCCCTTCTGAGGGCATGGAAGGTGAAACTGGGCATCCTGGCAGAACTAAAAACAATATCTGTCACAGGCCTATGGTGGACCACTCCCAGGTGCTTGGGGTGAGATTGGACGTCCTGGCAGATAAGCACATCTGTCGCAAGGTCTGTGGTGGACTTTTGCCAGTCAGTGCATTGTGACATGCACTACACAAAGAGCAGAGATAAAGAAACCTATCATCTGGTCAGTCACTGCAACAGATACTGGAGTCAGTTTGTCTTGGCCTATCCTTGCCACTGATAATACCTCTATCTGCCAAGAATGTGCCGCTAGTCCAGCAAAAGCTAGCAGTACTCAAATACTTTGCATGCAGTTTCATGAAATGGCAGTCTGGCTCTGACATCGCCCGGGTTAACAAGGTCCGCACTGATCTGTTCACACTCCGACAGGCAGCGAAAAGTATGTTAGGAGCAGGAAGAGAGAAGAAGAGGAAAACAGCAGCCTTGTGTGCAGCAGAATGGAATGCACACACTCTGATGGACAGATCAACATCACAGTGCTCAAAAAGACAGACTGCGCTTGTGGCCTTGGAAATGAACAGGTGCAATGTAGACATAGCTGCACTTAGTGAAACAAGATTGCCTGGATATGACAGTTTGGAAGATCATGGCTACATCTTTTTTTGGAGTGGGAAATCAACTCAAGAAAGGAGAGAAGCAGGAGTGGGCTTTGCAGTTAGAAAGGAGATAGCAGCAATGCTTGATGAGGAACCGGTGCCAATCAGAGACAGGATAATGACTATGAGACTCCCACTACAGCGGAAGATGTATGCCACACTCATCGGTGTGTATGCCCTAACAATGACCAACACAGAGGAGGCGAAGGAAGAGTTCTACAGTGATTTGTGTGAGACTATCAGGCGTGTACCCTCTGATGACAGGCTGACACTCGGAGATTTTAATGCTAGATTTGGTTCAGACACTGAGAAATGGAAAGGAGTGCTAAGCAGTCATGGAGTAGGCAAGTGCAATGCTAATGGAGAACTTCTTCTTGCACTATGTTCAGAGTACAACCTTGTGTTAACCAACGCTCTATTTAAGCACAAGGACACACACAAGAAGACATGGATGCACCCAAGATCCAAGCACTGGCACTTGTTAGACTACATCATAGTCAGGCAGAGAGACAGAAGGGATGTACTGGACACCAGAGCAATGACAGGTGCGGACTGTAGTACTGAACATGTTATGCTGAGATCTAGACTAAGGATTTGCAGATGAAAACAGTATTGCAGGATGGGTGCGAAGCCACCACGGAAGCTAAACACTAGTGCACTGAAACCCCAAAAGAAGCAGGAAGAACTTACACAGGAAATGGATGAAAACTTGAAAGACTGGGACAGCAACAACTCAGAGAACGACATAGAAGAGAAATGGGCAACACTGAAGGATACGGTGTATCAGACTGCGAGTGATGTTTTAGGCCACCCTGAGAGGAAACATCAAGATTGGTTTGATGAGCATGATGAACATCTGAAGAAACTACTAGAAGCGAGGAATACAACTAGGCAGGGAAATCTACAGTGTAATCAGAATCAGAATCAGAATCAGAATCAGGTTTATTGCCATTGTTCATGTAGTACACAAACTAGGAATTTGTCTCGGTACAATGCTGCAACATTAAACATGATAAGATAAGAGAAATAAACTATACATGTAATAAAGTGTAGGATAAGATTAAGTGATACTGGTCAACAGTTAAAATATATATTAGCCAGCAGCAGATACTGTGGAGAACTATATAGTGCAGTCGGTAATGCAGGAAGAAAACAGTGATGATTGACATGAGTCTGGTTGAGCTGCTGTACATGGTGCACGAGAGTCACTTAGTGACTCTAACACAAGGTCGAAGAAGAAGAAATACTCAAAGGCTCAGAGTGAGCTACAGAAGTACACCAGAGAGATGAAGTCCAACTGGTGGAATGAAAAACTGGCAGAACTTCAAACTGCAGCAGACAGGAAGGACATGAAAACATTCTTTACAGGTTTGAGAGAAGTCTACTGTTATGAGCCGAGCTGGTGGTTCCCAAGCTCAGGCTTCATGACGGTTTCCTATTCCATATTATCTGTGTTTTATGCTACCTTTGGCTTTCCATATATTTTTCTGTGCCTCCTGCCTCTGGTAGCCACTCCCCCCTCTCCTGTCAGTTTCTGACAGGTGATTCCAATTTGTCATTGTCTGTTCCTCTCCCTGCTCAGGTTCACACATTCACACACACTCACACACACATTCTCACCCATATGCACACTATTATCCACACCTGCTCTCCATCAACTCTTCAATCACTGATTTGCACCGGCAATCACGGTAATCATCAGGGTTGGTGTTACTTAAGCCCTGTCCATCCTCTTGTGCATTATTGGTGCATTGTATAGTCTTCTCCCTGCGCACAGTAAGTTGTTCTGTTCAGCCTGCTCCTCATGTTTGGACTTTTTCCCCTTTGGACTATGGTTGTTGTTGTTTTTTCCCAGAGCCCAGCTGTGCTCCGACACTTCTGTGTAAGTCCTGGTTTACATTTCTGGTTTCCCCCAGCGGCCAGTGTTACCCTGGGGCTTATGTGAACGGCTTTTCTCTAAGTCCAAACCTAACTCAGCTGAACTGTATTTACCTGTTGTGCAGCTAACCTTTATGGAATCCTATGTTGGACATTTGTTGTACGTTTGGCTCCTTATTTATTAAAACACTCTCTTCACCTGCAAGTGGGCTTGTCTTTTCCATTTGTGTGTGCATAGAGCGCACACCTATGACATCTATGGCCCTAAACCAAGAGGATTGATTCAACTAAAAGCTACGGATAGTGAAACGGTTTTGCAGGAGAAAGACAAGATCCTGGACAGATTTACAGACCACTTTGACCAACTACTAAACAACCCTGGAGATCTCGATGAAGAGGCTAAAGAAGCTCTAGTGCAGCGACCGGTTGTATCAAGTCTGGATGAACCACCAAATTTTGATGAACGAATGGCAGCTATCAGGACAACACAGGATGGTAAAGCTCAAGGAAGGGATGGAATTTCAGCAGAAATGTGGAAATTTGGTGGTGTTCAGCTGACCAACTGTCTGCACAAGATCATCCAAGAGATATGGGATGCCCAGAAAGTACCTCAAGACTGAAAGGATGCAAGTATTGTGCCTTTGTTCAAGAAAAGTGACAGGAAAGATTATGGAAATTACCGAGGTATATCACTGCTAGCCTCTGTTAGTAAGATTCTCTCAAGTGTACTACTGGACAGACTCAATGAACACATCTGGCAGAATGTACTACCGGAAACCCAGTGTGGCTTTAGAAGTGGAAGAAGCACAATGGACATGATTTTCTGCTTGAAACAGGTTCAAGAAAAGTGTATCAAACAGAACATGCCACTTTATGTAGTCTTCACTGACTTCAGTAAAACCTGAATACTGACAAGCCTGACAAGGAGTCTGGCAGGTGTTCAAGAAAAATGGCTGTACAAAGAAGTTTGTCAACCTGATCGAGGCACTCCATACAGGTATGCAAGCAAACGTGGGTTTGCAAACATTCGGTGTCTAAAGACTTTTCAGTAAGTAACAGGGTGAAACAAGGGGGTGTGCTGGCGCCTACACTCCTCTCACTATATCTGTCAGCCATGCTTGAGGTGGCTTTCAAAGACACTTCAGAAGGAGTATACATTCAAACAAGGAAAGAAGCAGACTTGTTCAGTGTGGCACAGTTTAAAGCCAAGAGTAAGACATCGATAAAGGTAGTAAGAGAAATGCTCTTTACCGATGACAGTGCTCTAGTTGCTCACAGTGTGGAAGATATGCAGTCTTTAGTGGAGAAATTTGCAAGAGCAGCTAGCCAATTCAGCCTCAAAATCAACATCAAGACAGAGTGCCTCTATCAGCTGGAAAAGTTCCAGTTACCAACATCACTACCAGAAGAGATCAGCATTGGTACAGAGCCAATAGTTAAGTGTAAGACTTTCAAGTATCTCGGGAGTACTGTTTCAGAGAATGCTAGGCTGGAGGATGAAGTATCTCTCAGAATGGGAAGAGCGAGTGCTATGTTTGAAAACTTGAGGGAGAGACTGTGGAACAATCGACATGCGTCTATCTGTGTGAAATGCAAAGTGTACAGGGCTACTCAAATGTACAGTGCTGAAACTTGGACTGTCTACAAAGTGCAGGTAAAGAAACTTCACACGTACAGTACATGATGAGACACCTTCGAGCCATAATGAATATCTCATGGAAACACAAGATAACCAACATAGAAGTGCTGAAACGAGCTGGTCTATCATCAATGGAGGGCATGCTAATACAGATGAACCTAAGGTGACTCGGACATGTTGAGAGGATGAACCACCAGCGTCTCCCTTGGCAGTTACTCTACTCACAGTTATGCGAGAGCAAATGCAATCAGGGCAGACCAAGGTTGAGATTTAAAGACACTGTAAAAAGAAATCTGAAGAAGTTGGATATAGACAGGAGTTCCTGGCAGTGGAAGGCAAAGGACAGAGCTGCATGGAGGAATCTGATCAGACCTAAACGAAACAGTCATTGTCACCCTCGACAGACTGCTATGATGATGATGACAGTTGTACAGTACAACAAAATTGTGTGTGCTCCACCAGGCTACTACGTAATAAAGTAAGAGAGAAGGATTAGATAAAACATGGTTTTAGAACACACGATTAAACCCATGACTGAAAATAAAAATAAAAATAGCCCAGGACTGTGGAACTATACACAGGCATGGTAATGGCTTCGTGGGTGGAACTACTGTATGTACACACAAATGAACACACGATTGAATAAAATGGCCCAAGGATTATGTAAAATATACACAGGTATGGTAGTGGTTTCACAGATGGGTCAATTTATGTACATGAAAGTGTGGAGTGCAAAGACAGATGTGTTATTGTGATAATTAAAAAGGTCCTCAGTGTTATGTATGGTAAAATGTCTTGGTAAAGAATGAGGCAAGATGGCTGGACGAACACAGCTTTATTGATCATTGGCAAAACAGCAGACACACTGTAGGCACCAGGCAGAGGGCGCCGGTTCAAAGAGGCCGCACTATCGGTGCCCTCTGGTATTTATAGGGTAGTACAGTAGCTGTGTGGCCTAGGGTCAGAGAAACGGAGATAGGTGCCGCCCATATACACCTTCAGGTGTGAAGGGATTAACTAACTAACAGTGGTGGAACAGGAAGTGCTTACCACTACAATGCACTTCACAATAAGGTGCCAAACCCCAACACCACAATTCCTTCCCCCCCTTAGAAAAGTCCAAAACCACGCATACAATTACCCCCCCCCCAAAAAAAAAAAAAATTAAAAAAAAAATTAGGACCCGAGTCATGCTCTAACATAACGGAAACTAATGCATCTAAATGGCCTAACACATTCACACAACAAAACCTAAAGTAGGGCAGAAGAGTGGACTACCATCCTGCCCACATGACGTGGTGGATTATTCTGCCACCTGATAAACTAAAATCTCCACCGTGTTCCTAAACAAAATAAAATACACAAAATAATCCCATTATACTATACACATACACATAAGAACATCAGAACTATTAATACATAAATTTACAGCACTGTTCCTTGAGAAGGGGAAGCCAAACCAGCATGGGGGTGCCCAGGGCAGCCCCTCAGCCAGCGCGCCCCTTGAAGCAGCAGGCCCTCGGGACAATGGCTGGTCTTCCGGACGAAAGTGCCTTTCTTCCTCACCACCGACTCCCGCTCTCGTTCAGTCCCATCACCTGAAGCCGCTTCTCGGACACATCAAAGCTGATTGGTGTGCCTTGCTGAGCCATCAGACTGCTTGAAGTATGCTGTGCCCAGCTGAGCCACAATGCGCACACTTGTGATGTTTAGTTGCCTGTAATCTGGCCCATCTTCACCATGGACGTTCTTCACCCTGAACCCGAACCAAGTCCATAACTCTCAGTGGGGCTCTTCTCGGCCGGAAATGGTGCTGCTGAGCATGCGGTTCCACTGTGCTCGTTGGTCTGGCCCCGACCTCTTCTAAAACCATTGTAGCATTCACCATCGTAGCTGCAGACCCTCCATCCCCCTGCGGCCAATCTCTGGAGGCATCTGGGGCTATCACATTGGTGTCACTCGCCAGCTCAGGTGCCTCACCACCACACTCGGTACCCCCTTCTGCCATTTCCCGAGGGTCGGCACTGACACGATCCTGCGCCGAACCTGAGTGAGGCTGGTCCTGCTTGACCGCCATGGTGTCTGTTAGCACTTCATCTCACACAGCGTCCTCATCACCCACTGGAACCGAAGGGTTCCACTGGCCACAACCCAACCATTCCTCCCCAGCATCGTCTTTAATGATGAAACCCAGTCCGTAGAACAAGTCACAGCCCATGATGTTATTATTTCGGGCCATCACATGGAACGTGAAGTCAACCATCGTCGCAGACTTGTACCGAACTGTTAACTCCACAGTCCCAACCGTGCACAGCCTGCCACCTCCATAACCATAAAGCAGCGCTGGGTTACCTCTAATCCTGTAGTGGGGGAAGAACTTCTTCACCATGGCCCAATTCAGCAACGACCCCTCCGCTCCTGTGTCGAGCAACAGCGGCACCTCCAAGCCATCCAACTCCACTGTGCAAAATGTGTACCCGTTCGTGCTGGGGGACACCATATGGATGGCCGTCAGGGGCGGGCGGAGTAATTTCTTCTGTGGGCTCTCCGGTTTAGATACACGGCACACTCTAGCATAATAGTTCAAGCGTCCACATCTGCTACAACGTGCTTCCCTGGCCGAGCAGTCCTTAGCCTTATTGTGGTGCATTGCGGACCCGCAACCCTTGCAAATGGGATTTCCCAGGGCAGACCTTCGGCTGGCAGCATTGGCTTCCGTAGTATCGTCGTCCAAGCTATCCTGGTCCGCAACATTTCCCACGGCAGGAGGCTCCGGTGGCCACTGTGACTGGTGCCAGTTTAGCTCCGAAGCTAGCTTGTTTGCTGCCTCCAGCTGGAGAGCTACTTCGACAGCTCTGGCTTATGTTAAATCATTGGGTGCCGTGAGTAGCTTAGCCCACAATGCGGCGCTATATGTGTGCTCCGCAAGCTGGTCACATACCAATTCATCTTCCAACGGCCCAAAGCGACACTTGTTAGCTAGCTGTTTTAAATCGGTGACAAACTGATGAACAGGCTCACCCACTTGCTGATGTCGCTGCCGAAAGCGAATCTTCTAGTCACACTATCCAGGGTATGAAAGTAGTTTGCTAACAGCTCCACAACGTCTTCAGAAGAGTCCGAAGCTCCAAGTGTGCTCAGGACTCGCTGGCCCTCAATACCCAGGTTGTGAACAAGTAGCGCGGGGTGAAGTGGTGTAATACATGCCTCCATGAGTTAATTCTCAATCGTCAAATGTTATGTTTGGTAAAATACCTTGGTAAAGGATGAGGCAAGATGGCTGGACGAGCACAGCTTTATTGAATGTTGGCAAAACAGCAGACACACTGTAGGCACCAGGCAGAGGGCACCGGTCCAAAGAGGCCGCACTATCGGTGCCCTCTGCTATTTATAGGGCGGTGCAGTGGCTGAACTGGAAATGCTCACCACTACACTGCACTTCACAATAAGGTGCCAAACCCCAACACCACACTCAGTTCTGAGCATGTGAGCGTTCAGAGGGAGGAGGGTGGGGCCTCTGACTGTTTGCAGTTCGGCTGGCCCAGGGGAAGAAACTGTTTGTCAGTCTGGAGGTGTGGGACCTGATTGATCTGAACTTTGTCCAGAGGGAAGCAGGTCAAACAGGTGGTGAGCGGAATGTGAGGGTCTCCTGTGATGGCCTTGATCTTTCTGAGACAGGAGGATCTGGAGATGTCTTCCAAGGAGGGCAGAGGGCCGCTGATAAGTTTTTCGGCGGTGCTGATGACCCTCTGCACAGCCTTCCTGTTCTCGGCCGTGGAGCCAGCGTACCACACACCCAGACAGAAGGTGAGCACGCTCTCCACTGAGCAGCGGTAGAAGACCAGCAGCAGCTTCTGGTCCAGGTTGCTGTTCCTCAGGACACAGAAGAAGTGCAGCCACTGGTGAGCTTTCTTCACCAGGGCCTTAGTGTTGACAGTCCAGGAGAGGTCAGAGGAGATGTGGGTGCCCAGGAATCTGAAGGTGGGGACGGTTTCTACGTGGTTGCCATTTTTGACGGGGGAAGGGGGGTGGTCCAGTCTGTTCTTCCTGAAGTCCAGTATGAGTTCTTTGATTTTTTTGGATGTTAAGTTTGAGATTGTTTGTTTGGCACCAGAGCAGCAGATTCTCTACCTCCGCCCTATATGCCGTCTCATCGTCATTGGTGATGAGCCCAACCAAGGTGGTGTCGTCTATGTACTTCATGATGACGGTGGTTGAGTGGGTTGGAATGCAGTCAAAGGTGTACAGGGAGTACACCAGAGGGCTTAGCACGCAGCCCTGGGGGGAGCCAGTGCTAAGAGACAGTGTGGAGGAGTGGTGGGGGCCAAGTCTGACTGCTTGTGGGCGGTTGGTGAGAAAGTTTTTTATCCTGGAGCAGGTAGGGGAGGGGATCTGGAGGAGGTGTAGTTTGATGATCAGGATGTCCGGGATGATGGTGTTGAAAACTGAGCTGTAGTCCACAAAGAGCATCCTCATGTAGCTAGCTCCTTGGCTTCTCCAGGTGGCTCAGTGGTCTGTGGAGAGTGGTGGCGATGGTGTCTTCCGTAGAGTGGTTCTCCTTGTAGGCGAACTGGTGGGGGTTGAAGGATGGGGAAGACAGTCCCTGATGTGCTGGGACACCAGTCGCTCAAAACATTTCATGACTACAGATGTGAATGCTATGGGTCTGTGGTCATTCAGGCTGTCAATTGCAGACTTATTGAGGATGGGGATGATGGTGGAGGCCTTGAGGCAGGAGGGGATGGTGGCGTGCATCAGGGAGAGGTTGAACAGCTTGGTGAGGATCCCTGCCAGCTGGTCTGCACATGCTTTGACCACTGCTCCTGGGATGCCGTCTGGACCAGTAGCTCTGCGGGGGTTTACTGCTCTCAGTTGCCTCCTCAACTTGTGCACCTGTAGAGAGAGAGGGGAGGGGGGAGGTGTGCTCAAACCGGGCAAAGAAGCTGTTAAGCTCCTCTGCCAGAGTGAGGCTGCTGTCTGATGTTGGGGGGCCCTGGACCCTGTAGTTGGTGAGGGCCTGGATGCCTCTCCACATCTGTCCGGGGTTGTTGTCTGTGAGGAAGCCCTCCACCTTCCTCCTATAGGTGTTCTTAGTGACTTTTATGCCTCTCCTCAGGTTGGCTCTGGCAGTGCTGTACAGAGAGCTGTCCCTTAGTCTGAAGACTGAGTTGCAGGCTCTGATCAGAGCCTGGACTTCACTGGTCATCCAGGGTTTGCAGTTTGGAAAGACCCGGACATGTGTGGTGACTGTCACACTTTCTACATAGCATTTAATATAGAAAAGGACAGAAGCGGTGTAGGAGTCCAGGTCCTGCTGTTCAAATATGCTCCAATATGTACAGGCAAAGCAGTCTTGTGGCTGGAGGAGAGCATTTTCAGGACAGGTTTGAATTGATTGTTTGGTTGGGGGGTTGTAGGCTGGTATTAGAAGCAAGGAGAGATGGTCTGATTGTCCAAGGTGGGGGACACCAGTGCACAAATTCTAAGCAGAAATGCAAAAAACTCCTATAAATTTGCAATGTTTTTTGCATACATTTGCAACTTTTTTCTCATAAATTTCAATTCTTTTTCTTATAGATTTCCATCTTTTTCTTGCAAATTTGCAGCATTTTTCTTATAAATGTGTGACTTTTTCTTGTAAATTTGCAACTTTTTTCTCATGAATTTGCAGCTTTTTTCTCATAAAATTTCAACATTTTTCTCATAAATTTACAGCTTTTTTCCCATAAATCTGCAACTTTTTTCTTGTAAATTTGTCACTTTTTTCTCATAAATTTGCAACTTTTTTCCTGTAAATGAAGAGTTCCTTTGCAAAAATGGATAAGTCCAATTGTTTTAATAATGAGAAAAACAACTTTTCATCTGTTGGTTTATATGTGTTAGTATTTCCAATTCAGCTTCTAAGACATGGTCACTTGAAATATGAGTATCTCAGACATAATAAAGCAGAGAACTGAAAATCAACTCATTGTTATTTTTTGGCAATTTATGAGTACTTTTTTCCGCAAAATCAGAAGTCCACAACACATTTGCAAAACAGACATGTCCCGAAAACCATGTTAGTTTGTCTGGTGAATGCATCACTAGTGAACATATCACTGGTTCATCTTCTTCATCAAAATTATCCATATTTGACATAAAATGCAACAAAATTATAAAAAAAAAAAAAAAAAAAACTGGAAAACTGGGAAATCACGTAAAGCAAGCAGGGAAATCAGTCAAAGTGAGCAGACCAGGGAGGCAGCCACGATGAGTCACGTGACCCAAATACCAAGCACTGATTCGCCATGTGGAGTTATCTGGTTTTGTAAAAACAGTGTCCTGGCGTTTATCAACTTTTGAAAAAAAAAAACAAAAACATGAACTTTGTAGTGTATTTAACTTAGGACATATCGGATTTTGAGGAAAACAATTTGTGAACTTCTATAAGTAAGTACTGTCAACAGTTGTTTGTTGTACAGAGGGAAATTTTCTTTGAAGAGGTGTTTATCGGTTTTTGCCAACAAACTGTTCAAATATTCACCTTTTTTCTTGTAAAACTGCACATTCACCTGGATGCTGGTTAAAATTTTATTTTATGTAATTCACTTATAATTTACAACTTTTTTAATTTTTAAATTAGCATATTTTATCATATTTTTGCACCTTTATTCTTGCAACTTTGTACCTAATTTATATTTATATGTTTGTACCTTATGCAACATTTGTGAATACTCCCCATCCCACTTGTCAAAAAAAAAAAAAATCACCTACTGGGTGCAGGTTCAAGTTTTTTTTATGGATAGCTGGTGTTCAGTAGTAAATGGAAGGATCAAGTTTATTTGTTGGATGCAAGTTCAGCAGACAGTGCGCCTATGGACATATTTTGCATTTTTACATTGAACTTCACTTAATCTACTTTTTGGACTAGGATATAGCAGTGGTAAGGCTAGGGTTGAAGTTTTTAATGGATCACTGAGCTCACAAGTACTAGAGGATATGGTAGCGGTCAATAAACTTTTCCATATTTTTTTGTTAATTTTTTATTTAATAAAGTTATTTCTATGCAGTATGTATACAGTGGAGATCAAAATTAGAGGACAATGTATGAATACTTGATTTATTCTGAAATATTGTTATTCTTCATTGTTCAGAATTTGACAGAATATCAACTGTGGCCAAACCACAGCTGTGGTTTTGCAGTGTGCAAGCAGTGTGTTTTTTTTGTTAAATAACCAAGGCACTTCAATACAAACTGTGAGTAAAATTAGAGAACAGTAAACACTTTGTCAGAAGATTTAAGCAATGTTTTTTTTTAGGGCTATAGGATTACAAAATTAATAGGAAGTGTGCTTTGCAAGTGTGCAAGTGCGTTGAATGACTTGGGCACATCTACACCCACAGGACATCAATAGTTTCTCACACTGCTCTGGTTTGGTGGACAGGAATGTATGAATACTCTTAATGGGGAATCAGGAATTGCTTGCCAGTTCACTGCTGAACAGGCCAAGGATCTGTCTCGGCACACAGTGTCTTGCCATTTAAGACAATTTGGACTCAAAGCTCACTCTACAGTGACCGAACCTCTCATCAGGAGAAAGAATAAAAAGCCTAGACTTGCCTTTGTTGAGGAGCATGTTGTGTGGACAGAGGAGAACTGGTCCAGAGTGCACTTCAGTGATGAAAGTTCAACTTATTTGGGTCTGATGGGACATGATATGTTCAGCATCAAACTGGGGAAAGACTGAACCCAAAGTGTGTAAAGAATCAGTTAAATTTGCAGGTGGAAATGTCATAGTTTGGGGGATGTTTTCTGCAGCAGGAGTTAGGTCTCTTGTTCAGCTACATGGCAGGGTGAATGCAAATGTTTATGTGAACCTCCGTCAGCAACATGCAGTTCCTTCACTGCAACGGTCTACCAATCAGCCCGCAATTTTCATGCAAGACAATGCCCCTGTCACACTGCAAAACGGGTTAAACAGCTCCTTGAATCTAACAATATAGAAACAATGAAATGGCCAGACAAGATGTAAAACCCCATAGAGAATCTCTGGAAAATCCTTGGAGACAAAGTAATGGCTAAGAAACTCACTACAGTTACTTAACTGTTGAAGAGACTGCAAGAACAACGGACCAAGAGCAAACCACAGCAGTGTGAGAAACTACATATATATATATCCCCTCATGGATCGTCACCTTATCGTGGTGGGGGGGTTTGCGTGCCCCAGTGATCCCAGGAGCTATGTTGTCCGGGGCAATTTGCCTCTGATAGGGTCTCCCAAGACAAACTGGTCCTGGGTGAAGGGCCAGACTAAGAACGATCCAACAGACTCTCATGATAAATTGTATATCAAGGATTCAGTGTACCCCGCCCGGTATGGGGTTACCGGGGCCCCACCCTGGAGCCAGGCCTGGGGGAGGGGCTCGAAGGCTAGCGTCTGGTGGCCAGGTTTCCACCCATGGGACCCGGCCGGGCTCAGCCCGAAGGAGTTACATGGGTCCGCCCTCCAGTAGGTTCACCACCTGCAGGAGGGATCATGGAAGTCCGGTGCTATGTGGATTAGGTGGCAGTCAAAGGCGGAGACCTTGGCGGACTGATCCCAAGCTTTCTAAACTGGCTTTTGGTACGTGGAATGTCACCTCTCTGGTGGGGAAGGAGCCTGAGCTGGTGTACGAGATTGAGCGATACCGGCTAGATATAGTCGGCCTCACCTCAACACACAGCTCCGGTTCCGGAACCAGTCTCCTGGAGAGGGGCTGGAGCTTGGCCTTTTCTGGAGTTGCCCCGGGCGAGAGGCGACGAGCAGGGGTAGGTATTCTTGTATCGCCCCACCTTGCTGCCTCTATATTGGAGTTTTCCCCGGTGGACGAAAGGGTTGCTTCCCTGCGCCTTCGGGTTGGGAAACGGGTCCTGACCATCATTTGTGCCTATGCACCAAATGATGTTTCAGAGTACCCACCCTTTTTGGAGTCTGTGACTGGGGTGCTGGGGGGTGCTCCTCCTGGAGACTCCATTGTCCTACTGGGGGACTTCAATGCGCACGTGGGCAACGACAGTGAAACCTGGAGGGGGGTGATTGGGAGGAACGGCCTGCCCGATCTGAACCCGAGTGGTGTTCAGTTATTGGACTTCTGTGCTAACCACAGTCTGTCCATAACGAACACCATGTTCAAGCATAAGGGTGTCCATATGTGCACCTGACACCAGGACACCCTAGGCCGCAGGTCGATGATCGATTTTGTTATCGTATCATCAGACCTGCGACCATATGTCTTGGACACCCGAGTAAAGAGAGGTGCAGAGCTGTCAACTGATCACCACCTGGTGGTGAGTTGGATCCGATGGCAGGGGAGGAAGCCATTCAGACCTGGTAGACCCAAACGTATAGTGAGGGTGTGCTGGGAGCGTCTGGCTGAGGCCCCTGTCCGGGAGGTCTTCAACTCCCACCTCCGGAAGAACTTCAACCACATTCCGAGGGAGTCTGGAGACATGGAGTCTGAATGGGCCATGTTCTCCACCTCTGTTGTTGAAGCGGCGGCCCAGAGCTGCGGCCGCAAGGTGGTCGGTGCATCTCGTGGTGGCAACCCCCGAACCAAGTGGTGGACACCAGTGGTGAGGGGGGCCATTAAGCTGAAGAAGGAGTCCTATCAAGCTTGGTTGGCTTGTGGGACTCCCGAAGCAGCTGAGGTGTACCGGCAGGCCAAGCGGAGTGCAGCTCGGGTGGTTGCTGAAGCAAAAACCCGGGTATGGGAGGAGTTCGGTGAGGCCATGGAACAAGACTTTCGGTCGGCTTCAAAGAGATTCTGGCAAACTGTTCGGCGGCTCAGGAGGGGAAAGCAGCTCCCCGTCCACACTGTGTATGGTGCGGATGGGACACTGTTGACTTCAACTGGGGATATTGTCGGGCGGTGGAAGGAATACTTCGAGGATCTCCTCAATCCCACTGATACGCCTTCCACAGAGGAAGCAGGGTTTGGGGACAAGGGGGATGACTCGCCTATCACAGGGGCTGAGGTCGCCAAGGTGGTTAAAAATCTCCTTGGTGGCCAGGCCCCGGGGGTGGACGAGATTCGCCCCGAGTACCTCAAGGCCCTGGATGTTGTTGGGTTGTCATGGTTGACACGCCTCTGCAACATTGCGTGGAGGTCGGGGGCAGTGCCTTTGGCATGGCAAACCGGGGTGGTGGTTCCTCTCTTCAAAAAAGGGGACCGGAGGGTGTGCTCCAACTTTAGAGGGATCACACTCCTCAGCCTCCCTGGGAAGGTCTATGCCAAGGTACTGGAGAGGAGAGTCCGGCCGTTGGTCGAACCTCGGATTCAGGAGGAGCAATGTGGTTTTCGTCCTGGCCGTGGCACATCGGACCAGCTCTTTACCCTCTCGAGAATTCTTGAGGGTTCGTGGGAGTTTGCCCAACCAGTTTACATGTGTTTTGTGGACTTGGAGAAGGCATTTGACCGCGTCCCTCGTGGATTTTTGTGGGGGGTGCTTCGGGAGTATGGGGTATCGGGCTTGTTGTTACGAGCTATTCGGTCTCTGTACGACCGTTGTGAGAGTTTAGTTCGTATTGCCAACACTCGGTCGGAGTCATTCCCAGTGAGAGTTGGACTCCGCCAGGGCTGCCCTTTGTCACCGGTCCTGTTCATAATTTTTATGGACAGGATTTCTAGGCGCAGCCAGGGAATGGAGGGTGTCATGCTTGGTGACCACAGGATCTCATCTCTGTTGTTTGCAGATGATGTTGTCCTGTTGGCTTCATCCAGCAATGACCTACAGCTCTTGCTGGGACGGTTTGCCGCTGAGTGTGAAGCGGCTGGGATGAGAATCAGCACCTCCAAGTCCGAGTCCATGGTCCTCAGCCGGAAAAAGGTGGATTGTCCTCTCCGGGTTGGGGACAGGCTCCTGCCCCAAGTGGAGGAGTTTAAGTATCTTGGGGTCTTGTTCACGAGTGAGGGGAAAATGGAGCGAGAGATCGACAGACGGATTGGAGCAGCATCTGCAGTGATGCGGACGTTGTACCGGTCTGTTGTGGTGAAGAGGGAGCTTAGTTCTAAGGCAAAGCTGTCGATTTACCAGTCAATCTACGTTCCTACTCTCACCTATGGTCACGAGCTTTGGGTAATGACCGAAAGAACGAGATCGCGGATACAAGCGGCTGAAATGAGCTTTCTCCGTAGGATTGCTGGACTCACCCTCAGAGATAGGGTGAGGAGCTCAGTCATCCGGGAGAGGCTCAGAGTAGAACCGCTGCTCCTCCACATTGAAAGGAGTCAGTTGAGGTGGTATGGGCATCTGATTAGGATGCCTCCTGGACGTCTCCCACTTGAGGTGTTTCAGGCACGTCCCACTGGGAGGAGACCCCGGGGCAGACCCAGGACTCGGTGGAGAGACTATGTCTCCCAGCTAGTCTGGGAACGCCTTGGTATCCCCTCTGAAGAGCTGGAGCAGGTGGCTGGGGAGAGGGAAGTCTGGGCTTCTCTGCTTGAACTGCTGCCTCCGCGACCCGGACCTCCGGAAAAGCGGTAGAAGATGGATGGATGGATGGATGGATATATATATATATATATATATATATATATATATATATATATATATATATATATATATATATATATACAGTATATATACTGTATATATGGAGGCAGGGGTTCAAATCCCGGCCGGGTCATGCCGAAGACCATATAAAAGTGGAACTTCCTGCCGTCCAGCTTGGTGCTCAGCAATAAATGGAATGGAGGAGGGAACTCTGTGGCGGCGCCTTGCATGGCAGCGGCCCTCTGATTCTGCACTTGGGGGGGTGTGTGATTTACACTGTAGATAGGTAAAGCACAATCTCGTTCTGCTGTACATGATTGGTTGTACGGTTGAATGACAATAAGGGTGATTTTTATATATATATATATAAGATAAGATAAGATAAGCCTTTATTAGTCCCACAGTGGGGAAATTCCAGGATTGCAACAGCACAGGGATAGCAACAATCAGAAGGCAAGAAAAAAACAACATCTAGTAAACATATGTCCATATTACTATAAATGTATATATATAGACACACAGTGCAGAGCATTATGGTTGGTTGGTGAATGTGCAGCAGAAAGTCTAAGCTCTCTCTCCGCGGATGCGGCGGGCCAGCTGGAAGTCTTTGGGCATGATGGTGACCCCCTTAGCGAAGAAGAGACCACCAGGTGGGCCTCGCTGGTCTCCTGCAGAGCCATGACGGCAAAGCTCAGGAAACGCAGGACGGTCTTGAAGTCCTGAGCGATCTCCCTCACCAGGCGCTGGACGGGCAGGCATATATGTATGTATGTATATAGCCATGGACAGAATTGTTGGTACCCCTCTGTTAATGAAAGAAAAAACCACAATGGTCACAGAAATAACTTGAATCTGACAAAAGTAGTAATAAATAAAAATTCTATGAAAATTAAACAATGAAAATCAGACAATGCTTTTGAATTGTGGTTCAACAGAATTACTTTAAAAACAAACTCATGAAACAGGCCTGGACAAAAATGATGGCACCCCTAGAAAAGATTGAAAATAATGTGACCATAGGGACATGTTCAACCAAGATGTGTCCTCTAATTAACATCACAGGTGTCTACAAACTTGTAATCAGTCAGTCGGCCTATTTAAAGGGTGACAAGTAGTCACTGTGCTGTTTGTTGACATGGTGTGTTCCACACTAAATATGGACCAGAGGAAGAAAGGAGAGAGTTGTCTCAGGAGATTAGAAAGAAAATTATAGACAAGCATGTTAAAGGAAAAGGCTATAAGACCATCTCCAAGCAGCTTGATGTTCCTGTGACTACAGTTGCACATATTATTCAGAAATTTAAGATCCACAGGACTGTAGCCAACCTCCCTGGACGTGGCCACAGGAGGAAACTTGATGAAAAATGGAAGAGACGGATAATACGAAAGGTAACAGAAGAGCCCAGAACAACTTGTAAACACATTCATGGTGAACTCCAAGGTCAAGGTACATCAGTGTCAGATCGCACCATCCATCATTGTTTGAGCCAAAGTGGACTTCATGGGAGACGACCAAGGAGGACACCACTGTTGAAAAGAAATCATAAAAAAGCCAGACTGGAATTTGCCAAACTGCATGCTGACAAGCCACAAAGCTTCTGGGAGAATGTCCTATGGACAGACGAGACAAAACTGCAACTTTTTGGCAAGGCACATCAGCTCTATGTTCACAGATGCAAAAATGAAGCATACCATTCCTCTCGGGGCGCATGCGCACGCAGCGACCGGCAACTGGTGAAAAAGTCCGTCGTCTGTGTGTCTGTTTTTATGCACTTTAATGTGTTTTTACAAAATTCTCTGTGTCGTTTCTGTCCTGGAATGTTTGTGGACTGTATGGCGAAGAGCTCCCTGGTTCCATCAATATGGATTTCCTCCCCTTTTTTGCACTGCTGCTACTTTTCCTCCGGCTCTTTGTCTCTGAGGTAAACACGATCGGGATCATGGCGGGCAGAATACATTATTCCAGGGACATGTTGCTGCATTTAAACACGGTTGATGCAGCGTCTGTGATTGTGTCTAAGCGTCTAAGTGTCTAAGCCGCAACTGCCGGATTTTATTTTGAGAGACGCTCATGGACGCAGCGGTGAAAAGAGAGACGGGAGAAGGAAACGCGGAAGGCGTGGAGGAGTGAAATTGCGCCTGAGAAGATGTCAGTTTGGTAACATTCCTCTTCCTTCTATGATTTTTGGGAACATACAATCTCTGAGAAACAAGGTGGATGAAATTCAAGGGAATGTATGCTACCAGAAGGACTTTAAGAACTGCTGTGTCATGGCCTATACCGAGTCTTGGCTTACTGCGCATGACCGGGATGCAGACCTGTGGATTGATGGCTTTGGAGCCCCACTCCGCTGTGATCGGCAGGAAGAGGTAACGGGGAAATGTCAGGTGGGCGGCGTATGTTTATATATTAATAAACAGTACTGCACATCTGTCACGGTCAGAGAGCGCATCTGTACACCCGATGTGGAGCTGCTGTCCATATCGCTATGCCCCTTTTATTTGCCTCGCGAGTTCCCCCAACTTTTCATCACCACTGTTTACATCCACCCGAGGGCAGACGCTGACTCTGCCTCCAGCACCGTCTTTGATGTGGTCCAGCGGCTGCAGTCAATTTCTCTAGAGGCGCCAAACTTTATTCTTGGGGATTTTAACCATGTTTCTTTAAAGAAGACACTTAAAAACTTTTATCAGTATGTCTCCTGCCCAACCAGGCGAAAAAAGACATTGGACATGTGCTATGGATCCATAGAGAGGGCCTATAAATCACTTCCCCTTCCTCCTTTAGGATCCTCAGATCACAACTGTGTACATTTGCTGCCCACATATAAAACTGCTCTCAGAAGAGGCAAGGTGGAGACCAGAGACATAGATGTGTGGACAGAGGATTCACTGCACAGCCTCCAGGAATGCTTTAACTGTACAGACTGGGAGATGTTCACACTGTCCTGTGGGGATGATTTGGACTCTTTGGTGGACGTCACATGCTCATGCATGGCTTTCTGTGAAAATATGATTGTTCCACGTAAACATGTCAAAATATATCCCAACAACAAGCCATGGGTTACAAAATCAGTTAAATCCTGCTTACAGAGGAAAGCACTTGCCTTTAAACAGGGGTCTGTTTCTGAGCTGCAGGTTGCCACAAAAGAGCTGAAGGCCGAAATTTTAAGAGCAAAACAGAATTATAAATCAGAGTTGGAAAGTAAGATGGCAACAAAGAAACTTGGTTCAGCCTGGGCCAGTATGAAAACTATTGCAGGCCTTCAGAGCACAGAACGCAGTAATCATGTGTTTTTAGATGGTTTTAATTCAGACACAGAGCTGGCTAATACTCTTAATTGTTTTTATGGTCGTTTTGACTCCTTTGATTTTAGCACTGAAACCCAAGATTTGAAACAGAAACTCAAAGACAATCAGCACTTTAATATTGAGGTGCAGGATGTTAAAAGGGCGTTCTGTGCTGTAAAAGTGAACAAAAGTCAGGGCCCTGATAATATATGTGGGCGCTTGGTAAAGTCCTGTGCACATGAACTGAGTCCTATATTTCATTACATTTTCAATAAGTCCTTACAGACACAACATGTGCCTAAGATCTGGAAAGAAGCCGCGGTTGTTCCCGTTCCAAAATTCAGCTGTCCTAAAACGGTAAACGACTTTAGACCAGTTGCTTTGACTTCAATTTTAATGAAAATTTTTGAAAAACTGGTCAGATGTGAGGTCCTAAAGCAGACTGAGCATGCATTGGATCCTCTGCAGTTTGCCTATAGGCCTCACAGAGGAGTGGAGGATGCCACTGTCACTCTGTTTAACATGCTTTTTAAACATCTGGATTTTAATGGGACACACACCAGGCTTTTATTTGTGGACTTTTCCTCCGCCTTTAATACAATCCAACCTCATATTTTAGTTGAAAGGCTCCTGCAACAATCTGATTTGAGCAATAATCTGGTGGGTTGGATTCTGGATTTCTTAACCAACAGGACGCAGAGAGTAAGGGTCAATGGTACATTGTCTGATCTAAAGTGCTCTTCTACTGGCTCTCCTCAGGGGTGTGTGTTGTCACCACTACTCTTCATCTTGTACGCAAACATGTGTCGGAGCAGACATGACAACAGACACATTATAAAGTATGCTGATGATTCAGTTATTGTCAGTCTCCTCCAGGATGGTGAAAGTGGCCCAGTAGTTGATGATTTTGTTCACTGGTGTGAGGATTCCTACCTGCAGCTGAATACGACAAAAACTAAATACATGATTATTGACTTTAGAAGGAAAACTCCCAGGCACAAAGTCACCGTACTAAAAGGCCAGACCACCGAATGTGTACAATCCTACAAATATCTTGGGACAATTATTGATAGTAATTTAAACTTTGAAGAGAACTGTGAAAGGGTGTGCAAAAAGGGTCAGCAACATTTGAATTGCTTGAGAAAACTTGCACGCTTCCAAATTGACCGAACTATAATGACAATGTTTTATCGGGCTTTTATTGAATCTGTTTTATCCTTTTCTTTAGTGTCATGGTTTGGTCAGATAAAACTGAAACAGAGGAAATCCTTGGATCAGGTAGTTAGATAGTCCAGTCGTTTGCTTGGTGAGTCACAGCTGAGCCTGACATCCCTGCTGTACACCAGACAAGTACAGAGGATGGCTACCTCCATTTTAAATGATGACTCCCACCCTTTGCACTGCAACTTTCAGCTTCTTCCCTCAAGACGGAGGTTTGCTGTCCCAAAAAGTAAAACCCAGCGCTACAAAAACAGCTTTGTTCCTGCTGCTGTCAAAGAGTTGAACAAGTTGTAACATATATTGCACATAATTTAGGTACCTATTTATTAACTCCATTTTATATTTACTTATTTTTGTAGGATGTTATTTGGGTTCTAAATATTTTATTGGGTTTTAGACCTTTGAGTTTTTAACCTCTTTGACTAGTTTTTAACTTTTAAATATGACCCTTCTCTCTTACCTCTGGTTTTTCTCTCATCTCTTTGTCTTTATACCCTGATTGATGGAGCCTTGAGTATTTTTATCATGTTTATAGTCAGCTTCATGTGTGCCTGTGTTTGTGTCTATGTTGAATGTAATTTGTGGCTTGTAAATATGGATGTCACCAGACTGCAAAACAAATCTACCAACGGGTACAAATAAAGTAACCTGAACCTGAACCTGATACCAAGAAAAGAACACTGTCCCTACTGCGAAACATGGAGGAGGTTCTGTTATGTTCTGGGGCTGCTTTGCTGCATCTGGCACAGGGTGTCTTGAATCTGTGCAGGGTACAATGAAATCTCAAGACTATCAAGGTATTCTAGAGAGAAATGTGCTGCCCAGTGTCAGACAGCTTGGTCGCAGTTGCAGGTCATGGGTCTTGCAACAGGATAATGACCCAAAACACACAGCTAAAAACACTCAAGAATGGCTAAGAGCGAAACATTGGACTATTCTAAGATAAGATAAGATAAGATAAGATAAGCCTTTATTAGTCCCACAACGGGGAAATTCCAGGATTGCAACAGCACAGGGATAGCAACACTCAGAGCAACAATCAGAAGGCAAAAAAAAAAAACAAGCAAGCAAGAGCAGCTAATATACATATGTACATATTACTATAAAATATATATATACACACACACACACACAGACACACAGTGCAGAGCATTCTAAAGTGGCCTTCTATGAGCCCTGATCTAAATTCTATTGAACATCTGTGGAAGGAGCTGAAACATGCCGTCTGGAGAAGGCACCCTTCAAACCTGAGACAACTGGAGCAGTTTGGTCATGAGGAGTGGGTCAAAATACCTGCTGAGAGGTGCAGAAGTCTCATTGACAGTTACAGAAATCGTTTGATTGCAGTGATTGCCTCAAAAGGTTGTGCAGCAAAATATTAAGTTAAGGGTACCATCATTTTTGTCCAGGCCTGTTTCATGAGTTTATTTTTTTAAATTATTCTGTTGAACCACAATTCAAAAGCATTGTCTGATTTTCACTGGTTAATTTTCATAGAATTTTTATTTATTACCACTTTTGTCAGATTCAAGTTATTTCTGTGACCATTGTGTGTTTTTCTTTCATTAACAGAGGGGTACCAACAATTTTGTCCACGTGTGTAGTAATGCTTAGTAATACTTTCAGATAATTGTCTTTAATCTAGTGCTGGGCATTTTAACCGTGATTAATGGTGCTAATCTTGATTATTCGCATGATCAACACAATTATTTTGCCTTTGGCGGTATATGGGCGAGAGAGAAAGAGACATCATGTTGCACCAATCATGTGTCATGCAATTAAATATAATTAGCACAATTAATCACAATTACAATGTCTACCACTGCTTTTGAACTTTAGTGTACTTTAGTGAACTTTTGAACTGTAGTGTATATATACAGTGGGGCAAAAAAGTATTTAGTCAGCCACCAATTGTGCAAGTTCTCCCACTTAAAAGATGAGAGAGGTCTCCAATTTTCATCATAGGTATACCTCAGCTATGAGAGACAAAATGAGAAAAAAAAAATCCAGAAAGTCACATTGAAGGATTTTTAATGAATTAATTGGTAAATTCCTCAGTAAAATAAGTATTTGGTCACCTACAAACAAGCAAGATTTCTGGCTCTCACAGACCTGTAACTTCTTCTTTAAGAGGCTCCTCTGTCCTCCACTCGTTACCTGTATTAATGGCACCTGTTTGAACTCGTTATCAGTATAAAAGACACCTGTCCACAACCTCAAACAGTCAGACTCCAAACTCCACTATGGCCAAGACCAAAGAGCTGTCAAAGGACACCAGAAACAAAATTGTAGACCTGCACCAGGCTGGGAAGACTGAATCTGCAATAGGTAAGCAGCTTGGTGTGAAGAAATCAACTGTGGGAGCAATTATTAGAAAATGGAAGACATACAAGACCACTGATAATCTCCCTCCATCTGGGGCTCTACGCAAGATCTCACCCCGTGGGGTCAAAATTATCATGAGAACGGTGAGCAAAAATCCCAGAACCACATGGGGGACCTAGTGAATGACCTGCAGAGAGCTGGGACCAAAGTAACAAAGGCTACATCAGAAACACACTACGCCGCTAGGGACTCAAATCCTGCAGTGCCAGACGTGTCCCCTGCTAAAGCCAGTACACGTCCAGGCCTGTCTGAAGTTTGCTAGAGAGCATTTGGCTGATCCAGAAGAGGATTGGGAGAATGTCATATGGTCAGATGAAACCAAAATAGAACTTTTAGGTAAAAACTCAACTTGTCGTGTTTGGGGAGAAAGAACACCATACCTACTGTGAAGCATGGGGGTTGAAACATCATGCTTTGGGGCTGTTTTTCTGCAAAGGGACCAGGACGACTGATCTGTGTAAAGGAAAGAATGAATGGGGCCATGTATCGTGAGATTTTGAGTGAAAACCTCCTTCCACCAGCAAGGGCATTGAAGCTGAAACGTGGCTGGGTCTTTCAGCATGACAATGATCCCAAACACACTGCCCGGGCAACGAAGGAATGGCTTCGTAAGAAGCATTTCAAGGTCCCAGAGTAGCCTAGCCAGTCTCCAGATCTCAACCCCATAGAAAATCTTTGGAGGGAGTTGAAAGTCTGTGTTGCCCAGCGACAGTCCCAAAACATCACTGCTCTAGAAGAGATCTGCATGGAGGAATGGGCCAAAATACCAGCAACAGTGTGTGAAAACCTTGTGAAAACTTACAGAAAACGTTTGACCTCTGTTATTGCCAACAAAGGGTATATAAGTTTTTGAGATGAACTTTTGTTATTGACCAAATACTTATTTTACCGAGGAATTTACCAATTAATTCATTAAAAATCGTTCAATGTGATTTTCTTGATTTTTTTTTTCTTATTTTGTCTCTCATAGTTGAGGTATACCTATGATGAAAATTGGAGACCTCTCTCATCTTTTAAGTGGGAGAACTTGCACAATGGGTGGCTGACTAAATACTTTTTTACCCCACTGTATATATATACTGTATATATACACATACATATATCTGTGTGTGTGTGTGTGTGTGTGTGTGTGTGTGTGTGTGTGTGTGTGTGTGTGTGTGTGTGTGGAGAGAGAGAGAGAGAGTGAGTATCTGACAAAAGTGAGTACACCCCTCACATTTTTGTAAACATTTTATTATATCTTTTCATGGGACAACAGTGAAGATATGACACTTTGATGCAATGCAAAGTAGTCAGTGTACAGCTTGTATAACAGTAATTTGCTGTCCCCTCAAAATAACTCAACACACAG
Source organism: Pholidichthys leucotaenia (assembly GCA_020510985.1). Taxonomy (NCBI): domain Eukaryota; kingdom Metazoa; phylum Chordata; class Actinopteri; order Cichliformes; family Pholidichthyidae; genus Pholidichthys; species Pholidichthys leucotaenia. The sequence continues at coordinate 62,235,531 of CM035842.1, forward strand.
CCATTAATGTCTAAACCACTGGCAACAAAAGTGAGTACACCCCTACTGAAAATGTCCAAATTGTGCCCAATTAGCCATTTTCTCTCTCCGGTGTCATGTGACTCGTTAGTGTTACAAGGTCTCAGGTGTGAATGAGGAGCACGTGTGTTAAATTTGGTGTTATCGCTCTCACACTCTCTCATACTGGTCACTAGAAGTTCAACATGGCTCCTCATGTCAAAGAACTGTCTGAGGATCTGAAAAAAAATTGTTGCTCTACATAAAGACTGCCTAGGCTATAAGAAGATTACCAACACCCTGAAACTGAGCTGCAGCAAGCTGGCCAAGACCATACAGCGGTTTAACAGGACAGGTTCCACTCAGAACAGGCCTCACCATGGTTGACCAAAGAAGTTGAGTGCACATGCTCAGCATCATATCCAGAGGTTGTCTTTTGAAAACAGACGTATGAGTGCTGCCAGCATTGCTGTAGAGGTTGAAGGGATGGGGGTGGGGGGGGGTCAGCCTGTCAGTGCTCAGACCATATGTCGCACACTGCATCAAATTGGTCTGCATGGCTGTCATCCCAGAAGGAAGCCCCTTTTAAAGATGATGCACAAGAAAGCCCAGAAACAGTTTGCTGAAGACAAGCAGACTAGGGACATAGATTACTGGAAGCATGTCCTGTGGTCTGATGAGACCAAGATAAAGTTATTTGATTCAGATGGTGTCAAGCGTGTGTGGCGGCAACCAGGGGAGGAGTACAAAGACAAGTGTGTCTTGCCTACAGTCAAGCATGGTGATGGGAGTGTCATGGTTTGGGGCTGCATCAGTGCTGCCGGCACTGGGGAACTACAGTTCATTAAGGGAACCATGAACGCCAACATATACTGTGACACACTGTAGCAGAGCATGATCCCCTCCCTCCCTTCAGAAACTGGGCCACAGGGCAGTATTCCAACATGATAACGACCGCAAACACACCTCCAAGATGACCACTGCCTTGCTAAAAAAACTGAGGGTTAAGGTAATGGACTGGCCAAGCATGTCTCCAGACCTAAACCCTATTGAACATCTGTGGGGCATCCTCAAACGGAAGGTGGAGGAACGCAAGGTCTCTGACATCCACCAGCTCCATGATGTTGTCATGGAGGAGTGGAAGAGGATTCTTTTATTTAGTTATTTATATGTTCTGTGTTCTGTTTGTGTGGCATGGGGTGGTGTCTCCGCCTTTCGGTCACGCCACCACCCACGAGTATAAAAGGGCTGCATGCAGGAGGGGCAGTATTTTGACCGTCTCTCTGTACAGCGGTTTGGTGTGGTTAGGTGCACTGTGCCCTGTTAATAAACGTGTTCAGTTCAACACTTGGCCTCATCCTTTGGCTCCAACCGCCGACATAACAGATTCCAGTGGCAACCTGTAAAGCTCTAGTGAACTCCATGCCCAACAGAGTTAATGCAGTGCTGGAAAATAATGGTAGACACACAAAATATTGACACTCTGGGAACAGTTTGGACATTTTCACTTAGGGGTGTACTCACTTTTGTTTCCAGCGGTTTAGACATTAATGGCTGTGTGTTGAATTATTTTGAGGGGACAGCAAATTTACACTGTTATAAAAGCTGTACACTAACTACATTACATTGTATCAAAGTGTCATATCTTCAGTGTTGTCCCATGAAAAGATATAATAAAATATTTATAAAAATGTGAGGGGTGTACTCACTTTTGTGAGATACTGTAGATTGATAGGTAGATGTAGTTTATTGATCACAAACTAGGAAATTACAGTGTGACAGCAGCATGACACAGTAACCAACAGGAATGCACACAGCCTAATAGAAAAAGGAGTTACCCAGAGAAGTAAAAAAAATGCTTAGATAACTAATATATTACACACACTACAACTAGGTTAAATAGATGATGATCCGTATGAATCTATGGATAGTACTGACTGTCCAAAGAAGGATTATAAGGCGCTGGGTGAAATGTGAGGTATGAATTAAACAGTAGGTGCAGTGTGGCAGCATTGTTATGACCTAGATTTAACATTAGAGTGAGTTATTGTACAGTGAAATGGCATGTGGCAGAAAAGATTTCCCGTACCTGATCATTCGGCAGCAGAGCTGTAGCAGTCTGCTGGAGAAAGTGCTCCGCTGTTTGTCCAGTGCGTGGCGGAGGGGGTGGTCATGGTTGTCCAAGAGCCTTTACATTTCCTATTCATTTTTGAATCCTATAGCCCTAAAAAACAACAACAACAACACCAACAACAAAAAACACATTGTTTAAATCTTCTCTTCTGACACAGTGGTCACTGTTCTCTAATTGTGCTCACTGTTGTTTTGGGTTGTTTTCTTTTAACAAAATAAATGTTTGTGTTGAATTGCCTTGGTTATTTAAAAAAAAACATGCTAGTACAGCAGTGGTATAGCCACAGCTGATATTCTGTCAAATTCTGAACAACAATAACAATATTTCATAATAAATGTCATGAACGGCCCTCTCCAAGGGCAAACAGGGATGCCAAACGCAGACTGTGAGTTTGCAAATTTATTAACAGAAAAGAAACACAAAATACCACACACACACAAATGAAAAACACAGCACTGAGGCTGGGGCGATGAATGCCAGGAAAAACAAGGAAACGTGAGCAAAGACAGGTAAATAACAACTTAGCTGCAAAGTCCGGGGGATTCCCAACTGAAGAGGTTTTACGCCGCTTGCGCCAGGGAAGTGGCGCCAACGGCTTAAATAAGAACCCCCCCCCCCCCCCGATTGCCAACACCTGTGGGATCATGAGTGGTGATCATTACTGGCAGCCGCGAAAGCCCGTGAACAGAATGTGACAGCCGGAAGTGACGCCCAAGCTGTCACAGTGCCCGCAATGATCACGACAACAAAACATAAAGGAAAGTACAGAAACTAATAATGAACTGACTAAAATCAGAAACCAAATACAGCAAACAAGGTGAACAGAAAAACAAACAAACAGAAAAAGACTAAACTAAGCTGAAGACTGGGCACGTCCCCCACCCATGCACCGGATCATGACAATAAATCAAGTATTGATACATTGTTCTCTAATTTTGATCTCAGCTATATATTTTTTTGTTGATGTGCACATTTTCATTCCCTTAAATTTGCAAGCTTGCTCCTTTGGGTACACTGGGTTCTTGTAACTTTTTTAATGGGCGATCTACTGGACCACTGTTGGGATGCGTCCCAGTTCACCCCTTCGTCCTACCCCTCCATTTTGCACATTGACCATGAATGCGCAAAACGAAGGGGTAGGGCTAAGGGGTGAATTGAGACGCATCCTTAGTCTGGCCCTTCACCCAGGACCAATTTGCCTTCAGAGGGCCTACCAGGGGCAAGTTGCCGCCTACAACGCAATAAGGTAGCAATACACGGAGGGGCTCCCTACATTTACACACTCTGTTTTTTCTTTAATTTTTGCTTATCTGGGTCCACCCCCCCAAACTGAACATGTGTGTTCACCACGATATTATGTATGCTGTTGCCATTAACGGAAACTTTAAGGTACAAGTTAAAGTATTTATAGACCGAGATAAGCGTAGGTATGCTTTGCTATGAACGATCGTTTCTACTCACACTTCTTGTAATATTTAGTTCAATCTATAACATGCTATTCTGGATGTAATCAATTTGTTTTTCAGGAGGAGATCCAGGCCAATGAGGAGAACATTGCACATTTTCACAGGAAGTCTGTAGAGATCCAGGAGATGCTGCAAACTCCAGAAGCTCCATTAGAGCTGCAGGTGAGCCGCCAAAAGGAGCTAATGTGATGACACGGCGTCCATCCATCTGTCCACATTTCACAAAAATCACTACTGCTGTGCTGCCTCCTAGGAAGCTGCCCCAAACACACACAGTGATCCTCAGGTGGGTCTGCTCTGCATCCAGGTTGTGCTCATGGTAAAGGTCAAGGTCGAAGGTCAGGAGATCTGGGCACTTATATGAGTTCAGACAAATCGCTACTCCTCCATGGCAATTGCTTGATGGTCACCAAACTCACACATGAGTCAAAGGTCAGGAGATCTGAGCACTTGGGGTGATTTCATCAGACTGGAATGAACTACTCCATTATTGACGGTCTGGTGTCTTACTGCACTTGTGTGCTTTTCATGAGATCCTTTGGTTCACATTATTTTTGTCTCTGCATTATGAAGGTGATGGAAACCCAGCTGAGGAGGAGAATGGAGCAGGTCAAGGAGCTGTTTACCGACTGTGCAGACATCTTTGAGGCGCTAGTAGCTGTGAAAAAACATCTAGCTGAGAAGATAGAGGAGTGCCAGACGGCTGTAGAGAACATTCAGTGTTCTGTCAGTAAGACTGATGCTTCAGGATCCAATGTGGAGGCCCAGATACAGGTATGCTGCTGCTTCATGCTAATCCAACATTAGTGAATTTACCAGCTAGTTTGCCTGCTGTGTTCACTATTTTGTGTCTTGTTCTCATCAGGATCTGTGTGATGATCTGGAGTCTCAGGAGGAGCAGGCTGAGGCACTCTTGAAGGAAGTGGGCCTGGTTTCCAGTGTGGCCAGTCCACAGGTGCAGGAGGCACTGTCTGTTGACTGCAGCCGGCTGAGTGAGGCCATCTCTCGCACCAAAGAAATGATCCAGCTGAAGAGGGAGGAAAGGGACAAAGGCCTTCTCAAAGTCATCAATGGTGAGCTCCTGTCTTTTTTACTCAGTGGTATATTATAGAAAATAGGATAGAAGTTTGTGAAAATACCTAACAAGTCCCCCAAGAAGCCATCTTACAGCCGTGGACAAAATTGTTGGTACCCCTCTGTTAATGAAAGAAAAACCCACAGTGGTCACAGAAATAACTTGAATCTGACAAAAGTGGTAATAAATAAAAATTCTATGAAAATTAAACAATGAAAATCAGACAATGCTTTTGAATTGTGGTTCAACAGAATTACTTTAAAAAACAAACTCATGAAACAGGTCTGGACAAAAATGATGGTACCCCTAGAAAAGATTGAAAATAATGTGACCATAGGGACATGTTCAACCAAGATGTGTCCTCTAATTAACATCACAGTGTCTACAAACTTGTAATCAGTCAGTCGGCCTGTTTAAAGAGTGACAAGTAGTCACTGTGCTATTTGGTGACATGGTGTGTACCACACTAAACATGGACCAGAGGAAGCAAACGAGAGTTGTCTCAGGAGATTAGAAAGAAAAATGTAGACAAGCATGTTAAAGGTAAAGTCTATAAGACCATCTCCAAGCAGCTTGATGTTCCTGTGACTACAGTTGCACATATTATTCAGAAATTTAAGATCCACGGGACTGTAGCCAACCTCCCTGGACGTGGCCGCAGGAGGAGACGGATAATACGAATGGTAACAAAAGAGCCCAGAACAACCTCTAAATACATTCATGGTGAACTCCAAGGTCAAGGTACATCAGTGTCAGATCACACCATCTGTCGTTGTTTGAGCCAATGTGGACTTCATGGGAGACGACCAAGGACGACTGTTGAAAACAAATCATAAAAAAGCCAGACTGGAATGTGCCAAACTGCATGTTGACAAGCCACAAAGCTTCTGGGAGAATGTCCTATGGACAGATGAGACAAAACTGCAACTTTTTGGCAAGGCACATCAGCTCTATGTTCACAGACGCAAAAATGAAGCATACCAAGAAAAGAACACTGTCCCTACTGTGAAACATGGAGGAGGTTCTGTTATGTTCTGGGGCTGCTTTGCTGCATCTGGCACAGGGTGTCTTGAATCTGTGCAGGGTACAATGAAATCTCAAGACTATCAAGGTATTCTAGAGAGAAATGTGCTGCCCAGTGCCAGACAGCTTGGTCTCAGTCGCAGGTCATGGGTCTTGCAACAGGATAATGACCCAAAACACACAGCTAAAAACACCCAAGAATGGCTAAGAGCGAAACATTGGACTATTCTAAAGTGGCCTTCTATGAGCCCTGATCTAAAATCTACTGAACATCTGTGGAAGGAGCTGAAACATGCCATCTGGAGAAGACACCCTTCAAACCTGAGACAACTGGAGCAGTTTGCTCATGAGGAGTGGGCCAGAATACCTGCTGAGAGGTGCAGAAGTCTCATTGACAGTTACAGAAATCGTTTGATTGCAGTGATTGCCTCAAAAGTTGTGCAACAAAATATTAAGTTAAGGGTACCATCATTTTTGTCCAGGCCTGTTTCATGAGTTTGTTTTTTAAAATAATTCTGTTGAACCACAATTCAAAAGCATTGTCTGATTTTCATTGGTTAATTTTCATAAAATATTTATTTATTACCACTTTTGTCAGATTCAAGTTATTTCTGTGACCATTGTGGGTTTTTCTTTCATTAACAGAGGGGTACCAACAATTTTGTCCACGTGTGTAGTAATGCTTAGTAATACTTTCAGATAATTGTCTTTAATCTAGTGCTGGGCATTTTAACCGTGATTAATGGTGCTAATCTTGATTATTCGCATGATCAACACAATTATTTTGCCGTTGGCGGTATATGGGCGAGAGAGAAAGAGACATCATGTTGCACCAATCATGTGTCATGCAATTAAATATGATTAGCACAATTAATCACAATTACAATGTCTACCACTGCTTTAAACTTCTGTGTGCAAAAATGGAGGGAACCACAATTTTTCTCCCACTGCTTGTGAAGTGTTAAATCACTTTGACATAAAAAATGAATTACAGAAGAACCAGACGAATCTGAGGAAATGTTGTAATCAGTGATGAACTTTTCCTCAAAATAAGCTTCAAAACTTTTTTATTCAGTTTTACTTTTACTGCACATGGAAATTTTCATAAACTCATTTCTTCTTTTAGCTCAGTCAACAACATGTAGAAGATTTTATGCAAACAGTGAACAAATGCTTGTAAAAACAAATTATCGGTGTCACCGCACAAATAGAACTGCCAGAAACTTTCAGTGTGCGACTGCGTCAATGCAGCAACTTGATCTTTTGTTTCCAAGTTGGGAAACACATGACTCAAATTGGCTGTTTGGCGACATCGATAGGATTACCACATGGAAGTTTCCCAGAAATTGAAATTGAGTATTATTAGAGGGTTACCCCTCTCTTTCATGTCTCTCATAATCCACAACTTAAGTTATGTGAGTGTGCTTTCATTTTTTAACAAAGCAAACAAGCAAACAAAAATGGACCTTTATAGTTGTAACAGAAACGTAAAAAATATGACAGGTGCATAAATAGAGATGACGTGATGGCTGACCCTGAGCCTGGTTCTGATCACACTTACTTCTTGTTAAATTGAGTGTTTCCTCCCTCCCTACTATTACTAAGTGTTTGCTTATAGGTGATCACCTGAATGTTGAGGTCCTCTTTTTAATATTGCAGGGCCTCCACTTTGTGATTTGAATCACTTTGAAATAAATGCTGTTGTGAATTGGTGCCATACAAATAAAGTTAGAATGAATTAATGCCATCAGTTTTTAACAAAATTCCACATGTTTTTTTTTTCTAGATGAAAAGCAGTCATTTGAAGAGTGGTTCCAGGACTTACAGATGTCAGTCAACGAGTGCTTTGAGAACCCAGAAACCAGAACAGATGTGGAAACATCTGTGCAAAGATTGACTGTAGGTGGATTGGCAAGTCAAAATGCCAAGTAATACTTTAGATTAATGAGTGGTGGATGAGTCCCCGTGTTTTCTGTAATGTTCAATAGGGTTTCCTCAAAGCAAAAAATGCAGAGAAACGTCTGAAGCAGCTGAAAGATCAGCTGGAAAAAGGCCGCCAGCAGGTTCCTGCTGAGCAGCTCTCTGAGCTCAGTGGTTGGCTGCAGGAGCAGGAGGAGGAGATGGCAACATTCAGAACCCACTGCCAGAACAGGCAGACCCAAATGGAGTCGCTGCTCAGTGACCTGAACAGGTAGTTTTTTTTCACTGATTTATACCAATTCTCAGTAAGTGATTTGAGGGGGGATGCCATCCCCCTTGTTAGCAGAATGACCTAAAACAATCCCCCTCGTTAAGCTGCCATCCCCATAAAGTGGACAAAAATAGTACAATAGAATATGTTACTGAGAGTATCGTTGCAAGTGTGCAAGAAAAATGTTGAAAATTAATGAGAAAAAAGTTGCAAATAGAAAAAATGTTCAGTTTATGAGTACAGTATATACATGAAAATTATTGCAGAAGAAAGGGTAACAAACTGATCACATCAAGTGACAAATTTATAAGCAAAAAGTATTAAATTAATTACAAAATTTGCAAATTTGCCTGGAAAAAGTTATACGTAAATTTAAAAGCAAAATGTTACAAGTTTACAAGAAAACCAGAAATTTTTGTCATAAATTTACATTGTAGAGAGAGGAATGAGCAGGTGAGGCAGTGAGCTGGATCAGAGTAGGCTTTAGTCTCTCTCTATCCATCAGTAACAAGAAGAATAACCCAGGTCGCTGGCATCTCTCTTTTATACCTTACAAACTCGCCTAGCGACCTGGGGGGTTCACATTACAATACATACACTTGCAATTACAATTCCCTTTGCCACCCAGCCTGTCGGCACATTATTATGCAGTCCGGAGGAGAATGCATATTATCATGCGGTCCTATGGAGAAAACCACAGTCTGTCCTGCATATCCATTTAACAGCCTTCAAGCGTCTCCTCCTGTGCCATTCAGTCTGAGTGGAGAATGTATTGTCTAGGTCTCCCCCCAACGAAAACTCAGACTGGGCCTTAACCCTCATGTCCTGTGGGCTTCAGCCGACGTCCGTAGCGACTGTAACAGGGGGTCACTGGCTCCGAGGCGCTGCTGCGCCGGTGAGACACTCCTGGAGGTGTGTCACCAGGGGCTGGGAAAAAACAAGCTCTGCTGGGGAGGCAGCCAAATCCTCCTTCGGTGCTGAATGCAACCCTAATAGAACCCACGGCAACCGGTCCACCCAATTTGCATCTGTAAGCGAAGCCCTGAGTGCTGCTTTAAGTGACCTATGGAAACGCTTGCATAACCCATTGGCCTGGGGGTTGTACGCGGTCATGCGATGAATGGTGATGCCCAGGTTCCGGGCCATCGTGGATCAGAGGTTGGGAACGAACTGCGGGCCCCGGTCGGACATGATATCCGAAGGGGCACCGAAGCATGCCACCCATGTTGCCAAAAAAGCGCGTGCAACTTCTGCGGACGTGGTGGAAGCTAGCGGCACCGCCTCGAGCCAGCGTGTGGTGCAGTCCACCACTGTGAAAAGGTGCGTAAACCCCTGCAATGGCAGGAGGGGGCCGACGAGGTCCATGTGAACGTGGTCGAACCTCTTAGCCGGCACATGGAACGGCTCAAGGGGGGCCTTTGTGTGCCTGTACACCTTGGCTCGTTGGCACACTATGCAGGCTGCAGCCCACTCTTTCACCTGTTTGTGCAGGCTCAGCCAGACGAACTTTGCTCCCACCATTTTGACTGACGCGCGCACTCCTGGGTGCGCTAGGGAGTGAATCGACTCGAAAACGCGGTGGCGCCAAGCACGTGTGACCACCGGGCACAGGCAGCCTGTGGAGACATCACAGATTGGGGGGGGGGGCGTCTTGCAGTACTCTGCTCTCCAGCCTTACCCCTGTTGGTCCACACTGGAGCGCACAAACATCTGCATCGCCGATCTGCTCGGCGGCCATGGCCATGTAATCTATCCCTACGTAGACTGGGTCACTAATGCGCGCGAGAGGCAGTCTGCCACCACTTTATTTATATAGCGCCATTTCACAACAACAGTCATCTCATAGCACTATCAACTGTAGGGGGGACCCCCACAGTTGCAGAAAGACCCCAGCAATCAGGCGATCCCCTGTGAGCAAGCACTTGGCAACGGTGGAGAGGAAAAACTCCCTTTTAACAGGAAGAAACCTCCAGCAGAACCAGGCTCAGGGAGGGGCAGTCATCTGCTGCGACTGGCTGGGGGGTGAGGGGATAGAGAAGAAGAAAAGAACAGACATGTAGAGAGCAAACAGCACGATGGGGACTCAATCTATGGGAGAGAACAAACAAATGTTAATGACCAGCAAAAAAAAAAAAAATATTTCATAGAGAGTGAGGAAAGGAGTGAGGCCCAGTGCATTACTGGAGGTCCCCCGGCTGACTAAACCTATTAGCAGCATAACTAAGGGAGGGTTCAGAAACACATGATCCCTCCCTAATTGTAGGCTAGATCAAAAAGGTAGGTTTTAGCCCTATTCTTAAAAACAGAGATCGAGTCTGACTCCCGAATCCAGATTGGCAGCTGATTCCACAGGAGAGGAGCTTGATAACTGAAGGCTCTGCCTCCCATTGTACTTTTGGAGATTCTAGGTATTACAAGTAATCCTGCATTTTGAGAGCGTAGTGCTCTGTTAGGATAATACGGTAGTATCAGATCTTTTAAATAAAAAGGAGCCTGATTGTTTAGAGCTTTGTAAGTGAGAAGAAGGATTTTAAACTTAATTCTAAACTCTATGGGAAGCCAATGAAGGGAGGCCAGAACCGGAGAGATATGATCTCTCTTTCTAGTACCTGTTAAAACTCTTGCTGCAGCATTTTGGATCAGCTGAAGACTTTTTAAAGATGTTTTAGGACAGCCTGATAATAAAGAATTACAATAATCTAATCTCGAGCTAACAAAAGCGTGGATCAGCTTCTCAGCATCACTCTGAGACAAGATGCTCCTAATCTTGGCAATATTGCGCAAATGATAGAAGGCAGTCTTAGAAACAAATTTAATATGTGAATTGAAGGACAAATCCTGATCAAAAATAACTCCAAGGTTCCTCACAGAGCTATTAAGAGAAAGAGTAACTGCGTCCAAACTGAAAGTTGGATTTGGAAAGGAATTTCTAAGGTTTTTTGGACCAACAAGAATGACTTCAGTCTTATCTGAATTTAATAGCAGGAAATTACAAGTCATCCAAGCTTTGATTTCCTTAAGACAGGCTTCTAACTTGGCTAATTGATTAGTATCATCTGGCTTCATTGACAGGTATAATTGTGTGTCATCTGCATAACAATGAAAATGTATACAGTGCTTTCTAATAATGTTGCCTAACGGAAGCATATATAAACTAAAAAGAGTAGGGCCTAGCACAGATCCCTGTGGAACTCCATGACTAAGCTTTGAGCTGAAAGAAAACTCATCATTTACATGAACAAACTGGAACCTATCAGATAAATAAGATCTAAACCACTGCAACGAAGTTCCATTAAGTCCAACATAGTGTTCTAATCTATCAAGTAGAATATTATGATCAATAGTATCAAAAGCTGCACTAAGATCTAAAAGGACAAGTACAGAAACTAGTCCATTATCAGATGCAATGAGGAGGTCGTTAGTGACCTTCGCTAAGGCTGTTTCAGTACTATGATGGATTCTAAACCCAGATTGAAACTCTTCAAGTAAACCATTTCCCTGCAGGTGGTCGAATAATTGCGTAGCAACAACTCTTTCTAAGATTTTTGAAATGAAAGGGAGATTAGAGATTGGTCTATAGTTAGCTAAAGCTCCTGGATCTAGCGTTGGCTTTTTGAGTAAGGGTTTAATTACAGCCATTTTAAAAGCCTGCGGTACATGGCCTAAAGTTAATGAAGAATTGATTATATGAAGAATAAAGCTACCAATAAGTGGGAAGACTTCTTTAAATAACCTGGTAGGAATAGGATCTAAAAGACAAGTTGAAGGTTTGGATGAGGAAACTACTTTGTCTAACTCACAAAGGTCGATTGGAGTAAACTCATCAAGACAGACATCAATAGAAGGAGTTGTAGTAGTTACAGTATTTAAGTTAACTGTGGGAAGAATCTGATTGATTTTATCTCTGATGGATGAAATTTTATTATTGAAAAAGTTCATAAAGTCCTGACTAGTAAGCTCTAAGGGGATGCTAGGATTGACAGAGTCCTGACTCTTTGTCAACCTGGCTACAGTACTGAAAAGAAACCTGGGATTATTCTTGTTCTCTTCTATTAATGCAGAGTAATAACTCGTTCTAGCTTTTCTAAGAGATTTTTTATAAATTAAAAGATGATTTCTCCAAGCTAAATAGATTTCATCTAAATTAGTAGAGCGCCATTTTCTTTCTAATTGACGAGTCTTCTGTTTTAAGCTACGAGTTTCTGTGTTGAACCAAGGAGTTAAAAATCTCTGATTAGACTTTTTCTTTTTAAAGGGGGCCACCAAGTCTAGAGCCTGATGCAGAGAAGCTGAAACACTATCCACCATGTTATCAATTACAGAAGGAGCAAGCTGTCTATAGCTTATTTCCGTTGTGTTGACACATGGCATAGAGGAAACAATCTGCATAAATTTGGAAACAGCATCATCTGAGAGGCATCTACTGTGATAATATTTTTCTTTAGGAGCCAAATAGTAAAATCAAAGGTTAACAGACAATGGTCTGACAGTACAGGGTTATGAGGAGACACTACAAGATTTTCTATTTCTATGCCATATGTCAGAACAAGGTCCAATGTATGGTGGAGGTAATGAGTAGAATTTCCTACTTTCTGAGAAAACCCAATCGAGTCTAATATTGAATTAAAAGCCACATTAAGGCAGTCACTATCTACATCCACATGTATATTAAAGTCCCCTACTATAATTATTCTATCAGATTTCAACACTAAATCAGCTAAGAAATCAGCAAATTCGGATAAAAATTCTGAATAGGTTGATGGGGGACGATAAACAATGGCAAATAAAATTGGGTTTAACCTGAAATTGCTAAAGTGCCCAATACTGAGGACCAGGCCCTCAAAGGAATTATAACATGTTTTTTGCTTTACATTAACTAGTAATTTGGAATGGTAAATTGATGCTACTCCTCCTCCACGACCAGAACTTCTGGGATTTTGACAGTTTAAATAACCAGAGGGGGTTGATTCATTTAAACCAACATAATCCTCTTGTCCTAACCAAGTCTCTGTAAGGGAAATTAAATCAATCTGATGATCAATTAACAGATCATGGACTAACAGAGACTTGGGAGTTAGAGACCTAATATTTAACAAACCACATTTAATTTTTAAATTATGAGGAGGAACAGAGGCCAAATCATTCAATTTAGAGGCTTTATGTTTAATTTGAGTTTTACCAATATTTTGCTTTATCACTTTGGGATGCTTATACATTATATTTTTATTCACTTTGGAGGGAGCAGACAACGATTCTCTGATGGGGAAGACAAGGGCTAAGCTGAGGGGTGGCGGATGAAGAGGAGCTGCAGAGAGGCGTGTAAGACTGAGACTCTGCTTCCTGGTCCCAACTCTGAGTAGTCATGGTTTTGGAAATTTGGATAAAAAAGATGCCAGATTGTTAGATAAATGAGAAGCACCATCCAAAGTGGGATGAATGCTGTCTCGTCTCATAAGACCAGGTTTTCCCCAAAAAGAGCTCCAATTGTCAATGTAGCCCACGTCATTTTTAGGACACCACACAGACAGCCAGCGGTTCAAGGATGACGAGCGACTAAACATGTCATCACTGGTTTACCGGCCACATGCTGAATGTCGGTCGTAAACTCTGAGATCGCGGCCAGCTGTCTCTGCTGCTGGGCCGACCATGGTTCCGAAACCTTGGCCATAGTGTACGATAGCAGCTTGTGGTCCACAAACGCAGTGAAGCTGCGCCCTTCCAGCCAGAACTGGAAGTGGCATATGGACAGGTGGAGAGCCAGTAACTCCCTGTCGAACGCGCTGTATTTACGCTCATTGTCACGCAAAGACCTGCTAAAAAAGGGTGAGCGACTGCCAAGAACTGGCGACATGCTGCTCCACAACGGCCCCTATGGCCATGTCCGATGCATCGGTAGTGAGTACTATCCGAGCCGCCGGGTCCTGGTGCACCAGTAGTGCGGCGTTCGATAGGGCTATTTTGGCCTCGGAAAATGCCTGCTCTCGCTCAGGAGTCCAGTCGACTCTGTCCGCCGGTTTCCGTTTCTTAAGCGTGGCATACAACAGCTGCATGAGCTGGGCTGCGCGGGGGAGGAAACGGTTGTAAAAGTTAACCATCCCCAAAAACTCCTGCAGCACCCTGACCGTCTGAGGCCGGGGAAAATCTGCCACTGCGCGCACTTTGTCTGGTGAGAGTATTGTGCCTTCCGGTGAGATGCGGTGGCCCAAAAAGTCGATTACCGTAACCCCGAACTGGCACTTCACCGGGTTGATTATTAACCCATGCTCTTCCAACCTCTGGAAAACCGTCCTGAGGTGGTCTACGTGTTCATCCTCGGATGCGCTGGCCACCAGGATGTCGTCCAGGTAGATGAACACAAACGGCAGATCGCACAGCACCGCATCCATCATGCGTTGGAATGTTTGCGCTGCGCCTTTTAACCCAAAAGGCATGCGTAAGAACTCAAAAAGACCAAACAGGGTTATTACTGCAGTTTTGGGTATGTCTTCCATGCGCACTGGGACCTGGTGGTAACCGCGGACCAGGTCCACCTTGGAAAAAATGAGTGCCCCAGTGAGGTGGAGGAAAAAATCCTGAATATGGGGGATTGGGTAGTGATCATGTGCTGTGGTATTGTTTAATCTGCGGAAATCTCCACATGGTTGCTACGATCCCTCAGCTTTAGGCACCATATGTAGCGGGGATGCCCATGGGCTGTTTGAGCGCTTCATGATGCCCAACCTTTCCAAGTTGGCGAACTCCTTGAGCGCACTGGCCAGTTTAGCTGCGTCCAGGCACCGAGGTCATGCGAAAACGAGCGGCCCCGTGGTGGTAATGAAGTGCTCCACCCCGTGTTTAGTGACAGCCGCCGAAAACGTTGGAACCGTGAGTGCTGGGAACTGGGTGAGTAGTGTGTGGAACTTACTGTGACGTTGGCTAGTGTTGTGGACCCGGCTCCTCTAGCTGTACAGGGCAGAGAATCAAAAGACATTGCGTTAATCAGGTGTCTGTTAGCCACATCGACTAATAGTCCATGTGCACACAAAAAATCTGCGCCCAAAATGGGGACGCTACATGCCGCTATGGCAAATGTCCATTGTTATGTACGGCTGTGCAAGGATATAGTCAGTGTCCTCTCACCAAAAGTCTTAATGTCTGAGGCATTTGCAGCCGCCAGCTCAGGGCCGCTACTTCCCACCAGCCGGTCTGCATAGGACGGCAGGATGAGGCTGTTTTGGGAGTCGGAGTCCACGAGGAACCGTCTCCCTAAGCGTGAGGCCGTCACATAGAGCAGCTTGTTTATGTCACCGGCAGTCAGCTGCTACTGACTGCCGGCCCTGGCGTTTCCCGAGCACTTGAACTGACACGGTGACACGCATCGGCATGCGTCTTCTCCAAAGTGGCGGTGGTAGAAGCAGAGCGTGTCCCTCCGGTGCTTCTTGGCCCCCGCTGCGGCCACCATCCTCTGGCTCCTCACCCTCGCTGGCTGTCTCGCTGGGTTCTGATGCTGCTGCGTTCACAGCAAAGGTTCTGGTCGCCAGGATAATCCAAGCTGCCTCTTGTGCCAACGCCCGGTAGTTGCGCGTGGCCAGCAGCGGTGAATTGGCAAGGACTGCTCTGGCCGCTTGTCGGGAGGTTCCGGAGGAAAAGGTGGGCAAAGAGGAAATGCCCGTCATCTGAGGCCATCAACGCCAACATCTTCTCCATTAATTCGACCACTGATCCATCTCCCAACTTGGAGCGCGTCAGGAGCCTTTCCGTTTTCTCGCAGTCCGAGAGCATGTAGCGCTGGGTCAGCACGGTCTTGAGAGCGTCATATCTGTCGTGGGCTGGGGGTCGTTGGAGCAGGTTTGCCACCTGCTGTGTTGTGCGTGCGTCCAGCGCTGCAACCACGTAGTAGTATTTGGTGTCATCCGCCGTCATTCCACGGAGCGCGAACTGGGCCTCGGTGTGGAGGAACCAAGACTTCGGGTCATGTAGCCAAAAGTCTGGGAGCTTGACCGAAACGGTGCTGGCACCTCCAGTCCAGGTTGTCTCTGGGGTGTTTGCCTCGAGTTCCATTATGCGTCAAGGGTCACCAGTGTAGAGAGATGAATGAGCAGGCGAGGCAGTGAGCTGTATCAGAGTAGGCTTTATTCTCTCTCTATCCATCAGTAACAAGAAGAATAACCCAGGTCACTGACATCTCTCTTTTATACCTTACAAACTCACCTAGCAACCTGGGGTGTTCACATTACAATACATACACTTACAATTACAATTCCCTTTGCCACCCAGCCTGTCGGCGCATTATTATGCAGTCCGAAGGAGAATGCTTATTATCATGCGGTCCTATGGAGAAAACCACAGTCTGTCCTGCATATCCGTTTAACAGCCTTTAAGCATCTCCTCCTGTACCATTCAGTCTGAATGGAGAATGTATTGTCTAGGTCCCCCACACCATACATTTTCTCTTAAAATTGTTGTTTTTTTCATATAAATGTTCAAGTTCTGTCTTAGAAATTTGAAGCCTCTTCCTCATAAATTTAATATTTTTTTTCTTTTATACATATATACAGTATACAGTATATATATATTTATTTATACTACTACTATTTATTTACTGGTCCTGGGTGAAGGGCCAGACGAAGAACGATCCAACAGACTCTCATGATAAATTGTATATCAAGGATTCAGTGTACCCCGCCCGGTATGGGGTTACCGGGGCCCCACCCTGGAGCCAGGCCTGGGGGAGGGGCTCGAAGGCTAGCGTCTGGTGGCCGGGTTTCCACCCATGGGACCCGGCCGGGCTCAGCCCGAAGGAGTTACATGGGTCCGCCCTCCAGTAGGTTCACCACCTGCAGGAGGGATCATGGAAGTCCGGTGCTATGTGGATTAGGTGGCAGTCAAAGGCGGAGACCTTGGCGGACTGATCCCAAGCTTTCTAAACTGGCTTTTGGTACGTGGAATGTCACCTCTCTGGTGGGGAAGGAGCCTGAGCTGGTGTACGAGATTGAGCGATACCGGCTAGATATAGTCGGCCTCACCTCAACACACAGCTCCGGTTCCGGAACCAGTCTCCTGGAGAGGGGCTGGAGCTTGGCCTTTTCTGGAGTTGCCCCGGGCGAGAGGCGACGAGCAGGGGTAGGTATTCTTGTATCGCCCCACCTTGCTGCCTCTATATTGGAGTTTTCCCCGGTGGACGAAAGGGTTGCTTCCCTGCGCCTTCGGGTTGGGAAACGGGTCCTGACCATCATTTGTGCCTATGCACCAAATGATGTTTCAGAGTACCCACCCTTTTTGGAGTCTGTGACTGGGGTGCTGGAGGGTGCTCCTCCTGGAGACTCCATTGTCCTACTGGGGGACTTCAATGCGCATGTGGGCAACGACAGTGAAACCTGGAGGGGGGTGATTGGGAGGAACGGCCTGCCCGATCTGAACCCGAGTGGTGTTCAGTTATTGGACTTCTGTGCTAACCACAGTCTGTCTATAACGAACACCATGTTCAAGCATAAGGGTGTCCATATGTGCACCTGGCACCAGGACACCCTAGGCCGCAGGTCGATGATCGATTTTGTTATCGTATCATCAGACCTGCGACCGTATGTCTTGGACACCCGAGTAAAGAGAGGTGCAGAGCTGTCAACTGATCACCACCTGGTGGTGAGTTGGATCCGATGGCAGGGGAGGAAGCCATTCAGACCTGGTAGACCCAAACGTATAGTGAGGGTGTGCTGGGAGCGTCTGGCTGAGGCCCCTGTCCGGGAGGTCTTCAACTCCCACCTCCGGAAGAACTTCAACCACATTCCGAGGGAGTCTGGAGACATGGAGTCTGAATGGGCCATGTTCTCCACCTCTGTTGTTGAAGCAGCAGCCCAGAGCTGCGGCCGCAAGGTGGTCGGTGCATCTCGTGGTGGCAACCCCCGAACCAAGTGGTGGACACCAGTGGTGAGGGGGGCCATTAAGCTGAAGAAGGAGTCCTATCAAGCTTGGTTGGCTTGTGGGACTCCCGAAGCAGCTGAGGTGTACCGGCAGGCCAAGCGGAGTGCAGCTCGGGTGGTTGCTGAAGCAAAAACCCGGGTATGGGAGGAGTTCGGTGAGGCCATGGAACAAGACTTTCGGTCGGCTTCAAAGAGATTCTGGCAAACTGTTCGGCGGCTCAGGAGGGGAAAGCAGCTCCCCGTCCACACTGTGTATGGTGCGGATGGGACACTGTTGACTTCAACTGGGGATATCGTCGGGCGGTGGAAGGAATACTTTGAGGATCTCCTCAATCCCACTGATACGCCTTCCACAGAGGAAGCAGGGTTTGGGGACGAGGGGGATGACTCGCCTATCACAGGGGCTGAGGTCGCCAAGGTGGTTAAAAATCTCCTTGGTGGCCGGGCCCCGGGGGTGGACGAGATTCGCCCCGAGTACCTCAAGGCCCTGGATGTTGTTGGGTTGTCATGGTTGACACGCCTCTGCAACATTGCGTGGAGGTCGGGGGCAGTGCCTTTGGCATGGCAAACCGGGGTGGTGGTTCCTCTCTTCAAAAAAGGGGACCGGAGGGTGTGCTCCAACTTTAGAGGGATCACACTCCTCAGCCTCCCTGGGAAGGTCTATGCCAAGGTACTGGAGAGGAGAGTCCGGCCGTTGGTCGAACCTCGGATTCAGGAGGAGCAATGTGGTTTTCGTCCTGGCCGTGGCACATCGGACCAGCTCTTTACCCTCTCGAGAATTCTTGAGGGTTCGTGGGAGTTTGCCCAACCAGTTTACATGTGTTTTGTGGACTTGGAGAAGGCATTTGACCGCGTCCCTCGTGGATTTTTGTGGGGGGTGCTTCGGGAGTATGGGGTATCGGGCTTGTTGTTACGAGCTATTCGGTCTCTGTACGACCGTTGTGAGAGTTTAGTTCGCATTGCCAACACTCGGTCGGAGTCATTCCCAGTGAGAGTTGGACTCCGCCAGGGCTGCCCTTTGTCACCGGTCCTGTTCATAATTTTTATGGACAGGATTTCTAGGCGCAGCCAGGGAATGGAGGGTGTCATGCTTGGTGACCACAGGATCTCATCTCTGTTGTTTGCAGATGATGTTGTCCTGTTGGCTTCATCCAGCAATGACCTACAGCTCTTGCTGGGACGGTTTGCCGCTGAGTGTGAAGCGGCTGGGATGAGAATCAGCACCTCCAAGTCCGAGTCCATGGTCCTCAGCCGGAAAAAGGTGGATTGTCCTCTCCGGGTTGGGGACAGGCTCCTGCCCCAAGTGGAGGAGTTTAAGTATCTTGGGGTCTTGTTCACGAGTGAGGGGAAAATGGAGCGAGAGATCGACAGACGGATTGGAGCAGCATCTGCAGTGATGCGGACGTTGTACCGGTCTGTTGTGGTGAAGAGGGAGCTTAGTTCTAAGGCAAAGCTGTCGATTTACCAGTCAATCTACGTTCCTACTCTCATCTATGGTCACGAGCTTTGGGTAATGACCGAAAGAACGAGATCGCGGATACAAGCGGCTGAAATGAGCTTTCTCCATAGGATTGCTGGACTCACCCTCAGAGATAGGGTGAGGAGCTCAGTCATCCGGGAGAGGCTCAGAGTAGAACCGCTGCTCCTCCACATTGAAAGGAGTCAGTTGAGGTGGTATGGGCATCTGATTAGGATGCCTCCTGGACGCCTCCCACTTGAGGTGTTTCAGGCACGTCCCACTGGGAGGAGACCCCGGGGCAGACCCAGGACTCGGTGGAGAGACTATGTCTCCCAGCTAGTCTGGGAACGCCTTGGTATCCCCTCTGAAGAGCTGGAGCAGGTGGCTGGGGAGAGGGAAGTCTGGGCTTCTCTGCTTGAACTGCTGCCTCCGCGACCCGGACCTCCGGAAAAGCGGTAGAAGATGGATGGATGGATGGATATATTTATTTATTTATTTTACTTTTTTTAAATAAATTTGCAGTTTTTTTCTGGTGATTTTGTTTGATTTTTTTTTCTCACAAATTGCTGATTTTTTTCTTGCAAATTTGCAACTTTTTTCATGTAAATTCCAACTTTTTTTCTTGTAACTGCAACTTTCTTTTTGAAATTTTGACTTTTTTACTTACAGATTTAAGTTCTTTAGTACAACTTTTTTCTCGCAAATATGACTTTTTTCATGTAAATTTGCAACTTTTTCTCATAAATTTATGACATTTTTTCATAATTGCCAGTGTTTTTTTGTAATAACTTTTCAACTTTTATTTTTATAAATTTGTGATTTTTTTAAATTGTGAATTTGCATCTTTTATCATATCTTGCACTTTTATTCTTACAATTTTGTACTTAATTTACACTTATATTATTTGTCTTTCGGCTGCTCCCATTCTGTTTATTTTTTTTTTAAAAGACAGCGCAAGTTGATGAACACTGATATCAATCAATGCAAACTTGCCAGATTGTAGCCAGTGGCAAATTTCCATCCGTTGTCCATAGGTTACAGTTTCGGGGTTGCCACAGCATTTCATCACCCTATATCACGATGATCCGCATGTTAATTTGGCTGGCAAGGATTATGACGTTGGATGCCCTTCCTGACACAACCCTGCCCATCAATCCTGACTTGGAACCGGCTCAGGGAGTACACTGGCTTGTGCACCCCCTGTGGCTGTGTGACAACTTTTCTTCCTCCATTCTATTTTTGCTGAGCGCCAAGAAGGCAGAAAGTACCATTTTTATATGATCTTTGGTATGACCCGGCGAGGACTTGAACCCACGACCTCCTGGTTGTGGGGCGGATGCTCTACCTCTAGGCCACCACTCCAGTTATGCTTGTATATATTTATGCTTATATGTTTATACCTTATGCCAAATTTGTGAATTCCCCCACCACAACCAAAATCCGCTTTGTTAAAAAATAACAAATCATTGACTGCCGATTCTACAAATCAAGATGAATTAAATTCTGTTTTATAACTTTAATAGACACGGTTAAAAATGTAAGTGGGAATCTAGCTGATTTGAGTCAATATTCAACACATGATGCAGTGTAATTATTATATACAGTATAACATACGTATATACAGTATATATATATATATACTGTATATATATATATATATATATATATATATATATATATATATATATATATATATATATATATATATATACAGTATACAGGTATGTGTATATATATATATATATATATATACAGTATATACGTATATACTGTATATACTGACCTCAGATTTTCACCAGATATCAGCAACATCCCAACTACTTCATATAGATGAAGAAATCAAGGCAACTGTGTTCACATCAGTGCAAATTAATTTCAGCTGGTTAAGTCATGACTGATAGCCTTTAAAAAGGTCTGTGAATGTCAGATTGTCACACCAACAAGAACTCATGATAGGTAGAAGCAAAGAGTTCTCTCTAGACCTTTGCAACCTTATTGTCACAAAACATAATGATGGCATTGGTTACAGGTGCAAGCAAGCAAGCAAAGTTTATTTGTATAGCACTTTTCACAGATACTGTATATATAACAAAGTGCTTCATAGCAAATTAAAATTTACAAATACACAGAAATTAAAATCAACAGAAATAAGATAAAATATTCATATTAGTAAGAATAAAAAGAGAAAACAGTGAAGAAATAAAAGCCATTCAATGAGAGCTAAAAGCCTGTCTAAACAAATGAGTTTTTAACTCCTTCTTAAAAGAGTCAACAGACTCTAGGCAGCACAAGGACAGGGGAAGTGCGTTCCAAAGCCATGGTACAGCGGCCTGGAAAGATCGATCTCCACAGGGTCTGAACTTGGTCCGTGGGACCACCAGGATTCTCTGGTCTGAGGATCTTAGTGAATGCGTCATGGCATAAAAAGTCAAGAGGGCTGAGATGTATGAAGGGGCTTGGCCATTAAGAGCTCTAAAAATCAAAATCAAAATCTTAAAATGAAATCTAAAAGCAACTGGCAACCAGCGAAGGGACGATAAAACTGGGGAAATGTGTTCCCTTTTCTTCGTCCGGGTTAAAAGCCGAGCTACTGCATTTTGCACAGTCTGAAGGCAGGCAACAGCAGTTTTATTAAAACACATAAAAAGGGCATTACAATAATCTAAGCGAGACGAGATAAAAGCATGAATGATCATTTCCAGTTCAGGTGTTGAGACCATAGGTCTAAGTTTTGCTATATTCCTCAGATGAAAAAAAGCAATTTCTGACTAGTTGCAGACCATGGCAGCCCAGTGACATAGCATTGTCAAAAACAACACCCAGGTTACGCAGGCTAGGCTGGACAGAACAGCCTAGGTGACCTAAGTGTTGTTTTAACAGAGGAATTTTACTGTCTGGAGCGATGATCAGTGTTTCTGTCTTGTTAAGATTTAATTGTAGGAAATTATTGTTTAACCATTTGTTAATGGCAGACAAGCAAGAGATTAAGTTTGATAAAATGTTCAGCTCATTTTCTTTAAAAGAGCAGTAAAGCTGAATATCGTCTGCGTAAAAATGGTAAGAAACACCCTTAAGCTGACTGATAATCTGGCCAAGTGGAGTTACATACAATAAAAACAGAGTAGGGCCCAGAACTGAGCATTGAGGAACCCCACAGGAAAGTCCTTTAACCTCTGATATCTTCTCATTAAACAAAACACAAAGCCCTTTGTCAGTTAAATAAGATCAAACCCATTTCAGAACTAATCCTGAAATACCAAACATGTCCTTTATCCTATTTATCAATACATTGTGGTCGACCGTGTCAAAAGCAGCGGTGAGATCCAACAACACCAGGACCGAGTACTGACCAGAATCTGTTGCCATCATGATGTCACTGAAGACTTTAATTAACGCTGTGTCAGCGCAGTGCATTTTGCAGAAACCAGACTGGAAGGTGTCTAAGATTTTATTTCTCTCTATGAATGTAGTTAATTGCTTGGCTACTACTTTCTCAAGCATTTTGGATAAGAAGGGAAGCTTTGAAATTGGCCTGTAATTGTTCAGTTCTGTAGGGTCTAAGTTTTGTTTCTTTTAATTTGGGTTCAACCACTGCTTGTTTAAAAGAACTGGGAACGGTGCCTGATAAAAGTGACCAATTTATGATTTCGACAATTAAAGGCCCGATAGAGTCAAATATTTTGAAAAGCAGTGACGTTGGGAGGATATCTAAGGGGCTTGAAGAGGGCTTCATAGAGGCCAGAAGACCATTTAGATCCAGTAGCGTGATTGGAGTGAATAAGGACCACGTGTTAGAGGGGGCCTGATTGAGGCCAAGGTCCTAATAAGATGGTGTAGTGCTTGCTCTAAAATCATTCACCTTATTCACCATAAAATTTGCAAAGTCATTACATTCAGCATTAGAATAAGCAGGAACCATAGCTAAATCAGGTGAGACAATGGAGTTAATGGTGTCAAACAAAAACTTGGGATTTCCCTTGTTTAAGGATATAAGCTGAGCAAAGTAGTTTGTTCTTGAATCCTTTATCATAACATTTAGTGAGGTTATGAGGTCTTTGAGGTGTATTTCTAAACTGCTGAATGTTCCAGTCAGCACTGTTGGAGCCATCGTTTGGAACTGGAAAGAACATCATTTTACCATAAACCGGCCACGACCAGGAGCTCCTTGCAAGATTTCTGACAGAGGAGTCAAAAGAATTATCAGAAGAGTTATCCAAGAGACAAAGACCACACATGGAGAGCTCCAGAAAGACCTGGAGCTAGCAGGTACTGCTGTTTCAAAGAAAACAATACGTAATGCATTCAGTTGACACGGGCTGTATGCCCGCTCACCCTGCAAGACTCCATTGCTGAAGAAAAAGCATGTTGAAGCTCATTTAAAGTTTGCTGCTCAACATTTGGGTCTGGTCAGATGAGACCAAAATTGAACTTTTTGGATGTCACAACACACAGCATATTTGGAGGAGAAATGGCACTGCACGTCAGCCCCAAAACACCATACCAACAGTGAAGCTTGGAGGTGGGAGCATCATGGTGTGGGGGTGTTTTTCAGCACATGGTACAGGCAGGCTTCATATAATTGAAAGAAAGATAAATGGACAAATGTACAGAGACATCCTTGATAAGAACCTGTTGCCATCTGCCATGATGCTGAAGATAAAATGAGGGTGGATATTTCCCCAAGACAAACACAGAGCCAAGGAAACGCTCAACTGGCTCCAAAGAAGGAAAATAAAGCTGCTAGAATGGCCTCCTGAGCAATGCGTGTGCCTAGTTTCTCCATACAGGAGGTGCCTGGAAGCTGTTATTACCAACAAATACATTTCTACGAAATATTAAATGAATTTCACCAAGTGTGCTCAATACTTATTCTCTGTATCAATCCATTTTATTAAATATAACTTGTTTTGTGAACACAGTTGCCTTGATTTCTTTGTATATATAGATTACCTGGGTTGTTACTGATATCTGGTGAAAATCTCAGGTCAATGGCTCCATCAGAAATATGTTTAATGAGAAAAATGTTGACGTGTTCAATACTTATTTTCTCCGCTGTGTATATACTGTATATACTGTGTGTGTGTGTGTGTGTATATATATATTAGTACATACCCGTGCATGCCCGTGCATAAGATAAGATAAGATAAGATAAGATAAGCCTTTATTAGTCCCACAACGGGGAAATTCCAGGATTGCAACAGCACAGGGATAGCAACACTCAGAGCAACAATCAGAAGGCAAGAAAAAAAAACAAGCAAGCAAGAGCAGCTAATAAACATATGTACGTATTACTATAAAATATATATATATACACACACACACAGACACACAGTGCAGAGCATTGTAGCTGGATGGAATAAATATATGAATATATGAACACACAGTGCAGAGCATTGTAGCTAGATGGAATAAATATGTAAATATATAAACACCCACAGTACGGAGCATTGCAGCTAGGTGGAATAAATATGCAAGTATATAAACACACACAGTGCGGAGCAATGTGTGTGTGCGGAGCAATACATACCCATGCATGCCCATAGAAACCAAATATAAGCAAGTATTTCTGCATGCCCGTAGAAAGCAGGTGTAAGCAAGGGTGTAAGCAAATACGTCAGCACTCATTCAGCGATGCCTGCCTTTGATCTTTGATAGTGTCATATTGAGTCCTATGATTGTTGATGATGTCATAGGGAGTCCTATGATCATGAGGCATGCCTGTGTTTGATCTTTGATGATGGCATAGCAAGTCCTATGATGCCTGCATTTGATCCTGGTTTAAATTAGTGTGTCCTATTCTTAATCAGGTGATGAGTATCTCTTCTTTACTGTTTCTGGCAACTCCCATTCGGTTTAAAGTGCTGTGTCCTATTGGTAATCGGGTGATGAGTATGTCTTATTTGGTGAGTGATGGTCTATATGATATCATAAAGGCATCAAGGCAGGCATCATAGGACATCATGCCTACATCATAGGTAGCCAGTCCTATTGTCTATATGATGGCATCACGAGTCCTTTGTTGCCTGATATGTTAGGATCATCATAGGACATCCTGCAGTCATCATAGGCCGTCTTGTGATGTGCTATGATCGTGACACACAAACATGATGTACAGCTTCGAATGGATGTGGTTTAAAGTAGTGTGTCCTATTGTTAATCGGGTGATGAGTGTCATGAACCAAGCCGGTGCTATTGTAGGCTCGGTTCTGACTGCTCTCTGTGGCTCGGGTGTTGGGTGATTTATGTATTGTTATCTTTTGAGTTCTTGTGGTGTTTATGTCTTTGTTCTTTTCCTTTTCCATGCCCGTAGCCACCGCGCTGGCCGGCGGCTGTTAGGCCGCTTCTTTGACCCACTTTCGTGTGGTCCTTGTCTAACATTCGCCGGTCCGACCACTTCCCCTCTTTCTTGACAGCCAGCTGATTCCTCCCCGATGATTATCTTTCCCGCACCTCACCCAGGTGTGACCAATTTGTGAAGCCAGCAGTGTTTGTACTTAGGCGGCCTTTGCCAGTCAAACACTGCTGGACCTTTGTGCCTGATAATACAGTATGGGTGTTAATCGCCGTATGTACGGTCAAGTCTTCGAGGGGTTGTATGTGCTCGCGGGAGAACTGAGACTGTTTCTGCTTTGTGAGTAAACTGACTAGCGTTTCTCTGTGCAGTATTGTTGCTACACTGGACTGGTAGCGTTTCTCTGTGCTGTAATTCTGCTACGCTTATCTGGTAGCGTTTCTCCATGCAGTTCTACTGCTACACTTAGGCTATTGCCCAGTTTGCTTCTTCTGAGTTAGTCGAGCCTCCTAGAGTCCTCCTCATTCTCCCGAGCGTGTGTATGCTATTTGTATTATTTTTCTGTGGCCACGGTACACAGTGGTCTGCCCGCTGTTTGCTTGCTGCGTCAGCCATTTTTGTGTACACGTTACCTTTTTGTTAGTCTTTATGTTTGGAATTGTCAGCTTTTGTGTTAATAAATGTGTTGCGGTGAATTCCTGTGAGTAAATCCATTCTTCCTTCTCCTCCTCCATGCGCTGCGTAAAAGCGCACGGGGAGGTAAGATTTCCAGATTTACACACAAACTGACAGAGATTTCTTGAATTTATAGAGTGAAGGATCATCATAGGAGCCAGTCCCAGACATCATACGTCGTCCTGTGACCGTGACACACAGACAGACAGACACACAGAGACAGCCAGACATACAAACAGAAATTTCTTGAATTTATAGAGTGATTCTGTCTTGCATATTTATTTCTTCATTGGTCTTCTTCTTTGTTTAAGTGTATCAGCATTATTATTATTATTATTATCGTCATTATCATTCTCATCATTCTCATTATTGCCTTGGTCTTGTCTCCCCATGACATTGTGACAGACAGAGATTTCTTGAATTATATACAGTATAGAGTGATATTCCTTGTCTCCAGGGTATGGGTCCCAGCCCATATTATTATCGTCATCATCATTACCATTATTCCCTTGGTCTTGTCTGCCCTCTGGTCCCCTGTGTGTGATTATCTGTGCAGCCCCGGCCATGCTGTTCTCTGTAACCATGCCCTGCTGTCTCTGTTTGCCCCTGCTTGTTACTTCTTCTCCTGCTTGATACTGTTCTGTGTTTATGTTGCTTACCTGTGTCAATGTGTATGTCTTTTAGCAATTCCTGCGCTCTGTATGACATCATATAGACATCCTTCTGAGATCATAGGAACAGCAGCCTTACGGTTTATCCAACATCATATAGATTTCGGTATATGTGATGTCATAGAGATATAGGAACAGCAGCCTTACGGTTTATCTGACGTCATATAGAGTTCAGTATTTCTGCATGCCCATAGAAAGCAGGTGTAAGCAAGGGTGTAAGCAAGCACGTCAGCACTCATTCAGGGATGCCTGCCTTTGATCTTTGATGGTGTCATAGGGAGTCCTATGATCGTGAGGAATGCCTGTGTTTGATCTTTGAAAATGTCCTATGTCCTATGATCTTTGATGATGGCATAGCGAGTCCTATGACGCCTGCATTTAATCCTGGTTTAAATTAGTGTGTCCTAGTCTTAATCTGGTGATAAGTATCTCTTCTTTACTGTTTCTGGCAACTCCCATTCGGTTTAAAGTGCTGTGTCCTATTGGTAATCGGGTGAAGAGTATGTCTTCTTTGGTGAGTGATGGTCTGACATCATAAAGAAATCAAGGCAGGCATCATAGGACATCATGCCTACATCATAGGTAGCTAGTCCTATTATCTATATGATGGCATCGCGAGTCCTATGTTGCCTGATATGTTAGGATCATCATAGGACATCATGCAGTCATCATAGGCCGTCCTATGATGTGCTATGATCGTGACACACAGACACGATGTACCGCTTCGAATGGGTGTGGTTTAAAAGTAGTGTTTCCTATTGTTAATCGGGTGATGAGTAAGATTTCCAGATCTACACACAAACTGACAGATTTCACTGCGGCAGCACAGTTTACCCTTGGCCCGGGGATTGTGGGATCGTGGGTTTGATCCCAGCCCCCGACCAACAGTGATCTGTGTGGAGTTTGCATGTTCTCCCTGTGTATGTGTGGGTTTACCCCGGGATTTCTCCGGTTTCCTCCCACATGCCAAAAACATGCAGGTTAGGTTAATTGGAGACTCTGAAGTGGCCCTAGGTGTGAATGTGTGTGTGAATGGTTAAGGGATAGCGCCGTATCGTGGCTGCTTCATCCATCCAGGTGGTGGATGACCCTCAATTTCCCCTCTGGGGATCAATAAAGTATACTAAATCTAAAAAACTAAAATTTATAGTACCCTGCCGTCTCTGTTTGCCCCTGCTTGTTACTTCTTCTCCTGCTTGTTACTGTTCTGTGTTATGTTGCTTACCTGTGTCTATGTGTATGCCTTTTAGCGATTCCTGCGCTCTGTATGACATCATATAGACATCCTTCTGAGATCATAGGAACAGCAGCCTTACGGTTTATCTGACGTCATATAGAGTTCTGTTTATGTGACATCATATAGACATCAAGTAAACGGTCCTATGAATGCCGACATCATAGGAACATCATAGGACATCAGGCAGATATCATAGGCCGTCCGATGGTCGTGACAGACACACAGAGATTTCTTGAATTTATAGAGTGATTTATATATGTGTGCCCTTCAGAGGTAAAGTGGGCTATCCCCACAAAACCATTATTTTGAGAAAATGAGCTCTAAAGTTGAAATATTCTCAAAATATCATTAATGATATAGGCACACTGATTTTTTGAGAATATTTCAACTTCAGAGCTCATTTTCTCAAAATAATGGTTTTGTGGGATAGCCCACTTTACCTCTGAAGGGCACATGTACATACAGTATACTGTATATACATACATACATACATCTTCTACCGCTTTTCCGGAGGTCCAGGTCGCGGAGGCAGCAGTTCAAGCAGAGAAGCCCAGACTTCCCTCTCCCCAGCCACCTGCTCCAGCTCTCCAGAGAGGATACCAAAGCATTCCCAGACCAGCTGGGAGACATAGTCTCTCCACCGAGTCCTGGGTCTGCCCCGGGGTCTCCTCCCAGTGGGACGTGCCCGAAACACCTCAAGTGGGAAGCGTCCAGGAGGCATCCTAATCAGATGCCCATACCACCTCAACTGACTCCTTTCAATGTGGAGGAGCAGTGGTTCTACTCTGAGCCTCTCCCGGATGACTGAGCTCCTCACCCTATCTCTGAGGGTGAGTCCAGCAATCCTACGGAGAAAGCTCATTTCAGCCGCTTGTATCCGTGATCTTGTTCTTTCGGTCATTACCCAAAGCTTGTGACCATAGGTGAGAGTAGGAACGTAGATTTACTGGTAAATCGACAGCCTTGCTTTAGAACTAAGCTCCCTCTTCACCACAACAGACCGGTACAACGTCCGCATCACTGCAGATGCTGCTCCGATCCGTCTGTCAATCTCTCGCTCCATTTTCCCCTCACTCGTGAACAAGACCCCGAGATAATTGAACTCCTCCACTTGGGGCAGGAGCCTGTCCCCAACCCAGAGAGGACAATCCACCTTTTTCCGGCTGAGGACCATGGACTCGGACTTGGAGGTGCTGATTCTCATCCCAGCCGCTTCACACTCAGCGGCAAACCATCCCAGCAAGAGCTGTAGGTCATTGCTGGATGAAGCCAACAGGACAACATCATCTGCAAACAACAGAGATGAGATCCTGTGATCACCAAGCATGACACCCTCCATTCCCTGGCTGCACCTAGAAATCCTGTCCATAAAAATTATGAACAGGATCGGTGACAAAGGGCAGCCCTGGCGGAGTCCCACTCTCACTGGGAATGACTCCGACCGAGTGTTGGCAATATGAACCAAACTCTCACAACGGTCGTACAGAGACCGAATAGCTCGTAACAACAAGCCCGATACCCCATACTCCCGAAGCACCCCCCACAAAAAACCATGAGGGACGCGGTCAAATGCCTTCTCCAAGTCCACAAAACACATGTAAACTGGTTGGGCAAACTCCCACGAACCCTCAAGAATTCTCAAGAGGGTAAAGAGCTGGTCCGATGTGCCACGGCCAGGACGAAAACCACATTGCTCCTCCTGAATCCGAGGTTCGACCAACGGCCGGACTCTCCTCTCCAGTACCTTGGCATAGACCTTCCCAGGGAGGCTGAGGAGTGTGATCCCTCTAAAATTGGAGCACACCCTCCTTTCCCCTTTTTTGAAGAGAGGAACCACCACCCCAGTTTGCCATGCCAAAGGCACTGCCCCCGACCTCCACGCAATGTTGCAGAGGCGTGTCAACCATGACAGCCCAACAACATCCAGGGCCTTGAGGTACTCAGGCTGAATCTCGTCCACCCCCGGAGCCAAGCCACCAAGGAGATTTTTAACCACCTTGGCGGCCTCAACCCCTGTGATAGGCGAGTCATCCCCCTCGTCCCCAAACCCTGCTTCCTCTGTGGAAGGCGTATCAGTGGGATTGAGGAGATCCTCAAAGTATTCCTTCCACCGCCCAACGATATCCCCAGTCAAAGTCAACAGTGTCCCATCCGCACCATACACAGTGTGGACAGGGAGCTGCTTTCCCCCCCTGAGGTGCCGAACAGTTTGCCAGAATCTCTTCGAGGCCGACCGAAAGTCTTGTTCCATGGCCTCACCGAACTCCTCCCATACCCGGGTTTTTGCTTCAGCAACCACCTGAGCTGCACTCCGCTTGGCCTGCTAGTACACCTCAGCTGCTTTGGGAGTCCCACAAGCCAACCAAGCTTGATAGGACTCCTTCTTCAGCTTAATGGCCCCCCTCACCACTGGTGTCCACCACTTGGTTCGGGGGTTGCCACCACGAGATGCACCGACCACCTTGCGGCCACAGCTCTGGGCCGCCGCTTCAACAACAGAGGTGGAGAACATGGCCCATTCAGACTCCATGTCTCCAGACTCCCTCGGAATGTGGTTGAAGTTCTTCCGGAGGTAGGAGTTGAAGACCTCCCGGACAGGGGCCTCAGCCAGACATTCCCAGCACACCCTCACAATACATTTGGGTCTACCAGGTCTGAATGGCTTCCTCCCCTGCCATCGGATCCAACTCACCACCAGGTGGTGATCAGTTGACAGCTCTGCACCTCTCTTTACCCAGGTGTCCAAGACATACGGTCGCAGGTCTGATGATACGATAACAAAATCGATCATCGACCTGCAACCTAGGGTGTCCTGGTGCCAAGTGCACATATGGACACCCTTATGCTTGAACATGGTGTTCGTTATGGACAAACTGTGGTTAGCACAGAAGTCCAGTAACTGAACACCACTCGGGTTCAGATCGGGCGGGCCGTTCCTCCCAATCACCCCCCTCCAGGTTTCACTGTCGTTGCCCACGTGCGCATTGAAGTCCCCCAGCAGGACAATGGAGTCTCCAAGCGGAGCACCCTCCAGCACCCCAGTCACAAACTCCAAAAAGGGTGGGTACTCTGAAACATCATTTGGTGCATAGGCACAAATGATGGTCAGGACCCGTTTCCCAACCCGAAGGTGCAGGGAAGCAACCCTTTCGTCCACTGGGGAAAACTCCAATATAGAGACAGCAAGGTGGGGGGATACAAGAATACCCACCCCTGCTCGTCGCCTCTTGCCGGGGGCAACTCCAGAAAAGGCCAAGCTCCAGCCCCTCTCCAGGAGACTGGTTCCGGAACCGGAACTGTGTGTTGAGGTGAGGCCAACTATATCTAGCCGGTATCTCTCAACCTTGTACACCAGCTCAGGCTCCTTCCTCACCAGAGAGGTGACATTCCACGTACCAAAAGCCAGTTTAGAAAGCTTGGGATCAGTCCGCAAAGGTCTCTGCCTTTGACCGCCACCTAATCCACATAGCACCGGACCCCCATGATCCCTCCTGCAGGCGATGAGCCCACTGGAGGGCGGACCCACGTAACTCCTTCGGGCTGAGCCCGGCCGGGTCCCATGGGTGGAAACCCGACCACCAGACGCTAGCCTTCGGGCCCCTCCCCCAGGCCTTGCTCCAGGGTGGGGCCCCGGTAACCCCATACCAGGCGGGGTACACTGAATCCTTGATATAGAATTTATCATGAGAGTCTGTTGGATCATTCTTAGTCTGGCCCTTCACCCAGGATCAGTTTGTCTTGGGTGACCCTATCAGAGGCAAATTGCCCCGGACAACACAGCTCCTGGGATCACTGGGGCACACAACCCCCCCCCCCCCCACCACGATAAGGTGGCGATCCATGAGGGGGCTGTATATACATACAGTGGGTATAAAAAGTCTACACACCCCTGTTCAAATGCCAGAATTTTGTGATGTAAAAAAAATGAGACCAAGATAAATCATTTCAAAACTTTTTCCACCATTAATATGACCTATAACTTGTACAACCCAATTGAAAAACAAACTGAAATCTTTTAAGGGGAAAAACAAAAAAATAAAAAACTTACAATAACCTGTTTACATAAATACACCCTTAAACTAATACTCTATTGTAGTACCTTTGTCTTTTATTACAGCATTCAGTCTTTTTGGGTAGGAGTCTATCAGCGTGGTACATCTTGATGTGGCAATATTTGCCCACTCTTCTTTGCAAAAATGCTCCAAATCTGTCAGATTGCAAGGGCATCTCCTGTGCACAGCCCTCTTTAGATCACCCCATAAATGTTCAATCAGATTCAGGTCTGGACTCTGGCTGGGCCATTACAAAACCTTAATCTTCTTGTGAAGCCATTCTTTTGTTGATTTGGACGTGTGCTTTGGGTCACTGTCGTGCTGAAAGATAAAGTTCTTCATCTTCAGCTTTCTGGCAGAAGCCTGAAGGTTTTATGCCAACACTGACTGGTATTTGGAACTGTTCATAATTCCCTCTACCTTGACTAAGGCCCCAGTTCCAGATGAAGAAAAATAGCCCCAAAGCATGATGCTGCCACTACCATGCTTCATTGTAGGCATGGTGTTCTTTTGGTGATGAGCAGTGTTGTGTTTGCGCCACATATACTTTTTGGAGTTGTGGCGAAAAAGTTCAACCTTGGTTTCATTGGACCGTAACACATTTTCCCACAAGTGTTTGGGAGATTTCAAATGTGTTTTTGCAAAATGTAGCTGGGCTTGGTTATTTTTCTTCATAAGATAAGGCTTCTGTCTTGCCACCCTAGATGGGAGATTGATGTCACATGTACTAAACAGCCAGTACTTGCCAGAAATTCCTGCAGCTCCTTCATTGTTGCTGTCAGCCTCTTGGCAGCTTCCCAGACCAGTTTTCTTCTCGTCTTTTCATCAATTTTGGGGGGGATGTCCAGTTCTTGGTAATGTCACTGTTGTGCCATATTTTCTCCATTTGATCATGACTATCTTCACTGTGATCCATGGTATATTTAATGCCTTGGGAATTTTTTTGTACCCTTCTCCTGAATGATACCTTTGAACAATAATATCCCTCTGATGCTTTGGAAGCTCTCTGCAGACCATGGCTCGTGCTGTAAGATGTGACTACAAAAATGTCAGGAAAAGCCTACTAGAACAGCTGAACTTTATTAACCCCAAGGGTTAATCAGAGGCACTTTAAATGGTGGCAGGTGTGTGCTGACTCCCATTTAACATGAGTTTGATGTGATTGGTTAATTCTGAACACAGCCACATCCCTAGTTATAACAGGGTGTGCATATTTATGCAAACAGGTTATTGTTTTTTATTTTTTATTTTTCCCCTTAAAAGATTTCAGTTTTTCTTTCAGTTGGGTTGTACAGGTTATAGGTCATATTAATGGGGGAAAAGTTTTGAAATAATTTATCTTGGTCTCATTTTTTACATCACAAAAACCTAGCATTTGAACAGAAGTGTGTTGGATTGTCAACACCAAGGCCCTGGTGAAGAAAGCCCAGCAGCAGCTGCACTTCCTCTGTGTCCTGAGGAAGAGCAACCTGGACCAGAAACTGCTGCTGGCCTTCTATCGCTGCTCAGTGGAGAGCGTGCTCACCTTCTGTCTGGGTGTGTGGCATGCCAGCTCCACGGCCGAGAGCAGGAAGGCTGTGCAGAGGGTCATCAACACCGCCCAAAAAATTATCAGCAGCCCTCTGCCCTACCTGGAGGACATCTCCAGATCCTACTGTCTCAGAAGGATCAAAGCCATCACAGAAGACCCCTCACATCCCGCCCACCACCTGTTCGACCTGTTTTCATCTGGGCAACGGTTCAGATCAATCAGGTCCCACACTTCCAGATCGACAAACAGTTTCTTCCCCTGGGCCATCTGAACTGCAAACAGAGGCCCCACCCCACTCCCTCTGAATGCTCACATCCACAGAACTGAGGATCTTTTTAATTATCACAATAACTCACCTGTCTTTGCACTCCACACTTTCATGTATATTGACCTATCTGTGAAACCACTACTATGTATATTTTTCATAATCATTGGGCCATTTTATTCAATCATGTGTTCAATTGTGTGTTCTGCACTCCGCACTCTTATGTACATAGTTCCATTCGTGAAGTCACTACCTGTGTATATTTCCAGAATTGTGGGCTATTTTTATTTCAGTCGTGTTAAATCGTGTGTTCTGTAACCGTGTTTTTATCTAATTCTTCTCTCTTACTTTATTGCGTAGCAGCCTGGTGGAGCACCCACAATTTTGTTGTACTGTACAACTTTACAATGACAATAAAAGTCGATTCTATTCTATATTATAATTCTTTTTCTTTTTTGCAGTCTTCAGAAGCAGCATGACACCCTCCGTGATTGGCTTCAGGCCAAAGAAAAACAGGCTGCGGATTCAGAGAAAGTCAAACTTCTCCTGAAAGACATTCAGGATGGGAGGTAAACTTCAGAATTCATACAGCTATAGATTAGTATGACTCAAATGTAATAGAAAATGCCATTGTTTATCTTTCAACTTTAGCTATGGAAAAAAATAAACCACTGGACCAATAGCAAATAGTAAACTTGATTAGTTAGTGAATTTCGGAAAATATCAATGTCAAACAGTTGTAATGAAGGACAGAATTTTATTAGTTTATTTGTAATGTAGTAATGCAAAATGTAAAATCTGAGCAAATTGTTTGATTTTCATAAGTGTAGTAAGTTTAGGTTGTCTACATATTTAATCTAATCTGAAAAAAGCACTGTGTGGTATTTGTATCCCCCCTCTTGTAACCTTGTTTCTTTCCTGTGCAACAGTGACAGGGTTGACACCCTCAGTGAGCTGCTGGCACTGGTACGCAGACAAGGTGTCAAATCTGAAAACCTCCTGAAGGATGCCGACAACTTAATACAGCGCTACCGGAACTTGGAGGCTCGGCTACTGAAACAGGCCGAGGCCCAGAGTGCCCTGGAAGGAGACTACAATAGTTTTACTACTCAGGCTGAGAGCACCAGGACCTGGATCAGTGACATTTTACGACCCATCACCTGTCCTGATAGAGACCTTAAATTAGAGGAGCTCAGGCATAAAGCTCAGGTTAGTGGAAAGAGTTTAAATTTTGCATGTTTTATGGTTTGGTCTTTTGTAATGTTTTTAATTCTTTAACCTGACTTAACTGACTGAAGCAAGAAAAAAAAAAGACTTACAGTGGCGTGAAAAAGTGTTTGCCCCCTTTCTGACATCTTATTTTTTTGTATGTTTGCCACACTTAAATGTTTCAGATCCATTCATTCATTCATCTTCTTCCGCTTCCCCCGGCCAAGAGTGAGTTGCTGTGCTGCCGCAGTGCTAACCACTCCTCCACCGCGCCACCCATGTTTCAGATCATCAAACAAATTTAAATATTAGACAAAGACAACACAAGTAAACACAAAATGCAGTTTTTAAATGAAGGTGTTTATTATTAAGGGGAAAAAAATCCAAACCTGCATGGCCCTGTGTGAAAAAGTGATTGCACCCCCCTGTTAAAACATAAATTAACTGTGGTTTACCACACCTTTGGAAAGCTGAATTCAATTTCTTTAGCCACACCCAGACCTGATTACTACCACACCTGTTCTCAATCAAGAAATCACTTAAATAGGACCTGCCTGACAAAATGAAGTCGACCAAAAGATCCTCAAAAGCTAGACATCATGCTGCGATCCAAAGAAATTCAGGAACAAATGAGAAACAAAGTAACTGAGGTCTATCAGTCTGGAAAAGGTTATAAAGTCATGTCTAAAGCTTTGAGACTCCAGCAAACCACAGTGAGATCCATTATCCACAAATGGCGAAAATATGGAACAGTGGTGAACCTTCCCAGGAGTTGCCGGCCGACCAAAATTACCCCAAGAGGGCAGCGACGACTCATCCAAGAGGTCACAAAAGACCCCACAACAACATCCAAAGAACTGCAGGCCTCACTTGCCTCAGTTAAGGTCAGTGTTCATGACTCCACCATAAGAAAGAGACTGGGCAAAAATGGCCTGGAGAGCAGAGTTCCAAGACGAAAACCACTGCTGAGCAAAAAGAACATAAAGGATTGTCTCAGTTTTACCAGAAAACATCTTGATGATCCCCAAGACTTTTGGGAAAATACTTGATGGAATGATGAAACAAAAGTTTAACTTTTTGGAAGGTGTGTGTCCCATTACATATGGCATAAAAGTAACACAGCATTTCAGAAAAGGAACATTATACCAGCAGTAAAATATGGTGGTGGTAGTGTGATGCTCTGGGGCTGTTTTGCAGCTTCAGGACCTGGAAGACTTGCTGTGGTAAATGCAAGCATGAATTCTGCTGTCTACCAAAAAATCCTGAAGGAGAATGCCCAGCCATCTGTTCGTGACCTCAAGCTGAAGCACACTTGGGTTCTGCAGCAGGACAATGATCCAAAACACACCAGCAAGTCCACCTCTGAATGGCTTAAGAAAAACAAAATGAAGACTTTGGAGTGTCCTAGTCAAAGTCCTGACCTGAATCTGATTGAGATGCTGTGGAATGACCTTTAAAAGGCGGTTCATGCTCGAAAACCCTCCAATGTGGCTGAATTACAACAATTCTGCAAAGATGAGTGGACCAAAATTCCTCCGCAGCACTGTAAAAGACTCATTGCCAGTTATCGCAAACACTTGATTACAGTTGTTGTTGCTAAGGGTGGCCCAACCAGTTATTAGGTTTAGGGGGCAATCATTTTTTCACACAGGGCCATGTAGGTTTGGAATTTTTTTACCCTTAATAATAAACACCTTCATTTAAAAACTGCATTTTGTGTTTACTTGTGTTAATTTTGTCTAATATTTAAATTTGTTTGATGATCTGAACATTTAAGTGTGACAAACATACAAAAAAATGAGAACTCAAGAAGGACGCAAACACTTTTTCACACACTGTATTCTTAATCTGAAGGCCCATAATTCTAAACTGCAAATTTAGCATGTTTATCACTAATGTCACAGATATTAAGTCATAACTTACAACCTACATGTAAAAATAGAACTAACCAATGTTCACTGAAATTGCATATGTTATTAACAGTATAGCATCACTCTGCCACAGTGTTAGAATTATATCAGAGGAAATACAGTCTTCAGTCATGGAAGCTAAATCACTGACAGGCCATACTAGAAGGTCATACAGAAGACCAAACTAATAAGAATACATTTAGCAAATAGGCACGTTTAACAATAGAGCTGAAACACAATACACATACATATACTGTATATTTTTTTTAGCTCCTTTTCGCTTTGCCGATTTATCACATAAAGTCACATCATCAAACCCATGTGATGATGTAGTGTCCATTGTCCGTCCGTCCATATTTCACGGGACTTGCTACTCCTCCTAGGCATTTGAACGATGCTCACCAAACTCACTCACAATGATCCTCAGGTGGGCCTGCATCCAAGTTGTGCTCAAGGTCAAAGGTAAAGGAGATCTGGGCATTTATGATTTCACAAAAAACAATACTCGTCCTAGGTTACTGACCTCGACTTTAAGCACATTCTAGATGGGTTTGCATCTGGGCTGTATTTAGGGCCAAGGCCAACGGTCAGGAGATCTGAGCACTCCCGGGGTGATTTCATCAGGCCGGAATGAGCTACTCTGTCACGGTCTGGTAATCAGAATGTAATGTTTCCTTTACAGCAATCATATTCACAGATTCTGTTTGTGAAGTAAACATGCTCTTTCATCAATCCATCTTTAGCCATTATTACTTGTATAGCATTTGAGGCAAATTTTAGCTCATTCTGGCAAAGCCAAAAGGAGCTAATGTGGTGTCCATCCATCCTCATTTCACAGAAATTGCTGCTCCTCCCAGGCATTTGCACTGATGTTCCCCAAACTGGCACACAGTGATCCTCAGGTGGATCTGCATCCAGGTTGTGCTCAAGATCAAAGGTCAGGAGGTCTGAGCACTTTTGGGTTAATTTGATCTGGCCAGAATGAGCTGCTCCATCATTGATGGTCTGGTTTTTCTTTTGCAGCAAATCTATACTTAATCACCAGTAGGTAAAAAAAATTGTCATTTTACATCGAAAATATTTAACATGATTTTTTTTTAGGTTGTTTTCTATTTCTTTCCAGTCAGATTAAGATGATAACAGCTGTTATTCCTAGGCCATATTTTTTCTCATGTGTGAGTGAAAGTGTTGTGTGGACATTTTGGCAAACTAAAATCAGCATTTCCAAAAACCACTTTCCTAACATGCCTTAAAATGTTTTATTCTTTTGTCACCAGGCCATCCTCAGCTCCAAACCCGAGGGCAACTCTAAAGTGGAAAACCTGCGCAGCCAAGGTGAAAGTCTCTGTGAGCACGATGACCTGAACGAGAGCAGGAAGCAAAAAGTTCAGCAGTTAATCGGACTCGCAGAGAATGAGTGGCGGATAGCCCTGGAGACCACTGAGGAGACACTCAACAAGGCAGAGACACAAGCTCTCTTAGGCAAAGCTCTCGATGCTTTCCAAACCCAGAATGAAAGCTTTCTATCCTGGATCGGAGACCAGGAGCAGAGTCTGAAGTCCTTTGAAATTCAGATGGATAGTAAAGAAAAAGAACAGAATGCACAAGTGAGTTTCAGATTGTGACCCTGCATTGTAATTTATAGACAAACTTATAAACAGCTGATTTTGAAGATTAGATGAATAGTCACTATAACAGGATGTCTGTTTTCTTTAGGATATTCTTAGCTCCAGACCCACTGGAGACTCAAAACTCCAGGATCTGAAGAAACAGTGCCACAGTCTGCTTCAGAACCAGAACTTAGACGAGAACAGGAGACTGCTGCTTCAAGATGCAGTCAGAGACACAGAGGAGCAGTGGACGAAAGTCTTACAGGATGCTGAGGAGGCTCTCAAGCGGGCTGAGACTGAAACTGCCACCAAAAGGGAGTTTGATACTTTTAAAAGCCAAAGTGAGGACATCCAGGATTGGGTCAAAGAACAGAGGCAGAAATGTTTGGCCCTTGGTAGTCATGTACCCTTTGAAGAGAGGTTGCAGGTTTCACAGGTCAGTTTATAAGTCACACTTGAATATAACACATTGGGGTGAGGGATATTTTACAATTTTACATCAGTGGTAATCTGTTGGCCAGCAACATGTTTCTAATTTGAGCTGATTTCACTGTGTGTCGACATCAGTCTGTTATGGCATCCAAACCTGAAGCAGAGTCCAGACTCCTCAACTTGAGGAGACAAGGTGAGAGTCTGTGTGAACATCTGGAGGACAGCAGGAAACCTGAGGTTGAGCAGCTGTTGAAATCCACTGAACAGCAGTGGGAAGGAGTTTTTCAGGCTGCCAGACAAGCAGAACTGCGGAGCCTCTCCGATG
The DNA here is from genome assembly GCA_020510985.1 of Pholidichthys leucotaenia. Lineage (NCBI taxonomy): Eukaryota > Metazoa > Chordata > Actinopteri > Cichliformes > Pholidichthyidae > Pholidichthys > Pholidichthys leucotaenia. The sequence goes on from CM035842.1 coordinate 62,274,984, forward strand.
ACTTCAACGCTCAGAGTGAAAACGCAGAGTCCTGGATCAGAGAGAGACAGCAGAAGCTACAGTCTGTGGGCAGCCACACATCACCTGAGGAGAGGTGCCACATAGGACAGGTCTGTTTAAATAACAGCTGAGTTAGCAATTTGGATGTTAACTGACTGACTTAAAATCATGCAGGTTTATGCTGTCGTTAAATGCTAGTTGGTGGTGAAGGCAGAAGTGTTAGAATTGAAAAGATTTTCATTTTGCCCAAAGCCCAACTAAACCCAAATACAGCTGACACTGGCAAAAAAATCTCTCAGCCTGCTAAAATATGATCCAGACATTAATATTAAGGGTTTACTAAAGCTAACAAGATCATTCAGATACACTAAATCCTAAAATGGCAACAGTAAGGAAAGCCATATTTACAGTAACTAAGCTAACACTTTCATTGTCACTAGACCTCTTTTACTGGGATACGTGCCCTTGTTTTGTACCAGCTGCACTTTCTTTCTCATATACTGTATGAACATGCTCTTGTGTCTAGCAGGGATTTCATTGATATTATTGAAGGAGCTATGTGTAACTTTGAATTAATTCCAACTGTCAACAGCAGGTGGCAGCACTGTGCTAAAAACGTGAATCTTTTTACTATGTGGCACTAATGGCTCTAAACTCACCCTGCTGGCAAAGCAGTGGTACTGCAGGAAGGAACAGTCCGATCTTGACGGAATTTTCATTATAGATCTCTGATGCAATAATTGTTTTTACACTCACTAATTAAAAATATAGATCATTGTTGAATATTTTAAAGTAGAAAAACAACATATAGCTCCTTTATTGGCAGAAAAATTTTAGATCTTTTTTTTCTGACCAATAATTTTAAAGGTAATAAAGATGCTGGGATAGGCTCCAGCGCCCCCCCCCCCCCCCACACGACCCGCGGAAGAAGATAAATGAATGAAGTTGAAGTTTTACATATTGTGTCACAGAATCATACATGCAGTATGCATATCTGTGACATAGCAGCTGCATTTTTAACTCCAGATCAAACACACAAAATTTGGGCAATCTGATTTCAGTTTAGAAATGTTTTGAGTTTTGTGAGAATTTCAAGAAAACTATATCATTGATTTAGCCAAGAACAGAAAAAGAACAAACAAAAAAATTATCACAGTTGGCCAAATGTTTTAACATCTCCCTCTTTTTTGTTGTCAAATGTGTGCTGCTTTATATTGTATGTAGAAGAATAACAGGCACAGTGTGCTTACTGACTTCAAACCCTGTCTTAATAAATATTTCTAAATAATATAATATTTCTCTTTTCCATACAAGATTATATGGGAAAACATCTTGCAACAGGTGAATAGCAAAAATGCATTGTTTTGAATGATGGAACCTTTATCTCATCTTGACCTTCATTGTGACAATACTTGAACTGACAATTGTTAAATTGCTTTTATTGTAATATTTACTATCACAGCCTAGCTTTTTTGTACTCATCAGCCACTGTTGTGAAATTTTGATGATGTAACGTACATTTGCTGGAACTGTTACTGATGAATATTGTTTTCTTTAAAGGCCATCTTGACCTCCAGACCTGAGGGTGACATTAAGGTGAACAACCTCAGGAGGCGAGGCCAGAGTCTGTGTGATCATCCAAACTTTGATGAAGGCAGAAAGGCCCAGGTTCAGCAGACGGTTAAAGAGACAGAGGAGCTGTGGAGGACCGTCCTCCAGGCGGCTCAGCAGATCGATGCTGATGCAGGAATGGAGATTGCCCAGGAGACTGAGAGGAAAATGTTGGAGGTGGGAGAAATCAATGTTATTTTTTTCACTTATTCAGAGTACATATACTGTATATATAGAAAGAATAGAAACTTGGATTTGATGTGTTTGCATGTACTTCACTATTTTTTTTAATTTAAAAAAAAAGGCAGTCAGTAGTTTCTTCCCACAGGTACATGACATAAAACACAAATTCCCTGTTGTTTTCAAAACCTCCTATCTAGTTTTCAACAGGGCTTTGCTAGTCACAGTTTCGCTAGTTCACAGTTTACTTATATTAAATCCCAATATGTCAGATAACAGCTTAGAGTAAGATTCAGTGGGGCAAATAATTATTTGAGCCCCTGCTGAATCTGTAAGTTTACCCCCTTACAAAGAAATGAACAGTCCATAATTTTTATGGTAGGTTTATTTTAACTGAGAGAGACAGAAGATCAACAAAAAATCCAGAAAAAAAAATATTAAATAAGGGTTATAAATTAATTTGCATTTGATCAAGCAAAATAAGTATTTGATCCCCAAGAAAAACATGACTTAGTACTTGGTGGAGAAGCCCTTGTTGACATCACAGAGGTCAGATGTTTCTTGCAGTTGGTCACCAGGTTTGTGCACATCTCAGGAGAGATTTTGGTCCACTCCTCTTTACAGATACTCTCCAAATCCTGAAGGTTTCGAGGCTGTCACTTTGCAATTCCAGGTTTCAGCTCCCTCCACAGATTTTCTGTGGGATTAAGGTCCAGAGACTGGCTAGGCCAGTCCGGGACCTTAATGTGCTTCTTCTTGAGCCACTCCTTTGTTGCCTTGGCCATATGTTTTGGGTCACTGTCATACTGGTAGACCCATCCACGACCCATCATCAGTGTTCTGGCTGAGGCCAGGAGGTTCTCATCCATGATTCTACAGAACATGGCCCCGTTCATCGGCCCCTCAATATGGTGAAGTCTTCCTGTACCCTTAGTAGAGAAACAGCCCCAAAGCAGAATGTTTCCACCTCCATGTTTGACAGTGGGGTTGGTGTTCAGCATTTCTCTGCCTCAGCATTTCTCTGCCTTCAAACAGAAGAGTAGAATTGATGCCAAGGAGCTCAATTTTGGTCTCATCTGACCACACCACATTCTCCCAAGCCTTCTCTGAATCATTCAAGTGTTCATTGACAAACTTCAGATGTGCCTTCTTGGGCAAGGGAACCTTGTGAGCACTGCAGGATCTCAATCTATTACAGCAAAGTGTGTTGCCATTGGTTTTCTTGGTGATTGTTGTCCCAGCTCCCTTCAGATCATTAACAAGCTCCTCCCACATAATTCTTGGCTGATTCCTCACCTTTCTCAGAGTCATCCTTATCCCATGAGGTGTGATCTTACATGGAGCTCTAGAGCAAGGTTGATTGACTGTTGTATTTCTCCCATGTTCAAATTATCACACCAACAGTGGTCTCTTTCTCACCACACTTCTTGCTGATGGTCCTGTAGCCCATTCCAGCCTTGTGCTGGTCTACAATCTTGTCTCTGACATCCTTTGACAGCTCTTTGGTCTTGCCCATGGTGGTGGAGAAGTTTGAATTGAATACATATACATAATGAGTTGAGATTGGGAGTACTTTCCTAAAGGGACAGGACAAATTTATGTGCCTCATACATACTTAACTGGTCTGTGTGTGTCATAATTCTTGCTGGTTGGTAGGGGATCAAATACTTATATCCCTCAATCAAATACAAATTAATTTATAACCCTTATTTGATGTTTTTTCTGGATTTTTGGTTGATATTCTGTTTCTTTCTGTTAAAATAAACTTACCATAAAACATATTGACTGTTCATTTCTTTGTCAGGGGGTAAACTTTTAAATTCAGCGGGGGATCAAATAATTATTTCCCCTACTGTATATGTTTCAGTGTGAGTCACAGGCTCATTAGAGCCCATGTAGTGCTGTATGGAAAGGTTAAATGCAATATGGTGACCCCCTCCCAAAAGCTTCTGCTGGGCAGTGGCGTGGGACTTCACATTACCAACCAACAGAGGCGGGCCAAAGATTTCAAAAGGAGGGCCAGTCTGGCAGTGTAAAGAAAAGTCAGAAAAAATAGAAGAGCTACAAGGAGTCAGCTCTTAGAAGCGGGTGACAGCACTCAGCCACTGCTGAAGATTTTATTTTTTCATTTAATTTAATCAAAATGCAGATGCAGAAGTTCACATAGAACACCTTTAAGTTAATAGGCAGCAGGCCAGTAAGATGACTGCTTATTAAAAAAGCACCATAGAGAGGCAGTAAATTCCCCTTCCCTGTTAAAAGCATAGTTTACAGTTAAGTAGCTCATAATGTGTTTGTGTTTTTGTTTCCAGATGAGAGAATTTGACTCTCATCAGCAGGATACTGATCACTGGATTGAGGGCTTCAGACTACAACTGCAGTCTTTGGACAGCAAGACCAAACCTGAGGATAGACTGCATGTAGCACAGGTGAGATGAGAGAATAGGAGTTACATATACAGTAAGAAACACACACGCAACTTATCCATCTTTACAATGTTTGGGGACGTTACAATTCATGAATACTGTACATTCACATGTGGAATCCATCTGTGAGTTTATCACAGAGAATAAATGAATTTACCTTTAATAAAAACATGTATTGGGCTTTCATATTCAACCTGTGGGCATTTCACTTTGACTAGTGACATTTTTCTTTTGTTTTTTTTCATCTAAGGCCATTATGAGCTCCAAGCCTGAAGGACACTCCAGGCTCCAGAAGCTTGGGAGACAAGGCCAGAATTTGTTAGCTCAGGACCTCACGGAACACACTAAAGAAGAGATTCGACAGAAAGTAAGATACACTGAGGAGCAGTGGACAAAAGTACTGAAAAAGGCTAAACAGGTCCTGGGTCAAGCTGAGAAGCAGTGCGCACTGCAAGGCCAGCTGAAGGACTTTGAAACCCTGAGAGAAAACACCACGGCCTGGTTGGAGGAGAAACAGCAGAGCCTGGTTGCTTTGGACAGTCAGGGTGATCCAGAACAGACTGTAAAGACCGCACAGGTCAGTTTAAAAAACAAAACAAAAATATAGATACGTTATAGTACTGTATGTGCACTGTAAGCATTTGCTGATATATTCTGGTGTTCTATCGATAAGAGCCGATAAAAACACAAACAAAAATAAAGTTGGTTGGTTCATTAAGAGCCTTTTTATGCACCCTGTTCTCATTCTCTGATTTATTTTCACTCCCTGCTTACACAGTTTCTTTACTTGTAAGCAAAAGAAATGCAACTAAGTTTTGAGTATTTTATTTTCAGACTGTGCTGAGTTGCAAGCCTGAAGGAGACTCCAAACTAGGAGAATTAAGGAGACAAAGCCAGAGTCTGTCCGACCAGGAGGACCTGGAGGAGAACAAAAGACAAGAGGCTCAGGACTTTGTAACATACTCAGAGGAGATTTGGAGGACTGTCCTGCAGAGTGCTGAGGATAATCTACTGAAAGCTGAGGTCCAGTACTTGCTCTCCAGGGAGATGGAGGCCTTCCGTACTCATGCTGGAAGCACAAAAACCTGGGTTGAAGGCCTGCAGGAACAAGTGGATTCCATGGGGAGCAGCACCCATGGTAGCAAGGCACAGCTTGAAGACAGACTGAACACAGCACAGGTAAAACTGTATTACAACACAGAAGAATGTTTTACTACGCATTAAGATAACGATTTCCCCTCTGTGGATCGCTGTTTGGCCTTTTGACCCCAAAAGTACAGTATAGCCATAGGTGCTAGTTCCAAGGTCAACCTATGAATCAAATTTGGTGGCTTGTAGCCTCATTCCCTGTTGAGTTAGAGCATTTACAGTATCTCACAAAAGTGAGTACACCCCTCATATTTTTGTAAATATTTTATTATATCTTTTCATGGAACAACACTGAAGATATGACACTTTGATACAATGTAAAGTAGTCAGTTTACAGCTTGTATAACAGTGTAAATTTGCTGTCCCCTCAAAATAACTCAACACACAGCCATTAATGTCTAAACCGCTGGCAACAAAAGTGAGTACACCCCATCTGAAAATGTCCAAATTGTGCCCAAAGTGTCAATATTTTGTGTGGCCACCATTAATTTCCAGCACTGCCTTAACTCTCTTGGGCATGGAGTTCAATAGAGCTTCATGGGTTGCCACTGGAATCCTCTTCCATTCCTCCATGATGACATCACGGGGCTGGTGGATGTTAGAGACCTTGCGCTCCTCCACTTTCCGTTTGAGGATGCCCCACAGATGCTCAATAGGGTTTAGGTCTGGAGATATGCTTGGCCAGTCCATCACCTTTACCCTCAGTTTCTTTAGCAAGGCAGTGGTCGTCTTGGAGGTGTGTTTGGGGTCGTTATCATATTGGAATACTGCCCTGTGGCCCAGTTTCCGAAGGGAGGGGATCATGCTCTGCTACAGTATGTCACAGTACATGTTGGCATTCATGGTTCCCTCAATGAACTGTTGCTCCCCAGTGCTGGCAGCACTGATGCAGCCTCAAACCATGACACTCCCATCACCATGCTTGACTGTAGGCAAAACACTTGTCTTTGTACTCCTCCCCTGGTTGCCGCCACACACACTTGACACCATCTGAATCAAATACGTTTATCTTGGTCTCATCAGACCACAGGACATGGTTCCAGTAATCCATGTCCTTAGTCTGCTTGTTTTCAGCAAACTGTTTGTGGTCTTTTTTGTGCATCATCTTTAAAAGGGGCTTCCTTCTGGCACGACAGCCACGCAGACCAATTTGATGCAGTGTGCAGCGTATGGTCAGAGCACTGACAGGCTGACCCCCCACCCCTTCAACCTCTGCAGCAATGCTGGTAGCACTCATACATCTATTTTCCAAAGACAACCTCTGGATATGACGCCGAGCATGTGCACTCAACTTCTTTGGTTGACCATGGTGAGGCCTGTTCTGAGTGGAACCTGTCCTGTTAAACCGCTGTATGGTCTTGGCCAGCGTGCTGCAGCTCAGTTTCACGGTGTTGGCAATCTTCTTATAGCCTAGACCAGGCCTATTCAATTAGCGGCCTGCGAGCCACATGTGGCCCAGAACCAACCTCCGAGTGGCCCAGACCATGCCAAGAAAATGTAAATTTAAGAAAAAAATATGAAAGAACGGTCCGCAAGCACGCACACGAACAATGCACAAGATCGTTATCCGTGCGGAGTTCAGAAGCGCCCCACCCACGTGAGCATTCTAGTCAGCAGCCAGCAGGCAGAGTGGTTTTCAATAATGAAAAGTCGCTTAGCAAACGTGTGGTGAGGCATCATACTGTATGCAGGGAAAGGCAAGAGTGACTGAATTGCTTAGGATTGACTTCAGCTACTACAATATCTATCTATTCATTCATAGAAAAGTCAACATTTTTCCACAATATCCATTCATCCATAGTTGGATGAATGGATGGATATTATGTACCAAGTCAGTGACTTTAGTCCGTCAAAAGCCTTCAGACAAACTGAACGTGCCAACATTTGGATTTCAAAACAAGGGAGGTTTTTACTGCTGTCTGGGTGGTGAGGAGAATTCTAAAAAACGATAAATATATAGAAATATTATAACAGAAATAACTGCATCTTTGGTCATTTAAGTTAATTTATTTCATTAAATAATAATTTTACTAACATTTTTTTCTTTAAAATCAGAGTTAAATTATTGTTCTGTTCTGGGTCTGCAAACTTATGGTCAAAAGTGTAAATTGTATATGGAAAAAAATTCAAAATTTTACCACAATCTGTTTCAAATTTATTTATAAAAACAGTAATTTTATTTAAAAAAATAAACAAAAGGTAACCATAAAAAATCCACAAATGTATCATAAATTATCAAATGTACAAGAAAAGTCAATTTTACAAGAGGAAATTACAAATTTGAGGAAAATGGTTTCAAATTTAGATAAATTTACAGAGAAAAGTAGAAAACTATAAGAAAACTTAAAATTTTGGAGAAAAACCTCAAACCTTCAAGACTGAAGTCATTACTTAGCTTTTTAAGTGGGTGCTCTTTGTACCCTTAACTCTACTAGAAATTTTTGGTTGACTGATATGTGTGTGTAATAGAATGTGTAGTTATAAAAAGAGGTTCCTACTCACATATGTGGTGATTTAAAACAAAACAAACCACAATGGTGGATGTGCAATGTTTGATAATGTTACCAATCTTTTCTTGGGGGGTTTGTGCACTGAAATGTTTGACAGTTCATTTTTTATTCAGCTAAATGCACTTTGTGATGTGCCAAGGTCAGTTATGACCAGGATGTAGTATATTTTATTTCAAAAGGGAAATAAATGTTAATGCTACTAACAGTGCACATTGAGTTTTTATGTACTTTGAGATATGCCTGAGTAAGATGTGACCAAAATGGTTATTTACAGAATTTTTTTCATTCTATTTATTTAATTGCAGTTCAAGAGGAAAAATATTTCTACTACTTCAAGTTCTGCTCAACCCCAGCACTGTTATTGTGTTTTTATGCACTTTTGATGTGCCTTTGTCATGTGCCAAGGGCACATTTAAAACCAAGACAATGAATAAAAAGTGTGTATTTTTCGACATATTGATCTGTGTTGATTTGAAATTTGTCATTCAACAGATCGCTGAACATGTGCGGCCCAGTTACACGTCTTGATTTCAAATTGTGGCCCAACTGAGTTTGTAACCGAATAGCCCTGGCCCAGGCCATCTTTATGTAGAGCAACAATTCTTTTTTTCAGATCCTCAGAGAGTTCTTTACCATGAGGTGCCGTGTTGAACTTCCAGTGACCACTATGAGAGAGTGTGAGAGCGATAACACCAAATTTAACACACCTGCTGCCCATTCACACCTGAGACCTTGTAACACTTTGAGTCATATGACACTGGGGAGGGAAAATGACTAATTGGGCACAATTTGGACATGTTCACTAGGGGTGTACTCACTTTTGTTGCCAGCGGTTTAGACATTAATGGCTGTGTGTTGAGCTATTTTGAGAGGACAGCAAATGTACACTGTTATACAAGCTGTACACTGACTACTTTACATTGTATCAAAGTGTCATAGCTTCAGTGTTGTCCCATGAAAAGATATAATGAAATATTTACAAAAATGTGAGAGGTGAGTTCACGTTTGTGAGATACTGTACATATCAGACCACTCAGCCCACATGACTCATGTCAGCATGGGTAATAATAATAATAATAATAATAATCGTCATCATCTTTGTGTTTAGACAATCTTGGGCTCCAAGTCAAATGGTGAAAACCAAGTGGCAACGCTAAAGAGACGAGCCCAGAGTCTCAGTGACTATAAGGACCTGGATGAAGACAAGAGGCTGCAGGTCCAACAGATGGTCAAAGATATAGAGGATCAGTGGAGGACAGTGCTGCAAAGTGCTGAAGAGACAGAGAGGTAGAGAATCCTGTTTTAGCCTCATGCAGGGGATTGTTTTACATGTATTACTTTATTGCTTATTATCTTTTTTTCACTAAAGGGGTATACTGTAGTGTCAAATCAAAATCTTTGCAAAAGTCTTGTTACATTTATAGTTTTTACAATTAACTTCTAAGTTGTTTTTATTTGTCTAACATGGCACTAGCTGTGGAAGCTCAACTTTTCTAGAGTTTATGACCCTACTATTGTATCATTTAGAAGTAAACCACAAATCAGATTTTTGTACTGTAATCTTTTTCCTGGATCTTAAATATTAAATTTGCACTTTTGTAACCTGACTGACCTCTAGGAAAAGACTGAAAGTAGAAAAGTGAGGAAATTGCTTTTCATCTGTGCTTATAATTCTCACAAATTTCTGTTTTCTACCATCTCTCATTATTAGTAAGTTGCAGGGTGTTGTGGAATGCCTGGTGTCCTGTCAGTACCAGCAGGGCCAGGCTGAGGCCCATCTGGGTGAACTTCAAAAACAGACTTCCAGCCTCCCACAGGCCTTCCCCTGGCCAGGGCTGGGAGAACGACGGCAAGCGGTGGAACATGCCAGGAGCCTGCTGGATCAGAGTACAGGCTTAGTCCCCATCCTTGCAGACATTCGCACACAGGTAACTATCTCACAGCAAAGAGTTTTTAGCTAATGGTGTGTGTGTGTGTGTGTGTGTGTGTGTGTGTGTGTGTGTGTGTGTGTGTGTGTGTGTGTGTGTGTGTGTGTGTGTGTGTGTGTGTGTGTTCCAAGGTGCATTTAATGAGAATATAATCTAAATACTGTATATGTCCTAGCAGATACACAGTATCACCTCCTCTGGTGGGTTTGTTGTACAAGTTTAATAAAACTGAAACAAATGAAAGCTATATGAACTACAGTAAAGAACTTCATAAAGAACACAGATGAGAGAGAGGTCACTGAAATTGTTAACTCATTTAAAAGTAAAACATCTATCTTGTGATGGTACTGACATGCTTTTAGTCAAAACTATCATCGAATACTTAGTAAAGCCACTGACATATATTTGTAACCTGTCTCTCCAAACAGGCATATTTCCCAATGCAATGAAAATAGCCAAAGTAATTCCGATACGCAAGACGGGTGACAGAGGGGAATTTTCAAACTACAGGCCTATTTCACTATTGCCGCAATTTTCAAAGATACTCAAAAAAATATTCTGTGAGAGAATTGGCAACTTCATAATGAAGAATAATTTACTGTGTGAGCAGCAATATGGGTTCAGACACAAGAGGACAACTGCATTTGCTCTAATGGAATTTATAGAAAAAATATCAACTGCTGTAGAAAATTAAAAGTATTCAGTTGGGGTATTCCTGCATCTGGAAAAAGCATTTGATACAGTGGATCATAAATTATTGTTAAAGAAACTACAAAATTATGGTATTGGGGGGTAGCACTGTCCTGGTTATGTAGTTACTTAAAGAACAGATATCAGTATGTCCCATAGGGTTCAGTTTTGGGGCCATTGTTATTCAATCTGTATATAAATGATATATGTAAAGTTTCAGAAAAAATGGATTTAATATTGTTTGCAGATGACACTAATTTATTATGCAGTGGAAGCAATTTGAAACAACTTTTGGATACACTCGGAAAGTTTTCGACGTTTTAGATGGAACATGGGTGGGCAATATAAGCTGCGGCTTCAGCCATCACCCTTTTCAGATAATTTATGTTGAACTGTATAATCCAAGGAGTTATTGTTTAAATAGACCTTTTTGGATCCCCCCCCCCCCCGGTATATTGTTCTGTTCCTTTCTTTTAATCTCTAATCTATCCAAAATAAAGATTCATTCATTCAAAAAAAAAAGAGGAAAACTGTGATTCCATGAAGCTTGGTACTATTATGAAAGGGCTAAATCACCTACACTGAATTTCTCTGTTACCCTCAAGACTGCAGAGCTGTTTGAAATCACGCAGGACCAAAGTTTGTCAGATCCATCCTGGGCAGCCAAGGAGGAGTCCATCCCTGTTCTTCTAAAAGAACTCACTGTGAGTTACTCGGAAAAAAAATACATGTTTTATGCATCAATCATAACTGCATATGCAGCTCAAAAAATTAGAATGCTGTGAAAATTGTACTTTTTCATAATTTAATAAGCAAATATTACAAGCCTTTTTTGTTTGGAATCATATTATTTATGGTGTATAGTGAGGTATATTTTATTAAAGTATATTTTGAAAAGATAAATTTGACATCTCAAATTATTGGAAGGTTCTTCTTCAGCTTGAGTAAATTGTTAATCAGTTAGTGTAGATACAGCTTATCTCCCTGACCAGTCCAGCACACACAACCACAGTCATGGGAGAGACGACTGACTTGATCGTTGTCCACAAGGATAAGTGACAGAAGGTTGCTGATGAAAAGTCTGGCTGTTGACAGAGGGCTTTTATAAAGCATATTAACAGAAAACTGAATGGATGAAAATAATGTGGCAGAAAAGGCTGCATAAGCCACAGAAATGACTGAATGATCTTAGGGAATGTACTAATAATTTGAGATGCCAGATTTCTAATTTTCAAAATTCATAAATCACAATAATCCAAACTTAAACAAAAAAACATTGAAATACTGTGTTTCCCTTTAGTTATAAAGTATTTAAAATATATATAAATATAAGTAATATATGAAAATAAATGACATTTTTCATGATATTCATGTTTTTTAAATGTACCCGTATATTGCTGTTATATTGATAACATTGTCAATTAATACTATATGGCTAAATAATATTAATAAATTATTATACATCTTGTCTAATGAACTGAACTAGCTAATAAACACGGTTGCATCGCAAATTAGATATTTTTAATAACAGAAAGGGATGATGGAAATACTGTATGTCTAACACTGTATGATCTAAAACTTTTCCTCTTTATCCTTTTTTTCCTATCACATTATTCATAACACTATATTCATAATTTACAAGTGTGTTCAATATTCTAAGTTAAATTAATCATGTCAAAACACCATAACAACATGTATTTTATTATGACCTGGGAGCTATTTGTCACAACTGCAATGTCTCAATTTAAGGCAAAAACTTGTCTCACTTAACTGTTATATTAAAAAAAAATCTGTTTGCAGTATCTTCAAAACTGGGCTGCTAATATCAAAATAATCAGTATTTATAACTGGAACTTTGTAGGAATCTACAGTGTTAATATGTGTGTAAAATGCTGCTGCTTACAGGATAAAATTGCTAACCTGGAGCAGGGTGTTGTGACGGAGCGGCAGTGCACCCAGCTAATGGAGCAGCACGAGGCAGCCCAGGATTGGCTGAGGGAGCAGGTTAAGGGTCTGGGACCTCCCCCACAAGACAGAGAGGGTCTTCACAGTACTATTACCACCCTGAAGGTCTGAAAATTAAACACACTTTATTGAATTACAAAGAGTAGACTTTGAGAACTAACTTAGAATTGAATATTGTACAATTTAAAGCTGTTTGTGGTTCTTCTTTGTCTTTTTCACCCCACTGCAGTGCACAGGTTCTGATTAATGTCTTAAGTCAAGACATATTTGACTTATAAACATATTATTTCTCAGCTTTAGCCTGACAGTCAGGGAATCTGAGGGTTACTCAGATTTATAATATTCTAATATCCCTTATCAGGCTTTGCTCCAGACAGTGGACAGGGAGCAGAGAGAGATGAAGGAGTTGGACTCTGCGAGAGACAGTCTAATGGAGCTCTGCACCCCTGGAGGTCAGGATGCTCTGACCTTGGTAATCAGCAATCTCCATCATCTCTGTACTAACTCGGAACAAGAAGTTAAGGAGCGCCTTATGGCCTGTGAGATGCAGATGAAGGAATTGGATGATCAGCTGGCCAAGGAGACCCAGGAGCTGAAGGAGAGAGCTGCAGCCTTGCAGTGGGAGCTCCGCTCTTTGGACCAGGCCCTCAGCTACAGTGAACCACAAAACAATATTGCACAGCTTCAGCAGCACTGGAATAGTCTTCAGGTAATTATCTCTTTTTTGTTTAAGTGTGCTGTCTGATGGGATATGTTGTACATGTTTTAAAACAGATACTTATGAATCTGATGTGCATTACTATGGGAAGGAACTGCTTTTTAAAAATGACATTTTTTTATTTAGTGTAGAGCAAATTAACATGTTATTGCGCGATAATGCAAAACCCCGTTTAACGCAACAGTTTTTTTTTAAATATTGTGACAGAACGAAAAAAGTGGAACTCTCAAAGTGCAGGTATTGTTTCCATCAGACAGTCTGTGGTGTGACTGAAAATAGAGACATAAAGCCCAATTCATGGCACAAATTCATCATTTTATTAATTTCTGCATGTTCAAATCAGTTTGCTTAAGCGTCGCTGTCGTAATATGTGGGCATATGGACCATATCAATGCACAATCCAACTCTCAAAACGCGGGTATTGTTTCCAGTTGAGCAGTTTACGGTCAGAGAACAAAGAAGCCCAGTTTGTGGCACGGACTCATCATTTTGTTTAGTTCTGGGTGTTGCTCAGTTTGCTGGAGTGTCATTGTCAGGCTATGTGGACATTTGGACCATGTCGGTGCAGTCTCAGTCTGGGTGCAGGAGAGAAGAGGGAAGGCTGCTGCCATCAGGGATGGGGGGTGGGGGGGTGGACGTAAGCTAGTGCAGGACTTAGTGGCTGGAGGTTGTACGATGTGGGACTGGCTCATGGATGCCGCTGCGCCTATGGTTCATCTCTTTGAAGAAGGGAGCTGCTCCATGATCCCAGCAGTGAAACCGAGAAAGGCACGTCTTCTTTTTTCACATCTGCTTTTCACATCTGCTGCGAAAAGTAGATGTGAAAAGGGGCTGAGCTAGGCTAAAGGCTAACAGCAAAGCTAGGGGCTGGCTGGCTCCAGACAAGCGCTGCTTCCGTCATTTCTGTTCATGGGTGTCTGTTCCCTGGAAAACGGATTGGACTGTCCACCACTGGAGCTATGGGTGGGAATTGCGAGGGACCTCGCAGTATGATACGTATCACGATACTTTGGTCACGATGCAGTACTATCTCAATACTGTGATTCCTTAAGTATTACGATACCATATACAGCGGGGAAAATAAGTATTGAACACGTCAACATTTTTCTCATTAAACATATTTCTGATGGAGCCATTGACCTGAGATTTTCACCAGGTAACAGTAACAACCCAAGTAATCCATACATGCAAAGAAATCAAGGCAACTGAGTTCACAAAACAAGTTATACTGTATTTAATAAAGTGGAATGACACAGGGAATAAGTAATGAACACGCTTGGTGAAATTCAATTAATATTTAGTAGAAAAGCCTTTGTTGGTAATAACAGCTTCCAGGTGCCTCCTATATTGTCATGGTGCGGTCCTGGCGGACCACTAATGAGATGCTATAGGCAACCAGTGAGTTTGCGTATTTATTAAAGGAAGGAACAAGGTACAAAATAATGAGCCACATACAGCAAAACACAAAGAAAGACTGTGACTAGAACACACCAACGATAAACAGAGAACTAGGGAGACTGATGGGAGAGGATACAACAATTACATACGGATAGCAAGGGCGGAACCTAACGCTGAAAGGAACTGGCTTCGGGCGTAGGGAAACCAGTCTGGAAAAGGCGAGGTCACAGCCCGGAGTAACCTAAGCTGCTCCCTTAAATAGGGAAGAGGAATAATCAGCTGATGAGGATGTCATCAGCTGAAATGGCAAACAGCTGTCACAGAGGAACTCCGCTCTGACAGCCGGAAGCCCCACCAAGACACTGTCAAAATAAGAGCCCGGAAAGGCCATAAGGGAAACTGCTACAGAACGGGAGGAAAAATACTGCATGACCTGAGCGCGGACGATATTGGCGCTCAGACCATGACAGTACTCCCCACCGAACAACGCACTCTGGGCGTGATGTAACATCCAAGCCTCCCCCCAACAGGAAGGCTATAACGACCCCTCCTAGAGCGGGAGGAGGGGGAAAAAGAAAGGCCAGGAGGGCGAGAGTAAAAAAAAAAAAAAAAAAAAAAAAAAACGGGAAAAAATAACAAGGGCCAATACTGAAACAAATAACATGGTGCAACAGAGCATGGGGAAAAAAAAACATAACCACAAACATACTCCATAAAGCACAGGTGAAAATACAGAAACAGAATAATGGATGCAAATAACAGACACTATGCCTGACGGCCATGACACACAGGCACAAGAAAAAAGGCAAGCACAGAGCGTCTCCCAACAGAGGAAGGAAAAAAAAACACGCTAAACAGCGGTGAAATACAGATACTTCAATAAATACAGGCATAAGGAACAAAAAGAGCCTCTCAAACAACAGAGGAGGGAGAAACTGAAATACAGGCACATACCAAAATACAACGTACCGTAATAATACCAGACACAGGAGAAATGAAAAAACACGCTAAAGAGCGGTGAAATACACAGTATAATGTAGTTCATAGAAACAAAACACAAGGTCATCCCAGAACTACAGGGGAGGAGAAAAAAAACTACAGGGATGACAGCAGGCGGAGAACAAAGAAAACAAGAAAAAACAATTAGTTCTGGTGGTCTACCTGTGTCCAGATCGCTAGCAGGGGAAGAAGAATAAGTTCAGGCGGTCTACCCCAGTCCCAGGCCCAGAGAACCAGTACCTCTGGCGGCCGGACCAAGTCGCCGAACAAAAGGTCCAGTTTGTCGGGTGGCCGACCCAGAACGCCAAACGGGTGAAGCAGCTTCCCAGGTGGCCGACCCGCGTCATCCAGCCACCAGGACTGCAGGGGAGAACTCGGAGGCAGCCTCCCTATTGAGAGGGATAGCGAGGGAGAGCCGCTTCGGGTAAGGGAAATCCCAGCGGCACCAGGTGGAGGGAAAAAGGGATCGGGGAAACAATGAGGGGCCAGTCCAGCGTCAATCGGCGGAGGATCTGCAGCTCCATCTCTGAACCCCACACGGACTGGCGCTGCGCTCACGTTGGATCCCAAATGGGACCGTGTTGCACCCACGACGGATCCCGACTGGGCCAGAACAGCGTCCATGACGGACCCCGGTTGGGTCCACGCTGCACCCATATCGGACCCCGATTGGGTCAAAGTTGCACCCACGACGGACCCCGACTGGGCCGGCGCAGCACCAGGGATGACCTTCAGACCCGAACCCAGAACCTCCAAGGTGACGACCAGAGCAGGCTTGTCACTGGTGACCCTGGGAGAAGGCTCAGAGGAGAACAGAGAACCGGGATCAGAATCACCGGCAGCGGCAGAGCCCAGCGAGACAAGCATGGACGCAGCGGACGGCTGCGCCCGGCTCGTCTCCCCGAGAGACAGGCAAAAATGCTCCAGAATAGAAGAAAGGAAGACAAAATAGAGCACTTGCCTGATCTCGGGCTCCACCGCGGCCCAGGACTTCGACGATCCGGGTTCAGCGCAATGAAGGTCCACTTCTGGTTCCCAATCGACTGCAGCGGGCTCTGCAGCCAGCATGATGGTGTCCTCAGTCTGGGGATTCCCTGACGCTGATGTCCACGCCAAAAACCCGCACGGTGTGGTGGCAGGGGATCCTTGACCTGCTGGGTCGAACCACTCCTCCGTGGAGACCCAGGGACGCTTAGTCGTCGGCGCAGGCTCCAATCGGCTGTCCACCCTCCTCCTCTGCCCATGACGTGGCTGCGGGGCTGGAACCAGGCACTCCAGAGCCGCAGGCTCCTTCCTCGTCCGGTAGTGTAGTCCTGGCACCGGGGAACGCTCAGGGGAAGGAGACACACAGGTAGCAGGTTCACAATTAATGATTGCAGCAGGTGGAGGAAGCTCAGGGGACAGAGAACCCTGAACTTCACCCCCAGGGATCGAACAAGGCAATTCACCCAGTGAAGGAAAAGAATGAAGAGACACTTGCCTGATCCGCTGAGGGCCGATGGAAGCTGCTGCGGTGGGCTTCGTTTTCTCCCTTCCCCTTTGGATGGTGATGGAGGGCCCCCCGGGAGGACGAGGAGGAGCCACTCACACCGGATTGATGACAGGCACAGCCGGAGCAGGACTCATGGCATTCTCAGCAGCTGGAGAGAGCGTCGAGGAGGAGGGAGGAACAGCTGAGGCGGGCCGGGGACGAGGCACGTACAACCCAGAAGCGGCGGCGGCTGGCTTACCCCTCTGACGAGACACAGAGGTTGCAGCTGGCTGGGAGACAGAGTTCGTGCAGCTACCCGGAACTGGATCCAGACGGGGTTCTCGCTGAGGCTTGCAATAAGCATGGAGATGACATTTACCGGCAGAGGGCGAGGCGAAGGTGAAATCTGGGAAACTGCACAGAAACAGAGGCGAGCAGGTCAGCGTATTCGGGGTAATCATAAAGTTCCAGATTCCTCTCCACCAGCCTGACCGCCACCGTCACATGCTTCATTATCTGGGTTGGATGGGAGGCAGAGCGAGCTGCAGCCACTCAGTCCTGGATGGTATTAGCTGTCAGCTGTAAATCCACCGAGGGAATCCCGACTGACATCTCTCTCCGCTGGGGATGACCCCTGGGTGGCACGAACTCCTGGACTGGATGAATGACAGGAATGGGATCCCGAGGCGAGGAGCGAGGATGCCTCCTCTTCGGCTTCCTGCCGGAGTTTCCCTCCAGCCCACGGAGCTTCTCCGGGTGAGCAGAGATGTCTGCCATCCTCGCCATGATTTCAGGGTGGTCAGCGTAGGGAGGATGGCAGTTAATAGTCGCCTCAGCGAGGTCCAGGTACCAGTGTGAGGCGCTGGGGATGGTGTGATGACGAGCGCTGGAAATGATCCCGTCGATCTCGATAAGGGCCATCACCAGCTCGTAGCCCAGGTTCATGGCGTAGCCCTTGAGCGGCGCCATCTCCCAGCGCACTGGTATGAGAACAGGGGAAAACTACAAGCCCAATTAAGCAAACTCACGGTTACCGGCATCTAATTTCACTGCAACCTACTGTCATGGTGCGGTCCTAGCGGACCGCTAATGAATCACTATAGGCAACCAATGAGTTTGCCTATTTATTAAAGGAAGGAACAAGGTACAAAATAATGAGCCACGTGGGGCAAAACACAAATAAAGACTGTGACTAGAACACACCAACGATAAACAGAGAACTAGGGAGACTGACAGGAGACGAGGATACAACAACACTTACATACGGATAGCAAGGGTGGAACCTAACGCTGAAAGGAACTGGCTTCGGGTGTAGGGAAACCAGTCTGGAAAAGGCGAGGTCGCAGCCCGGAGTAACCTAAGCTGCTCCCTTAAATAGGGAAGAGGAATGGCAAACAGCTGTCACAGAGGAACTCCGTTCTGACAGCCGAAAGCCCCACCGAGACGCTGTCAAAATAAGAGCCCGGAAAGGCCATAAGTGAAACTGCTACAGAACGGGAGGAAAAATACTGCATGACCCGAGCGCGGACGATATCGGCGCTCAGACCATGACATACAGTATATTAAGAAACTAGGCACAGGCATTGCTCGGGATTGATTTTAGCTCATTCTTCCACACAAACTGTCTTCAAATCTTGAAGGTTCCGTGGGTGTCTTCTATGAACTCTGATCTTCAGTTCATTCCATAGATTTTCAATTGGATTCAGGCCAGGTGACTGACTGGGCCATTCTAGCAGCTTTATTTTCCTTCTCTGGAGCCAGTTGAGGGTTTCCTTGGCTGTGTGTTTGGGATCATTTTCTTGCTGATATGCCCACCCTCGTTTCATCGTCAGCATCTTGGCAGATGGCAACAGGTTCTTATCAAGGATGTCTCTGTACATTTTTCCATTCATCTTTCCTTCAGTTATATGAAGTCTGCCTGTACCATGTGCTGAAAAACACCCCCACACCATGATGGGATGTGCAGTGCCATTTCTCCTCCAAACATGCTGTGTGTTGTGGCATCCAAAAAGACTATATTCTCCCAGTATTTTACTGGCTTGTTGTGCAGCAAACTTTAGATGAGCTTTAACATGCTTTTTCTTCAGCAATGGAGTCTTGCAAGGTGTGCGGGCATAGAACCCATGTCAGTTGAGTACATTACTTAATGTTTTCTTTGAAACAGCAGTACCTGCTAACTCCATATCTTTCTGGAGCTCTCCACAAGTGGTCTTGGTCTCTTGAATAACTCTTCTGATAATTCTTTTGACTCCTCTGTCAGAAATCTTGTGAGGAGCTCCTGGTCATGGCTGGTTTATGGTAAAATGATATTCTTTCCACTTCCGAATGATGGCTCCAACAGTGCTCACTGGAACATTCCAGCAGTTTAGAAATGCACCTGTAACCAATTCCATCATTACGTTTTGCTACAATAAAGGTTATGAAGAGAGAGAGAGAGCTCTTTGCTTCTACCCATAATGAATTCTTTGTGGTGTGACAATCTGATATTCACAGATCTTTATAAAGACCATCAGTCAGGCCTTCACCAGCTGAAATTAATTTGCACTGATGGGGGATGGGATGGCTTCCTAAATTCTGATGGATTTCAGCTGGTTTCTTGGCTTTCTATGCCTTTTTGCATCTCTTTTTTCATGTTCAATATTTATTCCCTGTGTCATTCCACTTTATTAAATATAACTTGTTTTGTGAACACAGTTGCCTTGATTTCTTTGTATGTATGGATTACTTGGGTTGTGAATGAATGAATGAATCTTTATTTCGGATAGATTAAAAGTAAAGATTAAAAGAAAAGAACAGAATAATATAACAAAGGGGGAAAAAATCTAACAAGGTCAAATTAAACAATAACTCATCTGATTATACAGTTGAACATAATTTATCCGAAATGGGTGATGGCTGAAGCTGCAGCTTATATTGCCCACCCATATTCCATCCAAGAATTCAGAAGAAAAAACAAAATAGTAACGATTACAATTCAGAACAAAACTAAGACAAAACGTGACCAAAAAAACCCCAAAAAACTAAGCAACAGCACAACACAGACTGAATATGATAATCCTTATGTGATTTTACATGTTATCTTGTATATATGTTTGGAGTATTTCTTCCTTTAGTTTTTGTTTAAATTGCCCAAGCGTTGTACATGATTTTAATTCAGGTCCAAAAGCGTTCCACAGTCTAACTCCTTGCACTGAGACACAGTGTTGCTTGGTGGTAGTTCTCACTGAAGGTTTTTGAAATATACATGTTCCTCTGAAATGATATTGTTTCTCCCTTATTTGGAACAACTTTTGAATATTTGCAGGCAGTGATAGATTCTTCACTTTAAACATTATTACTGCAGTTTTAAAATCAACCAGATCTTTCAACTTGAGAGCTTTTAATTTAACCTGTTGAACTCTGGTCAATTTCCCTAAAAACGCCTAAAAATAACATACCCAAAGTAAATCAAAAGCTGTTCTTCAACTCTTTGCAGCATCTTCATGGGGTTGGTCTCATTTAAAAGAAAACACTTTGAATTTTTTGGCAAAACAGTCATAATCTCTCTAAGTGCTCCTGCCACTGAGTAACAGTCATCTAAACATACTGAATTTGAAGAAAATAAAGTTCGTCTGTGTGTTTTTTTAGATACAAATGCTTGCAAATAACACACAGCTGTCAGATACTGGCTGGAAAATGCAACAGAAATGTAGAACCAAGTGTTATCAAGCTGAGGTCAACATTTTGTAACAATATCACAAAAAATGAATATATTACACAGCTTTTTTCTCAGGTTGTTCCCAGGCGTTTTTGAACTGTGCCAAATGGCACAGTTTGGAAAAACGTCTATAACTTTTGAATGCTTCAACATTGAAGCTTCATCTTGGCCTCTAATGAAAGGTGACACTCAGGGCTGTGTGTGTGTGGGGGGGGGGTTGTTTGTTCATTCATGAATGAATGAATGAACAAACAAGCCCCCCACACAAAGAAACATGCCACGTAAAAAATGTGTGGCCTTATTTTACAAGAAAAAATAACCTACAGTGCAATAAAAATTATACTAAAATGTTTGCAATGTAGAGGATAACAACTCCCCCCCCACCGCTACAGAGGAGCTCGGCGCACAAAAAAACTTGTGGCCATGACGGACCGTTGTAATTACCGATCGGTCAAAAGTAATTTTTATTACTATTTTCATTGATAAAGAATAATTTAGCTTATAACACTTACCTGTCCACAACAGCAGTGTCGTTGGCGAACATCTGTTCCTCATTGTCAGACGAACATGAAGCTGGTCCAGTTGTTACGGACTCGTGGTTCTGGTCACCCGACCCGGTCAAACCATCTCCGCTTCCATGATTGCGGTTTTTGCGAACCATTTTTCAAAACAAATAAGAATAGTAGTAATAAAAAAAGACTGGCTAATGGCTGAGAGTGGCTAACGCTACCGTTACACACAGGTCTCAATGTGAGTCACCCAAAGACAAAATGGATTTTACGCATGTCCCGCACACGTTTCTATCGTCGAACTTCTCTACTTCAATTGGCTCATTGTATTCGCGGTCGTTGGTAGGCAGGTCCTTCTTGCTAGGTTTTCAGTCATTGGTTCTTCAAGGTTTCAGAAACCCAATTCAAGGCTCTTATTAGTCGAATGAGAGGTCAATCAAATCTAAACCAATCAAACACTCCTTTGGCTTTCTGTTCACGGCTGTGTCTGTACTGGAAGAACGGAAATGCAGCTTTTTTTTTCAGTGCGCACTGAGACGCACTATGACGCAGAGACGTGACCACCCGCGGAATCCCAGACTTCAGCAGGTTAAGAAAAATTGGGTTTGTTGGTTCCATGTAAGCAGCTTTGTTTATTATTCTAATAGCTCTCTTCTGAAGCATAAAGATTGGATATATGTTTGTTACCTCTGCCAAGGAGGTAATGTTTTTACCGGGGTTTGTCTGTTTGTCTGTCTGTCTGTTACCAACATAACTCAAAAAGTTATGAACGGATTTTAACCAAATTTTCAGGAAAGATGTGTAATGGCACAGGGAACAGATGATTAGATTTTGGTGATGATCTGAGAGTGCATACCTCCACCAAGGGCTTTGTTACCTCCGCCAAGAGGAGGAGGTTATGTGATCATCAGCGTTGGTTTGTTTGTTTGTCTGTTTGTTTGTTTGTCTGTTTGTTTGTCTATTTGTCTGTTAGCAAGATAACTCAAAAACTTATGGACGGATTTTCATTAAATTTTCACAGATTGTCAGAAATGGGGTATCCTACAGATGATTAGATTTTGGTGCTGATCTGGATCACCGTCTGGATCCAGGAATTTTTTAAAGGATTCTTTTTTTTTTTGCCAAAAAGTTATGGACGGATTTTCATGAAATTTTCACAGATTGTCAGAAATGTGGTATCCTACAGATGATTACGTTTTGGAGGTCATCCGGATCACCATCTGGATCCAGGAATTTTTTATTTAAAGGATTCTTTTTTTTTTCTTTTTTTCAGGTTCTATAATATATAATATTACGAAGACTGATCCGGATAACCCATGGCAGTCTGTCTACCCAATTTGGATCCGTCAATGAAGCCTAGAGTCCTGCTTTAAGTGATCTATGAAAACGCTCGCATAACCCATTGGCCTGTGGGTTGTATGCGATTGTGCGGTGAATTGTAACACCCAGCCAAATCCGGATAACCCATGGCAGTCTGTCTACCCAATTTGGATCCGTCAATGAAGCCTAGAGTCCTGCTTTAAGTGATCTATGAAAACGCTCGCATAACCCATTGGCCTGTGGGTTGTATGCGATTGTGCGGTGAATTGTAACACCCAGCCAAATCCGGATAACCCATGGCAGTCTGTCTACCCAATTTGGATCCGTCAATGAAGCCTAGAGTGCTGCTTTAAGTGATCTATGAAAACGCTCGCGTAACCCATTGGCCTGTGGGTTGTACGCGGTTGTGCGGTGAATTGTAACACCCAGCCAAATTTAGCGGGGGAGTGTGTAACCCAGCTGACAAAATGACATGCAACGGGACGTGCATAATAATTAGCGGGGGAGAGTGTAACCCAGCTGACAAGGAATCTATAAACTTAGACAAAATAAATGTAGGATTAATAGTTATGATGTTAAACACTGTATGGGGGGGAACTGTGGCGCTTGGCGGAGGTCTGCGCTCTCCGAGTGCTTTTCTAGTTTGTATTTGTGCAGCAGGATTACACAAAAACTCCTGCATGGATTTGGATGAAATTTTCACCAGCGGTGGTTCTTGGGCTACAGAGGAACCCATTATATTTTGGTGATGATCTGAGAACGCATACCTCAGCCAAGGCCCTTATCTTCTCACAGTGTGTTAGCAACAATACTCCAAAACTGATGAACAGACTTTGATGCAATTTTCACCACAAGTGGCTATAGGCCTACACACAAACCCATTACATTTTGGAGGTGATCCATGACAAACGGAAGGAGCCTTGGCGGAGGTATGCGCTCTATGAGTGCTTTTCTAGTTTTATATGTATTTCCCCATATTTCATGGTGAAATGCATATAAAACAATCTTAGGTTGTTACTGATATCTGGTGAAAATCTCAGGCCAATGGCTCCATCAGAAATATGTTTAATGAGAAAAATGTTGACGTGTTCAATACTTATTTTCCCCG
Organism: Pholidichthys leucotaenia; assembly: GCA_020510985.1. Lineage (NCBI taxonomy): Eukaryota > Metazoa > Chordata > Actinopteri > Cichliformes > Pholidichthyidae > Pholidichthys > Pholidichthys leucotaenia. The sequence goes on from CM035842.1 coordinate 62,298,663, forward strand.
CTGTATAATATTTATAATCAATAAAAGATCAGTATGCGTGTGTTACTTTAATAAAGTATCACAATATTGTGTTTCTGAATCGATGCAATGTCGCCACTACAAAGTATCGTGATACACCAATGCATCAATTTTTGTCCCCACCTGAAACTGGAGCTCATATCAAAGGCGAGATCATACTTGTCCACTCCATTGTTAATAATAATGTGAAAAATTACAGTGTTTAAAGTACATTAAACTGGTATGATTAATCATGAATAAACAAAATTTACAAATTAATGGAGATTAAGATTTTTAATCATTGCACAACAATACTTTTTTTAAAAAAAGATTTTGTCAATTTGTCTTTAGTTTTCTTAAGGGACAAGAAATATGTGCATTCATGGTCACAGAAATGTCAGTATGTAAAAGTATGGTTTTTAATGTCACTTTCCATTTTTCTTAGAACTGCAAGAAGTTGCTAGAACATTTGGATGTGAAAGTTCATGAGCTTCAGCAGGAAGTGAAGTCAGCATCTTTGACCAATGAAGTGCCTGCCGAAATTACCACTATGGTTGAATCTTTGTGCCAGCAACATGCCAGGTATCCTGCTCTACAAGTGATGTCTTTTATATTGCTAAAATCATTTTTATTTGCTAACATACAGGACAACTGCCATGGTGGCAGTTATGTTTTTTTATGTATAAAAAATATAGTTTCTAGGTGAAAATCTTCAAACTCACATGCAGTCCTTTCACCACACTGCCAGAATTCCGAAAACCGAATGAGTACTTGAGTAGATATTATGTGATGAATTCTCAGCTGGCACCCAGATTTTTCTATTTATTTTTCAATTATTGCTACATGCCACTCATGCTGCATCAGGTCACTCTGCTCTGACAATACATAGAATTCAATAAATAGAGTTTTCTTTATTTTATAACCTGTTTAAGACATCCAAGACTCCATCTTTTCCTGTTTTCTTAAACTGCAACAAGTGTGTGTATATATACAGTATATTTCTATTTATTTATTTTTTTTTTTTTTACAGTCTGAAGTCCAGGCTTTGCAAGCACAGGGATACTTGCTCCACAAACACAGCAAGATTCTTGAAGCACAGTCTTCATGCCCTGCAGCAATGGAACCACAGCAAACCAGCTGAGTCTGTTCCCTCTGTGAAGGTTTGTTTCCAAAAATGTCTTATTTACTAACATTCTTTGTGTGAAGTAAAGTGTATTTGCATATTTAACGTACTGCTTACAGCTTTGCTTTTTTCTTCTGGTGCTAGGCAATGTTAGAGGAAGGTGAAAAGTTGCAATTCAGCCTGCAGGAGGCATTTTCATATCAGCAGTTTCTAAAAGCCTGTTTGATACCAGAATTGCACCAAAAGTTTGAAACAGAGGGTTCAGAAACACTCAGAGAAGCAGACACCCATAAATCTTCTCTATGTCAAAGCTTGAAGGTATTTACTACATTTAATTCATTTTCAGTTAATTGTTTTACAGCATGAATAATATCAATATTATTAAAACAGAGTGTTTGCCTCATTTTATGATATCGCACAATATTGTAAAATAACATTGCTCATGAACTGTTTGTGAATTGTTTATAAGGGTGCTTTCACACCTTTAAGCTTTAGTGTTTTTCAATTAAATTCTAGTTTGTTTTCTCTCTGCATATGGCTCCTTTCATCTGGGGTGAACACCAAAACAGTGGGACCAAGATTCCCAAAAAGACGTTGTCTTGATCCAAATTATCTTTCGAACACTGGTTAGGACCCCCTGTTAAAAAAGCATGCCAAACCAAAACAGGGCCAAAACCTATGAATTACATTATTATTTGTAGGTAGATTTTAATTTATTTCATTTGTGCACTGAAAACATGCTGCAGAAGGAATCATTGACAAACCTTGGTCATTACAAGATAATTACATAAAAAAACAACTATCTACAGCACACAAAAATATCAAAATGCACTCTTTAGGAAATGGCTAAGAAAAAAAAAAGGGTTTTAGAGGTCTACTGCACAGTGCTGCATTAAATGTCATCCAATGCCAAAATAATTGGTTTTAGGAGCTCATTACATTATATTGAATGCATTTCTCAGCCACACTGTATGTGAAACATCAGTGTACGCAGTTACAGATTTGATGGGTCACAGAATTAAGTATAACACAATACTTTATGAATTGTGACCAATAAGTGGAGGGGATGTTGTTGCATTTATTTGTTGTTTTGCTGTTTTTGGAAATTTGCCCTCGTGAAAGGAAACCAAACCAAGGGGAAAATGCTCCAAGTTTATAAACTCAAATAATAATTCAGAACAGAGCAAATTAACTAAGGTGTGAAAGCACAATAAATTAATAATGGATGTGCTTGTGCCTTTTTTGATTTCATGCATGTTTCATCTTTCCATTTAAGGAACTTGATCAAAGGAGTGAACAAACACTGCATGTCATTCCATTCTCTAATGCCCTTCATGATAATCAGGGTAAAACAGAGACCTCTGTTGTTGCACCTCCACGAAAAAACAAACACTCCCCTGAGAAAAAGTCTCAACTTAAGGTACAAAAAAATGTTTCCCCAACAGAAAAATCTCCATCTTTGGAAGTTCTTCCAGCTGAGCCCAAGCAAACTGTGACTAAAATTCAAAAGGTTTCTATGACAGCAGTTGTGAAAGACACAAGTCCTACTAAGGAAGAGAAAAAAAATGAAACAACACAAACAAAACCACCTAGGAGGAAATCAAAGATTACTGAGGCTTCCAGTAATCCAGAACCCATGTCTGGTAAAAAGCCAAAGAAAAAAGAACCTGAGAAATACCCCACAAGCTTAGGGTCTGTTAAAGAGCTAGCCAAAAAACAAGAAATGGAATCATTGCCACCTAAAAGAAAGTCAAAGAGTAAAGAACTTTGCCTTGATAGCCCTAGTACTGAGGCAATGCACACAATAGGTGTTCCTGAAGGAACAGACCTCTCTGTGAGTGCTAATAACCAGAATACAGGTCTTATTACTGAAGAAGCAAACCTTGTACCCGCCAGAAGAAAGTCAAAGACTATTGATCTTTCTACAAGTTCTGAAAAACCACTTGGCCAATTTGAAAAAATAGAAATCGAACCTGAACAAAACAGTAAGGAAATTACTGGTTCAAACTCAACTAGACATATAGTCACAGGACCCATTAAAAGTACCACTGTAGAAAAAAGAGAGCTTTCGCCAACCAAAAAGGTTCCAAAGGGTCCTAAACGTCCTCCCAAGGAGAAGACTGCAGCAGCTGAAAGACCAAAAAAACAAATTCAAACTGGAAAGACAACTTTAAGTGGAGAGGTCACAGCAGCAACTAAAACAACTGTAGTGGATATCAGACAAAGTTCACCACCAAAAACAAAGGAAAGGGGTCCAAAACCTCAGCCAGAAAGTGCTGCAAAAGAGAAAACATTCAAAAAAGAAGACACTGAACAAATGCCCATGACACATAAGAATGTTGCTGAGGAAAAAAGTAAACTTTCACATACCAAAAGGAAGTCAAAGGGTCCTAAATCTTCCAAAGAATATGCTATCAGAGATTTGCATAAAACAACAGAAGAATCAGAATTGACTAGTCTTACAGAGCACACTGAAGATAATGTTTTGAAAAATACTGAACACACTCCAGCCCTGAGGTCATCAGTGAGTCTTGTGGACTCAAAGGAAGCCAATAAGGATTTCCAAAGTGAAAAGCAAGTAAAGGAACAAATTGACAGTCAAACTTCACCTTCACCTCCTGAGGTAGTCACAGAAAAAACTGAGATTGCTGTTAAGGGAAAAGGTAAGGTTTCATCCTCTAAAAGAAAACCTAAGGGTCTTACACGTCCACAGGACCCAGTAAGGATGGATTTGTCTGAGCCAGTTAAACAATCTAAATATGTGAATCCCATAGAGCAAATAAATCTTAACATTTTGGAGGTAAAGGACACTGAGAAAGAAAGTAAACATGAAATGCCTGCTTTGTTTGCAGACGTGGTCACTAGACTAACTGACAATTCTGCAATAAATTCAAAAGAGAAAGAAATGGGACCATCAGAGTTACAGCTGATTAAAGACACAGAAACACAGACTTTAACTGTTACATCTATAGCAGAAAATCCTCAGAACACAAAGAAAGAGGTGGCACAAAAAGGCTCCTCTGAGAAAGAAAGGGATGAAATATTACTTTCAGCTTCAGCTTCAGAAGGCATCACAACAACTGAAATAACTGTAGAGGAAAGTGGAAAAACTATCCAACCAAAAAGAAAGTCAAAGGGGCCTAAATTTTTCACAGACTCTGACACTATAGACAAAACAAAAGCCAAAGAAGAAGCTGATGGTCAGGGTTTACCAAAAGATAACACACAGCAAGATGTGTCAAATGAAAGTGTTAAAGTGTCAACACCTGTCATGCATATTTCCTCAGAGAACTTGAAAGAAACGCCTGATAATCAGGAAGACATTAGTTGTAAAACAGTAACAGAGTATGAAATCATAACTGTCCCAACAGAAAAAGGACTAGACATGAACAATGAAGGTGTAGAATCAGACATTGTACCCACAAAAAAAACTGAATTGACAAGAGTAGCATTGCCAGAAAGTAGCTCTAAAGTTAAAGACACAGTTGGTCACTCCACTCAACCTGTCTCTGTTGACAATAGGGCACATCCTGAGGAGAAAGAGACACAGATTAATCTGTTGAGCTCAAAGGCAGAAAAGGATCTTGATGGTCAAACTCCACCAAAAGATGACAGAAAAGATGTGTCAAAGGAAATTGTTGAAGTGTTAAACACTGTCATGGATATTTCCTCAGTAAATAGGGATGACAAGCCTGGTAAACAGGAAGAAACTGATTTTAGGGCAGTGATTGAATATGAAGCCATGACTGTGCCAAAAGAAAAGGAACTACACATGACCAATGACGGAGTAGAGTCTGAGATCGTAGCCACAGACAAAGATGAACTAACCACAGCTGCAGTGCCAGAAAGCAGCTCTACAGCTGAAGCAGATGTAAATTCTGCTAAGCCTGTCTCTGCTGAAATTGACACATGTCTTGAGGAGAAAGAAACAGAAATAAAACCAACAAGCTTAAAAACAGTTATAGAGTATGAAAACATAACTGGCCCAGTAGAAAGGGAGCTAGATAAGACCAGTGAAGAAGTAGAGTCTGAGATTATACCCACAGACAAGGATGAATTGGCCAGAGCTGCAGTGCTTGAAATCAGCTCAGAAGCTGAAGAAACAATTGTTGACTCTACTCAGCCTGTCTCTGTTGAATCAGATTTACATCCTGATGAGAAAGAGACAGAAAGAAAACACAAAAGCTTAAAAACGGAAATTGAGTATGAAATCATAACTGTCCCAATAGTAAAGGAGAAAGATGAGACCAGTGAAAAAGTAGAGTCTGAGAATGTAGCAAAAAACAGTGATAAATTGGGCAGAGCCACAGTGCTTGAAATAGGCTCTGAAGTAGAAGAAATAATTCTTGACTCTACTCAGCCTGTCTCTGATGAGTATGACACACATCCTGAGGAGAAAGAGACAGAAATAAAACCAACAAGCTCAAAAATAGTTATTGAGCATGAAATCATGACTGTCCCAATAGAAAAGGAGAAAGATGAGACCAGTAAAGAAATAAAGTCTGAGATTGTACCCACAGACAAAGATGAATTGTCCAGAGCTGCAGTGCTTGAAATTAGCTCTGAAGTTGAAGAAACAGTTGTTGATTCCACAAAGCCTGTCTCTGTTGAGCATGACACACATCCTGAGGAAAAAGAGACAGAAATACAACCAACAAGTTTAAAAACAGTTATTGAGTATGAAATCATAACTGTCCCAGTAGAAAAGGAGACAGATGAGACCGGCGAAGAAGTAGAATCTGAGATTGTACCCACACACAGTGATGAATTGACAAGAGCTGCAGTGCTTGAAATAAGCTCTGAAGATGAAGAAACAGTTGTTGACTCTGCTCAACCTGTCTCTGTTGAATCTGATTTACATTCTGAGGAGAAAGTGACAGAAATAAAACCAACAAGCTTAAAAACGGTCATTGAGTATGAAATCATAACTGTCCCTGTAGAAAAGGAGAGAGATGACACTGGTGAAGGAGTAAAGTCTGAGATTGTTTCCACAGACAAAGATGAATTGAGCAGACCCGCAGAGCCCGAAAGCTCTGAAGTTGAAGAAACAGTTGTTGACTCTAGTAAGCCTGTCTCTGTTGGGGATGACACAAATCTTGAGGAGAAAGAGAAAGAAATAAAACCAACAAGCTCAAAAACGGTTATAGAGTATGAAATCATTACCGTCCCAGTAGAAAAGGAGGCAGATGAGACCAGTGAAGTAGTGTCTGAGATTGTTCCCACAGACAAAGATGAATTGACCACAGCTGCAGTGCTTGAAATCAGCTCTGAAGTTGAAGAAACAGTTGTTGAGTCTACTCAGCCTGTCTCTGTTGAATCTGATTTACATCCAGAGGGGAAAGTGACAGAAATAAAACCAACAACCTTACAGACGGTTATTGAATATGAAATCATCACTGTCCCAGTAGAAAAAGAGACAGATGAGACTGGTGAAAAAGTTGAGTCTGAGACTGAACCAGCAGACAAAGATGAAATGACCAGAGCCACAGTGCCCAAAAGCTCTGAAGGTGAAGAAACAGTTGTTGACTCTGCTCAGCCTTTCTCTGTTGAGGACGACACACATCCTGAGAAGAAAGAGACAGAAATAAAACCAACAAGTTCAAAAACGGTTATAGAGTATGAAATCATTACTGTCCCAATAGAAAAGGAAACAGATGAGAGCGGTGAAGGAGCAGAGTCTGAGATTGTACCCACAGACAGTGATCAATTGGCCAGTGCCGCAATGTTTGAAATAGGCTCTGAAGTTGAAGAAACAATCCTTGACTCTACTCAGCCTGTCTCTGTTGAGGATGACACACATCTTGAGGAGAAAGAGACAGAACCAAAACCAACAAGCTCAAAAACGGTTATAGAGTATGAAATCATTACCGTCCCAGTAGAAAAGGAGGCAGATGAGACCAGTGAAGAAGTAGTGTCTGAGATTGTTCCCACAGACAAAGATGAAATGACAAGAGCCGCAGTGCCCGAAAGCTCTGAAGTTGAAGAAACAGTTGTTGACTCTAGTAAGCCTGTCTCTGGTGAGGATGACACACATCCTGAGGAGAAAGAGACAGAAATAAAACCAACAAGCTCAAAAACAGTCATTGAAAATGAAATCATAACTGTCACAGCAGAAAACGAGACAGATGAGACCAGTGAAAAAGTAGAGTCTGAGATTGTACCCACAGACAGTGATAAATTGGCCAGAGCTGCAGTGCTTGAAATAGGCTCTGAGGTTGAAGAAACAGTTGTTGAGTCTACTCAGCCTTTCTCTGTTGAATCTGATTTACATCCAGAGGAGAAAGTGACAGAAATAAAGCCAACAACCTTAAAGACGGTTATTGAATATGAAATCATCACTGTTCCAGTAGAAAAGGAGACAGATGAGACCGGTGAAAAAGTTGAGTCTGAGACTGAACCAGCAGGCAAAGATGAAATGACCAGAGCCGAAGTGCCCGAAAGCTCTGAAATTGAAGAAACAGTTGTTGACTCTGTTCAGCCTTTCTCTGTTGAGGATGACACACATCCTGAGGAGAAAGAGACAGAAATAAAACCAACAAGCTCAAAAACGGTTATAGAGTATGAAATCATTACCGTACCACTAGAAAAGGAGGCAGATGAGACCAGTGAAGAAGTAGAGTCTGAGATTGTTCCCACAGACAAAGATGAATTGACCAGAGCTGCAGTGCTTGAAATCAGCTCTGAAGTTGAAGAAAGAGTTGTTGAGTCTATTCAGCCTGTCTCTGTTGAATCTGATTTACATCCAGAGGAGGAAGTGACAGAAATAAAACCAACAACCTTAAAGACGGTTATTGAATATGAAATCATCACTGTCCCAGTAGAAAATAAGACAGATGAGACAGGTGAAAAAGTTGAATCTGAGATTGCGCCATTAGACAAAGATGAAATGACAAGAGCCGCAGTGCCCGAAAGCTCTGAAGTTGAAGAAACAGTTTTTGACTCTGCTCAGCCTTTCTCTGTTGAGGATGACACACATCCTGAGGAGAAAGAGACAGAAATAAAACCAACAAGCTCAAAAACGGTTATAGAGTATGAAATCATTACTGTCCCAATAGAAAAGGAGACAGATGAGAGTGGTGAAGGAGCAGAGTCTGAGATTGTACCCACAGACAGTGATGAATTGGCCAGTTCCGCAGTGCTTGAAATAGGCTATGAAGTTGAAGAAACAATTCTTGACTCTACTCAGCCTGTCTCTGTTGAGGATGACACCCATCTTGAGGAGAAAGAGACAGAAATAAAACCAACAAGCTCAAAAACGGTTATAGAGGATGAAATCATTACCGTCCTACTAGAAAAGGAGGCAGATGAGACCAGTGAAGAGGTAGAGTCTGAGATTGTTCCCACAGACAAAGATGAATTGACCACAGCTGCAGTGCTTGAAATCAGCTCTGAAGTTGAAGAAACAGTTGTTGAGTCTACTCAGCCTGTCTCTGTTGAATCTGATTTACATCCAGAGGAGAAAGTGACAGAAATAAAACCAACAACCTTAAAGACGGTTATTGAATATGAAATCATCACTGTCCCAGTAGAAAAGGAGACAGATGAGACCGGTGAAAAAGTTGAGTCTGAGACTGAACCAGCAGACAAAGATGAAATGACCAGAGCCGCAGTGCCCGAAAGCTCTGAAGTTGAAGAAACAGTTGTTGACTCTGCTCAGCCTTTCTCTGTTGAGGATGACACACATCCTGAGGAGAAAGAGACAGAAATAAAACCAACAAGCTCAAAAACGGTTATAGAGTATGAAATCATTACTGTCCGAATAGAAAAGGAGACAGATGAGAGTAGTGAAGGAGCAGAGTCTGAGATTGTACCCACAGACAGTGATCAATTGGCCAGTGCCGCAGTGTTTGAAATAGGCTCTGAAGTTGAAGAAACAATTCTTGACTCTACTAAGCCTGTCTCTGTTGAGATGACTTACATCCTGAGGAGAAAGTGACAGAACTAAAACCAACAAGCTCTAAAGACGGTTATTGAGTATGAAATCATCACTGTCCCAGTAGAAAAGGGGGCAGATGAGACCAGTGAAGAAGTAGTGTCTGAGATTGTTCCCACAGACAAAGATGAAATGACCAGAGCCGCAGTGCCCGAAAGCTCTGAAGTTGAAGAAACAGTTGTTGACTCTGCTCAGCCTTTCTCTGTTGAGGATGACACACATCCTGAGGAGAAAGAGACAGAAATAAAACCAACAAGCTCAAAAACGGTTATAGAGTATGAAATCATTACTGTCCCACTAGAAAAGGAGGCAGATGAGACCAGTGAAGAAGTAGAGTCTGAGATTGTTCCCATAGACAAAGATGAATTGACCAGGGCTGCAGTGCTTGAAATCAGCTCTGAAGTTGAAGAAACAGTTGTTGAGTCTACTCAGCCTGTCTCTTTTGAATCTGATTTACATCCAGAGGAGAAAGTGACAGAAATAAAACCAAAAACGTTAAAGACGGTTATTGAATATGAAATCATCACTGTCCCAGTAGAAAAGGAGACAGATGAGATCGGTGAAAAAGTTGAGTCTGAGACTGAACCTGCAGACAAAGAAGAAATGACCAGAGCCGCAGTGCCCGAAAGCTCTGAAGTTGAAGAAAGAGTTGTTGACTCTGCTCAGCCTTTCTCTGTTGAGGATGACTCACATCCTGAGGAGAAAGAGACAGAAATAAAACCAACAAGCTCAAAAACGGTAATAGAGTATGAAATCATTACTGTCCCAATAGAAAAGGAGACAGATGAGAGTGGTGAAGGAGCAGAGTCTGAGATTGTACCCACAGACAGTGATGAATTGGCCAGTTCCGCAGTGCTTGAAATCAGCTCTGAAGTTGAAGAAACAATTCTTGACTCTACTCAGCCTGTCTCTGTTGAGGATGACACCCATCTTGAGGAGAAAGAGACAGAAATAAAACCAACAAGCTCAAAAACGGTTATAGAGTATGAAATCATCACTGTCCCAGTAGAAAAGGAGACAGATGAGATCGGTGAAAAAGTAGAGTCTGAGACTGAACCTGCAGACAAAGATGAAATGACCAGAGCTGCAGTGCCCGAAAGCTCTGAAGTTGAAGAAACAGTTGTTGACTCTGCTCAGCCTTTCTCTGTTGAGGATGACACACATCCTGAGGAGAAAGAGACAGAAATAAAACCAACAAGCTCAAAAACGGTAATAGAGTATGAAATCATTACCGTCCCATTAGAAAAGGAGGCAGATGAGACCAGTGAAGAAGTAGAGTCTGAGATTGTACCCACAGACAGTGATAAATTGGCCAGAGCCGCAGTGCTTGAAATAGGCTCTGAGGTTGAAGAAACAGTTGTTGAGTCTACTCAGCCTTTCTCTGTTGAATCTGATTTACATCCAGAGGAGAAAGTGACAGAAATAAAACCAACAACCTTAAAGACGGTTATTGAATATGAAATCATCACTGTCCCAGCAGAAAAGTTGACAGATGAGACCAGAGAAAAAGTAGAGTCTGAGATTGTACCCACAGACAGTGATAAATTGGCCAGTTCCGCAGTGCTTGAAATCAGCTCTGAAGTTGAAGAAACAATTCTTGACTCTACTCAGCCTGTCTCTGTTGAGGATGACACCCATCTGGAGGAGAAAGAGACAGAAATAAAACCAACAACCTTAAAGACGGTTATTGAATATGAAATCATCACTGTCCCAGTAGAAAAGGAGACAGATGAGACCGGTGAAAAAGTTGAGTCTGAGACTGAACCAGCAGACAAAGATGAAATGACCAGAGCCGCAGTGCCCGAAAGCTCTGAAGTTGAAGAAACAGTTGTTGACTCTGCTCAGCCTTTCTCTGTTGAGGATGACACACATCCTGAGGAGAAAGTGACAGAAATAAAACCAACAAGATCAAAAACGGTCATTGAATATGAAATCATAACTGTCCCAGCAGAAAAGGAGACAGATGAGACCAGTGAAAAAGTAGAGTCTGAGATTGTACCCACAGACAGTGATAAATTGGCCAGAGCCGCAGTGCTTGAAATAGGCTCTGAGGTTGAAGAAACAGTTGTGGAGTCTACTCAGCCTTTCTCTGTTGACTCTGATTTACATCCAGAGGAGAAAGTGACAGAAATAAAACCAACAACCTTAAAGACGGTTATTGAATATGAAATCATCACTGTCCCAGTAGAAAAGGAGACAGATGAGACCGGTGAAAAAGTTGAGTCTGAGACTGAACCAGCAGACAAAGATGAAATGACCAGAGCCGCAGTGCCCGAAAGCTCTGAAGTTGAAGAAACAGTTGTTGACTCTGCTCAGCCTTTCTCTGTTGAGGATGACACACATCCTGAGGAGAAAGAGACAGAAATAAAACCAACAAGCTCAAAAACGGTTATAGAGTATGAAATCATTACCGTCCCACTAGAAAAGGAGGCAGATGAGACCAGTGAAGAAGTAGAGTCTGAGATTGTTCCCACAGACAAAGATGAATTGACCAGAGCTGCAGTGCTTGAAATCAGCTCTGAAGTTGAAGAAACAGTTGTTGAGTCTACTCAGCCTGTCTCTGTTGAATCTGATTTACATCCAGAGGAGAAAGTGACAGAAATAAAACCAACAACCTTAAAGACGGTTATTGAATATGAAATCATCACTGTCCCAGTAGAAAAGGAGACAGATGAGACCGGTGAAAAAGTTGAGTCTGAGACTGAACCAGCAGACAAAGATGAAATGACCAGAGCCGCAGTGCCCGAAAGCTCTGAAGTTGAAGAAACAGTTGTTGACTCTGCTCAGCCTTTCTCTGTTGAGGATGACACACATCCTGAGGAGAAAGAGACAGAAATAAAACCAACAAGCTCAAAAACGGTTATAGAGTATGAAATCATTACTGTCCCACTAGAAAAGGAGGCAGATGAGACCAGTGAAGAAGTAGAGTCTGAGATTGTTCCCATAGACAAAGATGAATTGACCAGAGCTGCAGTGCTTGAAATCAGCTCTGAAGTTGAAGAAACAGTTGTTGAGTCTACTCAGCCTGTCTCTTTTGAATCTGATTTACATCCAGAGGAGGAAGTGACAGAAATAAAACCAACAAGCTCAAAAACGGTTATAGAGTATGAAATCATCACTGTCCCAGTAGAAAAGGAGACAGATGAGATCGGTGAAAAAGTTGAGTCTGAGACTGAACCTGCAGACAAAGGTGAAATGACCAGAGCCGCAGTGCCCGAAAGCTCTGAAGTTGAAGAAACAGTTGTTGACTCTGCTCAGCCTTTCTCTGTTGAGGATGACACACATCCTGAGGAGAAAGAGACAGAAATAAAACCAACAAGCTCAAAAACGGTAATAGAGTATGAAATCATTACCGTCCCATTAGAAAAGGAGGCAGATGAGACCAGTGAAGAAGTAGAGTCTGAGATTGTACCAACAGACAGTGATAAATTGGCCAGAGCTGCAGTGCTTGAAATAGGCTCTGAGGTTGAAGAAACAGTTGTTGAGTCTACACAGCCTTTTTCTGTTGAATCTGATTTACATCCAGAGGAGAAAGTGACAGAAATAAAACCAACAACCTTAAAGACGGTTATTGAATATGAAATCATCACTGTCCCAGTAGAAAAGGAGACAGATGAGACCGGTGAAAAAGTTGAGTCTGAGACTGAACCAGCAGACAAAGATGAAATGACCAGAGCCGCAGTGCCCGAAAGCTCTGAAGTTGAAGAAACAGTTGTTGACTCTGCTCAGCCTTTCTCTGTTGAGGATGACACACATCCTGAGGAGAAAGAGACAGAAATAAAACCAACAAGCTCAAAAACGGTCATTGAATATGAAATCATAACTGTCCCAGCAGAAAAGGAGAAAGATGAGACCAGTGAAAAAGTAGAGTCTGAGATTGTACGCACAGACAGTGATAAATTGGCCAGAGCCGCAGTGCTTGAAATAGGCTCTGAGGTTGAAGAAACAGTTGTTGAGTCTACACAGCCTTTTTCTGTTGAATCTGATTTACATCCAGAGGAGAAAGTGACAGAAATAAAACCAACAACCTTAACGACGGTTATAGAGTATGAAATCATTACCGTCCCACTAGAAAAGGAGGCAGATGAGACCAGTGAAGAAGTAGAGTCTGAGATATTTCCCACAGACAAAGATGAATTGACCAGAGCTGCAGTGCTTGAAATCAGCTCTGAAGTTGAAGAAACAGTTGTTGAGTCTACTCAGCCTGTCTCTGTTGAATCTGATTTACATCCAGAGGAGAAAGTGACAGAAATAAAACCAACAACCTTAAAGACGGTTATTGAATATGAAATCATCACTGTCCCAGTAGAAAAGGAGACAGATGAGACCAGAGAAAAAGTAGAGTCTGAGATTGTACCCACAGACAGTCATAAATTGGCCAGAGCTGCAGTGCTTGAAATAGGCTCTGAGGTTGAAGAAACAGTTGTTGAGTCTACACAGCCTTTTTCTGTTGAATCTGATTTACATCCAGAGGAGAAAGTGACAGAAATAAAACCAACAACCTTAAAGACGGTTATTGAATATGAAATCATCACTGTCCCAGTAGAAAAGGAGACAGATGAGACCGGTGAAAAAGTTGAGTCTGAGACTGAACCAGCAGACAAAGATGAAATGACCAGACCTGCAGTGCCCGAAAGCTCTGAAGTTGAAGAAACAGTTGTTGACTCTGCTCAGCCTTTCTCTGTTGAGGATGACACACATCCTGAGGAGAAAGAGACAGAAATAAAACCAACAAGCTCAAAAACGGTTATAGAGTATGAAATCATTACTGTCCCACTAGAAAAGGAGACAGATGAGACCAGTGAAGAAGTAGAGTCTGAGATTGTACCCACAGACAGTGATAATTGGCCAGAGCCTGCAGTGCTTGAAATAGGCTCTGAGTTGAAGAAACAGTTGTTGAGTCTACTCAGCCTGTCTCTTTTGAATCTGATTTACATCCAGAGGAGGAAGTGACAGAAATAAAACCAACAACCTTAAAGACGGTTATTGAATATGAAATCATCACTGTCCCAGTAGAAAATAAGACAGATGAGACCGGTGAAAAAGTTGAGTCTGAGACTGCGCCATTAGACAAAGATGAAATGACAAGATCCGCAGTGCCCGAAAGCTCTGAAGTTGAAGAAACAGTTTTTGACTCTGCTCAGCCTTTCTCTGTTGAGGATGACACACATCCTGAGGAGAAAGAGACAGAAATAAAACCAACAAGCTCAAAAACGGTTATAGAGTATGAAATCATCACTGTCCCAGTAGAAAAGGAGACAGATGAGATCGGTGAAAAAGTTGAGTCTGAGACTGAACCTGCAGACAAAGGTGAAATGACCAGAGCCGCAGTGTCCGAAAGCTCTGAAGTTGAAGAAACAGTTGTTGACTCTGCTCAGCCTTTCTCTGTTGAGGATGACACACATCCTGAGGAGAAAGAGACAGAAATAAAACCAACAAGCTCAAAAACGGTAATAGAGTATGAAATCATTACCGTCCCATTAGAAAAGGAGGCAGATGAGACCAGTGAAGAAGTAGAGTCTGAGATTGTACCAACAGACAGTGATAAATTGGCCAGAGCTGCAGTGCTTGAAATAGGCTCTGAGGTTGAAGAAACAGTTGTTGAGTCTACACAGCCTTTCTCTGTTGAATCTGATTTACATCCAGAGGAGAAAGTGACAGAAATAAAACCAACAACCTTAAAGACGGTTATTGAATATGAAATCATCACTGTCCCAGTAGAAAAGGAGACAGATGAGACCGGTGAAAAAGTTGAGTCTGAGACTGAACCAGCAGACAAAGATGAAATGACCAGAGCCGCAGTGCCCGAAAGCTCTGAAGTTGAAGAAACAGTTGTTGACTCTGCTCAGCCTTTCTCTGTTGAGGATGACACACATCCTGAGGAGAAAGAGACAGAAATAAAACCAACAAGCTCAAAAACGGTTATAGAGTATGAAATCATTACCGTCCCACTAGAAAAGGAGGCAGATGAGACCAGTGAAGAAGTAGAGTCTGAGATTGTTCCCATAGACAAAGATGAATTGACCAGGGCTGCAGTGCTTGAAATCAGCTCTGAAGTTGAAGAAACAGTTGTTGAGTCTACTCAGCCTGTCTCTGTTGAATCTGATTTACGTCCAGAGGAGAAAGTGACAGAAATAAAACCAACAATCTCAAAAACGGTTATAGAGTATGAAATCATTACTGTCCCAATAGAAAAGGAGACAGATGAGAGCGGTGAAGGAGTAGAGTCTGAGATTGTACCCACAGACAGTGATCAATTGACCAGACCCACAGTGCCCAAAAGCTCTGAAGTTGAAGAAACAGTTGTTGACTCTGCTCAGCCTTTCTTTGTTGAGGACGACACACATCCTGAGGAGAAAGAGACAGAAATAAAACCAACAATCTCAAAAACGGTTATAGAGTATGAAATCATTACTGTCCCAATAGAAAAGGAGACAGATGAGAGCGGTGAAGTAGTAGAGTCTGAGATTGTAGCCACAGACAGTGATGAATTGACCAGACTCACAGTGCCCAAAAGATCTGAAGTTGAAGAAAAAGTTGTTGATTCGACTAAACCTGTCTCTGTGGAACATGACACACATCCTGAGGAGAAAGAGACACAAATACAACCAAAAAGCTCAAAAACGGTTATAGAATATGAAATCATTCCCATCCCAGTAGAAAAGGAGACTCATAAGACTGGTGAAGAAGCAGAGTCTGAAGATGTACCCACAGACAAAGATGAAATGACCAGAGCCACGGTGCCCAAAAGCTCTGAAGCTGAAGAAAAAGTCGTTGACTCTAGTCAGCCTGTCTCTGTTGAGGATGACACACATCTTGACGAGAAAGAGACAGAAATAAAACCAACAAGCTCAAAAACGGTTATAGAGTATGAAATCATTACCGTCCCACTAGAAAAAAAGACAGATGAGACCATTGAAGAAGTAGAGTCTGAGAATGTCCCCACAGACAAAGATGCATTGACCAGAGCTGCAGTGTTTGACATCAGCTCTGAAGTTGAAGAAACAGTTGTTGAGTCTACTCAGCCTGTCTCTGTTGAATCTGATTTACATCCAGAGGAGAAAGTGACGGAAATAAAACCAACAACCCTAAAGACGGTTATTGAATATGAAATCATCACTGTCCCAGTAGAAAAGGAGACAGATGAGACCGGTGAAAAAGTTGAGTCTGAGACTGAACCAGCAGACAAAGATGAAATGACCAGAGCGCGCAGAGTGCCTGAAAGCTCTGAAGTTGAAGAAACAGTTGTTGACTCTGTTCAGCCTTTCTCTGTTGAGGATGACACACATCCTGAGGAGAAAGAGACAAAAATAAAACCAACAAGCTCAAAAACGGTAATAGAGTATGAAATCATTACTGTCCCAATAGAAAAGGAGACAGATGAGAGCGGTGAAGGAGCAGAGTCTGAGATTGTACCCACAGACAGTGATAAATTGGCCAGTGCCGCAGTGCTTGAAATAGGCCCTGAAGTTGAAGAAATAATTCTTGACTCAACTCAGCCTGTCTCTGTTGAGGATGACACACATCTTGAGGAGAAAGAGACAGAAATAAAACCATCAAGCTCAAAAACAGTTATAGAGTATGAAATCATTACTATTCCAATAGAAAAGGAGACAGATGAGACCAAAGAAGGAATAGAGTCTGAGATTGTACCCACAGACAAAGATGAATTGACCAGACCTACAGAGCCCGAAAGCTCTGAAGTTGAAGAAACAGTTGTTTACTCTAGTCAGCCTGTCTCTGTTGAGGATGACACACATCTCGACGAGAAAGAGACAGAAATAAAACCAACAAGCTCAAAAACGGTTGTTGAGTATGAAATCATTACTTTTCCAGTGGAAAAGAAGACAGATGAGACCAGTGAAGAAGCAGAGTCTGAGATTGTACCCACAGACAGTGATGAATTGGCCAGAGCCGCAGTGCTTGAAATAGGCTCTGAAGTTGAAGAAACAATTCTTGACTCTACTCAGCCTGTCTCTGTTGAGGATCACACACATCTTGAGGAGAAAGAGACAGAAATTAAACCAACAAGCTCAAAAACGGTTATAGAGTATGAAATCATTACCGTCCCACTAGAAAAGGAGGCAGATGAGACCAGTGAAGAAGTAGAGTCTGAGATTGTTCCTACAGACAAAGATGAATTGACCAGAGCTGCAGTGCTTGAAATCAGCTCTGAAGTTGAAGAAACAGTTGTTGAGTCTACTCAGCCTGTCTCTTTTGAATCTGATTTACATCTTGAGGAGAAAGAGACAGAAATTAAACCAACAAGCTCAAAAACGGTCATTGAATATGAAATCATCACTGTCCCAGCAGAAAAGGAGACAGATGAGACCAGTGAAAAAGTAGAGTCTGAGATTGTACCAACAGACAGTGATAAATTGGCCAGAGCCGCAGAGCTTGAAATAGGCTCTGAGGTTGAAGAAACAGTTGTTGAGTCTACTCAGCCTTTCTCTGTTGAATCTGATTTACATCCAGAGGAGAAAGTGACAGAAATAAAACCAACAACCTTAAAGACGGTTATTGAATATGAAATCATCACTGTCCCAGTAGAAAAGGAGACAGATGAGACCGGTGAAAAAGTTGATTCTGAAACTGAACCAGCAGACAGAGATGAAATGACCAGAGCCGCAGTGCCCGAAAGCTCTGAAGTTGAAGAAACAGTTGTTGACTCTGCTCAGCCTTTCTCTGTTGAGGATGACACACATCCTGAGGAGAAAGAGACAGAAATAAAACCAACAAGCTCAAAAACGGTTATAGAGTATGAAATCATTACCGTCCCACTAGAAAAGGAGCCAGATGAGACCAGTGAAGAAGTAGAGTCTGAGATTGTTCCCATAGACAAAGATGAATTGACCAGGGCTGCAGTGCTTGAAATCAGCTCTGAAGTTGAAGAAACAGTTGTTGAGTCTACTCAGCCTGTCTCTGTTGAATCTGATTTACGTCCAGAGGAGAAAGTGACAGAAATAAAACCAACAATCTCAAAAACGGTTATAGAGTATGAAATCATTACTGTCCCAACAGAAAAGGAGACAGATGAGAGCGGTGAAGGAGTAGAGTCTGAGATTGTACCCACAGACAGTGATCAATTGACCAGACCCACAGTGCCCAAAAGCTCTGAAGTTGAAGAAACAGTTGTTGACTCTGCTCAGCCTTTCTTTGTTGAGGACGACACACATCCTGAGGAGAAAGAGACAGAAATAAAACCAACAATCTCAAAAACGGTTATAGAGTATGAAATCATTACTGTCCCAATAGAAAAGGAGACAGATGAGAGCGGTGAAGTAGTAGAGTCTGAGATTGTAGCCACAGACAGTGATGAATTGACCAGACTCACAGTGCCCAAAAGATTTGAAGTTGAAGAAAAAGTTGTTGATTCGACTAAGCCTGTCTCTGTGGAACATGACACACATCCTGAGGAGAAAGAGACACAAATACAACCAAAAAGCTCAAAAACGGTTGTAGGATATGAAATCATTACCATCCCCGTAGAAAAGGAGACTCATAAGACTGGTGAAGAAGCAGAGTCTGAAGACGTACCCACAGATAAAGATGAAATGACCAGAGCCACAGTGCCCAAAAGCTCTGAAGCTGAAGAAAAAGTCGTTGACTCTAGTCAGCCTGTCTTTGTTGAGCATGACACACATCCTGAGGAGAAAGAGACAGAAATAAAACCAACAAGCTCAAAAACGGTCATTGAGTATGAAATCATAACTGTCCCAGCAGAAAAGGAGACAGATGAGACCAGTGAAAAAGTAGAGTCTGAGATTGTTCCCACAGACAGTGATAAATTGGCCAGAGCCGCAGTGCTTGAAATAGTCTCTGAGGTTGAAGAAACAGTAGTTGATTCTACTCAGCCTATCTCTGTTGAATCTGATTTACATCCTGAGGAAAAAGTGACAGAAATAAAACCAACAAGCTCAAAAACGGTTATAGAGTCTGAAATCATTACCGCCCGAGTAGAAAAGGAGACAGATGAGACCAGTGAAGTAGAGTCTGAGATAGCAACCACAGACAAAGATGACTTGACCAGACTCACAGTGCCCAAAAGATCTGAAGTTGAAGACAAAGTTGTTGATTCGACTATGCCTGTCTCTGCTGAGCATGACACACATCCTGAGGAGAAAGAGCCAGAAATAAAACCAACAAGCTCAAAAACGTTTATAGAGTATGAAATCATTACTGTCCCAATAGAAAAGGAGACAGATGAGACCGGTGAAGAAGTAGAGTCTGAGATTGTACCCACAGTCAAAGATGAATTGATCAGAGCTGCAGTGCTTGAAATCAGCTCTGAAGTTGAAGAAAAAGTTGTTGAGTCTACTCAGCCTTTCTCTGTTGAATCTGATTTACATCCAGAGGAGAAAGTGACAGAAATTAAACCAACAACCTTAAAGACGGTTATTGAATATGAAATCATCACTGTCCCAGTAGATAAGGAGGCAGATGAGACCAATGAAGAAGTAGAGTCTGAGATTGTTCCCACAGACAAAGATGAATTGACTAGTGCTGCAGTGCTTGAAATCAGCTCTGAAGTTGAAGAAACAGTTGTGGAGTCTACTCAGCCTGTCTCTGTTGAATCTGATTTACATCCTGAGGAGAAAGAGACAGAAATAAAACCAACAAGCTCAAAAACGGTTATAGAGTATGAAATCATCACTGTCCCAGTAGAAAAGGAGACAGATGAGATCGGTGAAAAAGTTGAGTCTGAGACTGAACCTGCAGACAAAGGTGAAATGACCAGAGCCGCAGTGCCCGAAAGCTCTGAAGTTGAAGAAACAGTTGTTGACTCTGCTCAGCCTTTCTCTGTTGAGGATGACACACATCCTGAGGAGAAAGAGACAGAAATAAAACCAACAAGCTCAAAAACGGTAATAGAGTATGAAATCATTACCGTCCCATTAGAAAAGGAGGCAGATGAGACCAGTGAAGAAGTAGAGTCTGAGATTGTACCAACAGACAGTGATAAATTGACCAGAGCTGCAGTGCTTGAAATAGGCTCTGAGGTTGAAGAAACAGTTGTTGAGTCTACACAGCCTTTTTCTGTTGAATCTGATTTACATCCAGAGGAGAAAGTGACAGAAATAAAACCAACAACCTTAAAGACGGGTATTGAATATGAAATCATCACTGTCCCAGTAGAAAAGGAGACAGATGAGACCGGTGAAAAAGTTGATTCTGAAACTGAACCAGCAGACAGAGATGAAATGACCAGAGCCGCAGTGCCCGAAAGCTCTGAAGTTGAAGAAACAGTTGTTGACTCTGCTCAGCCTTTCTCTGTTGAGGATGACACACATCCTGAGGAGAAAGAGACAGAAATAAAACCAACAAGCTCAAAAACGGTTATAGAGTATGAAATCATTACCGTCCCACTAGAAAAGGAGCCAGATGAGACCAGTGAAGAAGTAGAGTCTGAGATTGTTCCCATAGACAAAGATGAATTGACCAGGGCTGCAGTGCTTGAAATCAGCTCTGAAGTTGAAGAAACAGTTGTTGAGTCTACTCAGCCTGTCTCTGTTGAATCTGATTTACGTCCAGAGGAGAAAGTGACAGAAATAAAACCAACAATCTCAAAAACGGTTATAGAGTATGAAATCATTACTGTCCCAATAGAAAAGGAGACAGATGAGAGCGGTGAAGGAGTAGAGTCTGAGATTGTACCCACAGACAGTGATCAATTGACCAGACCCACAGTGCCCAAAAGCTCTGAAGTTGACGAAACAGTTGTTGACTCTGCTCAGCCTTTCTTTGTTGAGGACGACACACATCCTGAGGAGAAAGAGACAGAAATAAAACCAACAATCTCAAAAACGGTTATAGAGTATGAAATCATTACTGTCCCAATAGAAAAGGAGACAGATGAGAGCGGTGAAGTAGTAGAGTCTGAGATTGTAGCCACAGACAGTGATGAATTGACCAGACTCACAGTGCCCAAAAGATTTGAAGTTGAAGAAAAAGTTGTTGATTCGACTAAGCCTGTCTCTGTGGAACATGACACACATCCTGAGGAGAAAGAGACACAAATACAACCAAAAAGCTCAAAAACGGTTATAGGATATGAAATCATTACCATCCCCGTAGAAAAAGAGACTCATAAGACTGGTGAAGAAGCAGAGTCTGAAGACGTACCCACAGATAAAGATGAAATGACCAGAGCCACAGTGCCCAAAAGCTCTGAAGCTGAAGAAAAAGTCGTTGACTCTAGTCAGCCTGTCTTTGTTGAGCATGACACACATCCTGAGGAGAAAGAGACAGAAATAAAACCAACAAGCTCAAAAACGGTCATTGAGTATGAAATCATAACTGTCCCAGCAGAAAAGGAGACAGATGAGACCAGTGAAAAAGTAGAGTCTGAGATTGTTCCCACAGACAGTGATAAATTGGCCAGAGCCGCAGTGCTTGAAATAGTCTCTGAGGTTGAAGAAACAGTAGTTGATTCTACTCAGCCTATCTCTGTTGAATCTGATTTACATCCTGAGGAAAAAGTGACAGAAATAAAATCAACAAGCTCAAAAACGGTTATAGAGTCTGAAATCGTTACCGCCCGAGTAGAAAAGGAGACAGATGAGACCAGTGAAGTAGAGTCTGAGATAGCAACCACAGACAAAGATGACTTGACCAGACTCACAGTGCCCAAAAGATCTGAAGTTGAAGACAAAGTTGTTGATTCGACTATGCCTGTCTCTGCTGAGCATGACACACATCCTGAGGAGAAAGAGCCAGAAATAAAACCAACAAGCTCAAAAACGTTTATAGAGTATGAAATCATTACTGTCCCAATAGAAAAGGAGACAGATGAGACCGGTGAAGAAGTAGAGTCTGAGATTGTACCCACAGTCAAAGATGAATTGATCAGAGCTGCAGTGCTTGAAATCAGCTCTGAAGTTGAAGAAAAAGTTGTTGAGTCTACTCAGCCTTTCTCTGTTGAATCTGATTTACATCCAGAGGAGAAAGTGACAGAAATAAAACCAACAACCTTAAAGACGGTTATTGAATATGAAATCATCACTGTCCCAGTAGATAAGGAGGCAGATGAGACCAATGAAGAAGTAGAGTCTGAGATTGTTCCCACAGACAAAGATGAATTGACTAGTGCTGCAGTGCTTGAAATCAGCTCTGAAGTTGAAGAAACAGTTGTGGAGTCTACTCAGCCTGTCTCTGTTGAATCTGATTTACATCCAGAGGAGAAAGTGACAGAAATAAAACCAACAAGCTCAAAAACGGTTATAGAGTCTGAAATCATTACCGCCCCAGTAGAAAATGAGACAGATGAGACCAGTGAAGTAGAGTCTGAGATTGCACCCACAGACAAAGATGACTTGACCAGTCTCACAGTGCCCAAAAGATCTGAAGTTGAAGACAAAGTTGTTGATTCAACTAAGCCTGTCTCTGCTGAGCATTACACGCATCCTGAGGAGAAAGAGCCAGAATTAAAACCAACAAGCTCAAAAACGGTTATAGAGTATGAAATCATTACTATTCCAATAGAAAAGGAGACAGATGAGACCAAAGAAGGAATAGAGTCTGAGATTGTACCCATAGACAATGATGTATTGCCCAGAGCTGTAGTGCTTGAAATGAGCTCTGAAGTTGAAGAAGCAGTGGTTGATTCTACTCAGCCTGTCTCTGTTGAATCTGATTTACATCCTGAGGAGAAAAAGACAGAAATAAAACCAACAACCTTAAAAACGGTTATTGAGTATGAAATCATAACTGTCCCTGTAGAAAAGGAGATAGATGACACTGGTGAAGGAGTAGTGTCTGAGATTGTTTCCCCAGACAAAGATGAATTGACCAGACCCGCAGAGCCCGAAAGCTCTGAAGTTGAAGAAACAGTTGTTGACTCTAGTAAGCCTGCCTCTGTTGAGGATGACACACATCTTGAGAAGAAAGAGACAGAACCAAAACCAACAAGCTCAAAAACGGTTATAGAGTATGAAATCATTACCGTCCCATTAGAAAAGGAGGCAGATGAGACCAGTGAAGAAGTAGTGTCTGAGATTGTTTCCACAGACAAAGATGAATTGACCAGAGCTGCAGTGCTTGAAATCAGCTCTGAAGTTGAAGAAACAGTTGTGGAGTCTACTCAGCCTGTCTCTGTTGAATCTGATTTACATCTAGAGGAGAAAGTGACAGAAATAAAACCAACAAGCTCAACAACGGTTATAGAGTCTGAAATCATTACCGCCCCAGTAGAAAAGGAGGCAGTTGAGACCAGTGAAGTAGAGTCTGAGATTGCACCCACAGACAAAGATGACTTGACCAGACTCACAGTGCCCAAAAGATCTGAAGTTGAAGACAAAGTTGTTGATTCGACTAAGCCTGTCTCTGCTGAGCATGACACACATCCTGAGGAGAAAGAGCCAGAAATAAAACCAACAAGCTCAAAAACGGTTCTAGAGTATGAAATCATTACTGTCCCAATAGAAAAGGAGACAGATGAGACCGGTGAAGAAGTAGAGTCTGAAACTGTACCCACAGACAGTGATGAATTGGCCAGAGCCGCAGTGCTTGAAATAGACGCTGAAGTTGAAGAAACAATTCTTGACTCTACTCAGCCTGTCTCTGATGAGTATGACACACATCCTGAGGGGAAAGAGAAAGAAATAAAACCAACAATCTCAAAAACGGTTATAGAGTATGAAATCATTACTGTCCCAGTAGAAAAGGAGACAGAGGAGAACGGCAAAGAAGTAGAGTCTGAGATTGTACCCACAGACAGTGATAAATTGACCAGACGCGCAGTGCTTGAAATAGGCTCTGAAGTTGAAGAAACAGTTGTTGACTCTACTCAGCCTGTCCCTGTTGAGTTTGAGTTACATTCTGAGGAGAAAGAGACAGAAATAAAACCAACAAGCTCAAAAATGGTTGTAGAGTATGAAGTCATTTCCGTCCCAGTAGAAAACAAGACAGATGAAACTGGTGAAGAAGTAGAGTCTAAGCCTGAGGAAGTGTCTCAACGTACGGCCCTACCTTCAAATTTAGGTGGCCTTACACCATCTACTAAAGAAACTCTAGTACAATCTGCCAAACTTCCACATCCCAAGAGAAAGTCAAAGCATTCTAAACCATCCCCAAAACCTGATACCACAGACATAATAAAACCCAAAGAAAAACCTGAGCATCAGACTCCCCAGGAAACTTCTGAGTTGGCCAAAGAAAAGGCTAAAATTACGATTAAGAAAAAAGGAAAAGGTTCATCAACTAAAAGAAAGACTAAGGCTCTCACTCAAACAGCAGACCCTACAAGTACTGAATTGTCTGAGCCATTTAAAGAACCTGAACCTTTGAGTCCCCCAGAGCACACTCTCGTCACTATTTTGGAGGTGAAGGACACTGAGAAAGAAGTTAAAATGGAAAAACCTGCTTTGTCTGCAGAGGTGGTCACTTTACCAACTGACATTGCTATATTACAATCAAGTGAGAAAGACATGTCAACATCAGAGTTAGTAGAGATTAAAGACACAAAGACAAATGAGACATCCGAGCAAACTATTTCCCCATCAACAGAAGTAGACACATTCCCTCAAACACAGCCTGCTGTTTCTACTCAACATCTTCCTGATGATGACACACAACATGTGTTAAAGGAAAGTGTTAAAGCCTCAACCTCTGTCATGAATATTTCCTTAGAGAAATTGATTAAGAACACTGGTAAACAGCACAAGGAGCTAGACATGATCAATGAAGGCATAGAATGTGAATTGACCCAAGCAGGTTACTCTCAGGAAACACCAGAGGAACAATTCAAAGAGGCACTTACTACTGCCAGTGAGGAGACCGTTCTCAGCACTGTGAATACTGCTCCAGATATTGAGATTGTTGAGATTTTTGAAACATCCTTAAAGGCAGCAGAGGTGATGAAAAAGTCTGAAATTCATAGCTGGCCTACACTTTCAGATACCACCACAGTAACAGCTGATATAACTGCTGAGCCAGAGATGAATAAAGACCAAGTAGAGTGTGAGACTGCACCAACAGACAAAGATAAAGTTTCCAAAACACAAGTTCCAGAAACAAATGCTGAAATTCAAGAACATATAGGTGACACTATTCAGCCTTCCTCTGTTACATTTCTCATGGGTCATCATCGGGAGATAAAGACAGAAGTTCCACAAGCATGCTCCCTTGATCAAGAAATGTCTGAATTATTAGAAAAAATAAGTTTGCTGAGTTTGTCATCTCAGGAAATACCAGAGAAACAGCTCAAAGAGGGAGTTCTTATGGATATTCAGGAGAAAGATTTTGATCAAACAAAACCTCTTCCAGCTCTCAAGATAGTCACTGTAGAGACTGAAAAGTCTGCATTTAAGATGACTAAGGTTGAAGGAGAGACTGAAAATCAAACTTTCCCTTCATTTTCAGATGTCACTGTAGCATCTAGGGAAATTGAAAATTCTGTAGTTGAGCTAATAAAGACAAAAGATGATTCTGTCAGTCAAACGTCACCTTCAACTTCAGAGGTTGTCACAGAAAGACAGTCTGGTAGGCAGGAAGACATTATTTTCAAGACTGTTATGGAGTATGAAATTCATACTGTCGATGCAGAAAAGGCCCCAGAGATGAGTAGGGACAAAATACAGAGTGAAACTATTCCAGAAAACAAATTTGGCACGATGAAGGCAGTACTTCACAAAAGCACCGCTGACAGACCAGAAATGGTCACTGAAAACAACTCTTCTCAGCTTATTCCAACTGTTTTCATGGCCACAGTACCCCATGAAACAGAGACAGGAGTGTCACCAACAAGCCCTTTTGAACAAGACATAGCTGAACTAATTGAAACCATGAGTCTGCTGCAGCTTTCTTCTCAGGAAGCACCACAGGAGCAACTCAAACAAGATGCTTATACTGCTGTCCAGGAACAGCAAACTGAAGTATCAATGTCTAATGTGCAAGATACCCCAAATAGTGAGAAAATGCAAAGGGGCCTTGAACTGTGTGGTAGAAAGTTGTCTGGAATAGTGAAAGAGCCTGTGATTGACATTGTACAAACAGATGTCCATAGTGGAAGAGAAAAAGCAGATAAGACTACAACTCATGCTCAACCCAAGGATTCTTCCTTTGAGACAACAGGGGTGGATGTGCAACAAATCAGTAGAGAAAAGCTAGATATTGTGGCTTGGCATGAATCCACTAAACCAGCATGCACTGAAAAGGACACTATAAACCCAGAACCTGAGAATAAACTAGATTTATTGAAACCCACACAGGAGGGAAAGAAGTTTGAGGAATGTGAAGTGGATGAAGAACATTCTAAAATACCAACACATGGAGAGGATGATGTGCCTATGAGCCTGGATGAAACCCCTGTTTTAGACAATATTCAGACAGAGCCAGAAGTGCATGTTTTAGTTCAAGGTCTAATCACTAGTCAGCAGGATAGGGACAGCACATTTTTAACAGTTTCAAAGGATCAAGAAAGAGATTCAAATCAAACTAATATTCAGTGTGAAAGACCAGTAGAAAATAGAACTGAGCCTTCACCTGCAGACCAACCAGAGAATTTTGCAGTTCAGACAAGAGTGGAAATGGAAAAATTCACCACTGACAGAAAAGAGGGTGTTGCTCAGCCCGTGTCTGCTTATTCTGTGAAAGTACAACTAACTGAAGCAGAGGCATCAGATACACAAGTAAAGTTATCTCAGCAAGTAACTACAAAACCTGAAGTTGAGAATGAGCTACATCTCTCTAAAACTACTGAGGAGGAAAGAAAAGAGCTGAAAGATCCTGACCTTTCAGAAGTTTCCTCCAAAGATTTGCCTGATGCACCTCAATCCCCACATAAAAAGTCTGTTGAAGAGGATAAAATTCTCAACCTGGCTGAAGTGACCATGTTACGACCAGACACACTAGCCAATATGAAGGAGGAAGAAATCACAGAGGAGACTACAATTGTGATAAGAGTGGAAGAACAACAAACTGGCACTGAAAAGAAAGATGTGGCTCAGAAAGACTCCACTCAAAGTGTATTTGCTGGGTTTGCAGCAGTGAAACCAATGGAAGCAAAGACAACAGATGAAGGAATAAGGGTATCTGAGCAAAACCTTGTACATCCAGAAGCTGAAAATGAGATAGATCATTTGGAATCCACACAAGATGGACCTCAGGGTGTCAACCAACATGGAGTTCGAGAAGAATATCCTAAATTGTTGACTCCTGGAGTAGATGATGTATGTATGGACCTGGATGACAAGTTTGTAAAAGAGGAGAATGTCCACAAAGAGGGTGAGGTTACAATCTGTCAACCAGATGCACTGGTCATTGTAAAGGAAGATGAAACTACATTTGACCTGATAGCAAATCAACCAGAAGTACATTTAATTCCAAAAACTATCCCCATAGAAAGTGCCCCAGAAAGCAAAGCTAAGCTTACACCTGAGGTTCACTCTGAGGAGACTGCAGTCCAGACAGCAAGAGTGGAGGTGCAACAAATCAGTACTGAAAAGCAAAAAGATGTTGCCCAGGGTGCCTCCACTCATCCTGATTCTGCTGGCTTTGTAGCACGACAACTAGTGGATGCAGAAGCATCAGATCCAGAAATAAGTTTTTCTGAGCAAGAAAAATGCAAGGTAGACAATTTGAAAGTCCCTCAGGAAGGCTCTGCAGTGACAAAGGATATCAATCTGATTGAAGCCTCTGCCAAAGGTGTTCCTGCACCCCAAGCAACAGATGAAAAAGTTATGAAAGAGAAAATCCATGAAGAGGCTAATGTCACCAGTTTAAGGTCAGCTACACTGGCCACTGGTAAGAAACAAGAAAGCACTCTACTACTTGAACCCAGTTATGCAAATGTTACAGGGGAAAGCATAGAGTTTCATCAAACTGCCACTGAAAAGAAAGATGATGTGGACAAGTTTGAATGCACTCCACCTGCTTCTGTTGATGCTGCATCAGTGCAGCCATGCATTGCAGAGGACACTGTTGCAGAAATAAGCCTTTATGAACAAGATACCACAGAAACAGAAACTGAGAGTAAACCCACTCAAGAAGGGCCTAAGGAGACAAAGGATACCAAACTGAATGAAGTATCCCAGTCCAAACAGGAAATGTCTGCTATAGAAGAGAAAATTTCCAAATTTATTGAGGTGACCATATTACAACAAGATACACCAACTTCAGGGAAGGAACAAGAAAATGCAGATTTGGCAAAATCAGAAGAACCAGGATTTCATATAGTTCAACCAGGTGTCCAGTACGAAATAATACCACCAAACACAGAAAAGACTACAACTGAGGTTCCTCCTAAAGAGATTCCAGTTGAGACAGAAAAAGCAGATGTGCAACCACTGACCACTGAAAACCAAGTGAAGCTTGTGTCTGATGGTTTTGCAGCTGTACAGACAAGCAACACAGGGGCAATTGATATAGAAATACATTTATCTGAAAAGGTCTATATAAAACAAAATCAAGGATCTGGGGATCTGCATGACCTCGCTTTGACAGAAATTTTCACTGAAGATTTGTCTAGTGGACCTCAAACCCAACAAGAAGAGTCTGTTACAGAGGGGAAAATCTATAAAGAAATGGAAGTACGGGTTTTACAACTGGATATACCAGCCAGTCAGCAGATGGAAGAAAGCTTACATATGACATTTTTAAAAGATCCAGAAAAAAATGTGCTTGAGTTAAGTATATTGTGTGAGGGAACACCAGAAAACACAGATAAAATTATACCCAAGGCTCCTCCTGAAGAGACTGCAGTTGAAACCGCAGAAGTTGATGTGCAGGAAGATGCAACTCAGAGCGATTCCACTGAATTTGTATCTGCTGGTTTTCCAGCAGTTCATCTCAGTAAAACAGAGACAATACATTCAGAATTAAGTTTATCTGAACAAGACACTGCAAAAACAGAAGCTGATATGAAAGTAGATGCATTGCAACCAAGTCATGTGGGACCTAGGAAGGTGCAGGATCTCAGTCTGACAGAAATCTCCACCAAAGATTTGCCTGGTTTACCCCAAACCTGGGAAGGAGAGTCTGTTACAGGGAGGAAAATCCTCAAAGAAGTGTATGTTTTACAATTAGATATACCAAACAGTCAGCAGGAACAACAAAGCATACCTGTTGAAATAGCAAAAGAACCATTAATTGATGTAGCTGAAAGAAGCATCCAGTGTGAAAGAACTCCAAGACACAAAGATGAGCCTCCAGCTGAGGGTCACCCTGAAGCATCTGCTGTTCAGACAAGAGTGGAGATACAACAGATCTGCACTGAAAAACCAGAGGCTTCAGCTCAGTGTCTCTCCACTCAAACAGTGTCTGCTGAATTTGCAACAGTGCAACCAAGTGGAACAAAGACAACAGATGCAGAAATGGTCTCATCTGATCAAGACACTGTAAAACCAGAAACCAAGAGTGAAACAGACTTCTTTAAACCTTTCAAGGAGACACTTACAGGGATCATGGGTTTCATTCTACCTGAGGCCACCACCACAGTTGTTCCTGATGCACCCCGAACACCAGATGGAACGCCTGTTTCAGAGGAGAAAATCCACAAAGAGGCTGATGTGTCCATTTTACAACCACATACATTGGTCATTATGAAAGAAGATGAAAACACATTTGACCTGATAGCAAATCAGTCAGAAACAGATGTATCTGACACCGTTATTCAGTTAGAAAGTGCCCTCAATGTTAAAGATAAGCCTTCAACTGAGACTTGCTCAGAACAGACTACAGTCAAAACAGTAAATGTGGAAGTGCAACAAATCAGCACTAAAAAGCAAGATAATGTTACTCAGAATACCTCTACTCAACCTATGTTTGCTGGCTTTGTAGCAGAGAAACCAATGGAAGCAGAAACAATAGATGCAGAAATAAGCTTTTCTGAAAAAGACACAGTAAAACCAGAAGTTGCATGCAAGGTAGACAACTTGACACTCCCTCAGGAGGGATCTACAATACCCGAGGACATCAGTCTGACTGAATCATCTGCCAAAGATGTACAATCAGTTACACTGGCCACTACTAAGGAGCAAGAAAGTACTGTAATTAAAACCAAATATGCTGACAGAGAACGCATGGAAATGCAAGAAATCGCAACTCAAAGGAAAGATGATGTGGCTCTGTGTGAATGCACTCCACCTGCTTCTGCTGATTTTGCATCAGTGCAGCCATGTAATGCAGAGGACACTGTTGTAGAAATAAGCCTTCATGCGCAAGGCATTAAAAAAGCAGAAACCGAGAGTAAACCCACTCAACCAGGGCCTAACGAGACAAAGGATCCTAAACTGAATGAAGTACCCCAGTCCAAGCAGGAAATGTCTGTTAAAGAAGAGAAAATTCTCAAACATACAGAGGTGACAATATTACAAGATACACCAACCTCAGTGAAGGAACAAGAAAAGGCAGATTTGGCAAAATCAGAAGAACCAGGAATTAATATAGTTAAAGCAAATATCCAGTGTGAAACAGCACCGCAAAACACAGAAAAGGTTCCTCCCAAGGAGAGTCCAGCTGAGATAGAAAAAGTGGATGTACAACCATTGACCACTGAAAAGCAAGGGCACATTGTTGAAAGAGACTTCAATGAACTGTTATCTGATGGCTTTGCAGCTGTGCAGCCAACCAGCACAGGGTCAGTAGGTGTAAAAATAATCATATCTGAAGAGGCCATTGTAAAACCAGAAGCTAAAGTAGACATCTTAAAACCCAGTCAAGAGGAACTTAGCGAGGCGCAGGATGTTGGTCTGCCAGAAATTTCTGCAAAAGATTTGTCCGATGTACCCCAAACAAAGGAAGAAGAGTCTGTTACAGAGAAGTCAATCCTCAAACTAGATATATCAACCAGCCAGCAGGAGCAAGAAAGCATATTTGTTACAATAGCCAAAGATCCAGATGCAGCTCAAACAAAGATCCACTGTGAACAAGCATCCGAACACAAAGATAAGCCTACAACTGAGTATCACCCCAAGGACTCTGACGTTCAGACAGCAAGATTGGAGGCACAACACATCTGCTCTGAAAAACCAGAGGCTGTAGCTCAGAGTCTCTCCACTCAAACTGTGTCTGCTGGATTTACAGCAGTGCAGCCAAGTGAAACAAAGACAACAGATTCAGAAATTGGTGTACCTGAGCAAGACACTATAAAACCACAAACCAAGAGTAAAACAGGCTTCTTGAAACCTATCAAGGAGAGACTTACAGGGTTCATGGGCCTTTTTCTGCCTGAGGCCCCCACCACAGTTGTTACTGATGCACCCCAAACACCAGATGAAAAGCCTGTTACGGAGGAGAAAATCCACAAAGAGGCTGAGGTGACACTTTTACAACCAGATACACTGGCCGCTGTTATGGAACAAGAAATCACATCTCCTGTAATAGCCAAGATGACAAATACAGATGTGACATCTGTGCATGCTGAAGAAGTGACAGAAAAACATGAGCCAGAACCCTCAAAAACTAGCTCTGATGTTCTGGAGACCCAGTCCACATTACTGGCACGTGATCTGCATGATACACAATGGCGCTTGGAGTCAGAGAACGAAGATGTGACCTCTGTTGATATTCAGCCTAGACAGGCTACAACTAAAGTGATTAAAGCAAATGTGCAGACTCAGGGAGAAAGCTTTACTGAGTTGCTATCAGAACCCAGTGTGGTCCCTCAAGTCTCAGTGGACAAAGAAAAAACAGATGATGAAGTTCACCAGGAGGAGGCGAAGACAATCCAGGTAGAGAAAACACAAGCAGTCACCTGTGTACCATTCCAAAAGAGCCCTACCAGTGAAGTCAAACTTCAGAGTGAAAAACTCCCACAGGTATGTCATAAAGCATTCTGATGATTTTGAATGATACAGTAAATTTATGAACCATCTTTGGTAGCTCATCATGTCATTACAAATTTGTCAGATTTCATAAAAGTTTGTAAAAAAAATAACGACCACTGTTGATTTTCAGAAGCTGTAAGTGTTAATTTGCTAATCAAGGTTCCTTTAGACCCGGCATTACTTATTTTTGAGACATATTTGTATTTCTCCACAAAGGTTATAGACCCATGTATGCTTTTTTGTGGTACATGTATGCTTCTCTTTTCAACAGTGTTTTGTATATTTTTGGTGGCACATCTTTCCTACCATACTTTAGAGGTGAATGAGTGTTTGTGTGAAAGTTTGCAATTATTTCTGTCCCTGATCATCCACACCAAATTATTCTTGCTTGAGACATTCACACCGTGCCAATGTTGTCAATGTTTCTGAGGACATGGGTAGGAATATAAGCAACCTTATGCACATTCAAGAAAGTAAAACCTGGTGAAACTTTTACTGATATAATTTTACTTCACTGAACTCGGAGAGGAAAAGAGTTACTTTCTTAGGCCAGCCAAAATAGCATATTCAGTACTTTTTATGTTTTCTAACAGTTTACTCAGGCATTAATGTTCCTACTTTGTACACACACTAGGAACAGGTTTGTGCAGAATTACCAACATCCCTATATGTGGTTAAGAAATCACTTGAAAAAACTCAATTGGAAGGGCTACCCCCTCAAGAAACCAAAGCAGAAGCAAATGTTGTCGAGACAGAAAAACTGGATTTGGAGCCATTAGAAGAACCTGCTCAACAGGCCGTCTTCACAGAGATACAGCTACTTACATCGACAAGAACAAGCAGTCAGTTAATTGAGGTATCCTTATTTTTAATTCTTTATGTCATTGAGCTTGAATTGTCAACTGCATATCTCAAGAAGTCATAAATTTTTAACTAAACTATGTAATAATCTTAGGGGGGACATATGACTGCTCACTATGAGCAGTTTTGATATTGCTCCAGATGTGACATGAGAGCCAGAGCTCACTGGAATGATACCACCACCCCAGATTCACTCCTACCCATTTTAATTACAGTGGGAGAATCCTTGTAATTATCCAAACCCATACCAACAGTGCTGTTATGGCTGCAACAGAATTAGTGAGGCAGCCACAGTTTTTATTGCTGTTTTCTTTAAATTCTTGTTACCGCCCTAAAAGTCACTGCTCCCACCTGGTTCATTAATCCCCAGTCAATAATATATCTTGTGTCATTCCAGGGTTTTTTGTTGTTGTTGTTTTTTAATATTTTGACTGTAATAGGCTGGCACATGGGCCTGCTGGCATCTTGGCAAGCCGGCTGAGGTTGGTCTGTCTACCGCCTTGGAAAGTGCTTTGGCAGCGACAGCCAGATGGATCAACCTGCCTAGCGCTAGCTTAGTTTTTGTATTGCAGTTGGGTCTAAAAGCTCTTTTCTATATATTCTGTATACCCTCACTAGGCATTCATGTTCAGATCTGATTTATTAATCCACAGCCAATAATATACAGTATCTTGCATTATTCAGGCTTATTCTTTTATACTTTGGCCCTAAAGGGCCGGCAGATTGGCTCACTACCAACTTGTCAGTCTTGCCTCCGCAATAGAGATTATCTTGGCTGTTCTTTCTATGTTTTTTTTTTACTGCAGGGACAGAGTTATGTATATCTCTTCAGTCATTCACATCACACACCCCTGTCCCCAATAATCCTTTATTTTCGGTTCTTATATTCTTAACATTTAGCCAACATGAGTTAGCTCAGTCTGTCTTCACCATCAGAGCTAATAGCTGATAAGCTAACTTCTTCTTCTTTCAGCTGCTCCCTTTAGGAGTCGCCACAGTGGAACATCTGCCTCCATCTCACCCTATCCCTTGCATCTTCCTCTGTAACGTCAACCCTCTCCATGTCATCATTCACTACATCCATGAATCTTTGTGGTCTTCCTCTTCTTCTCCTGCCTGGCAGCTCCATCTTCAACATCCTTTGTTCAATATATCCACTATCCCTCCTCTGCACATGTCCAAACCATCTCAGCCTTGCCTCTCTTACTTTGTCTCCAAACCACTCAACCTGAGCTGTCCCTCTGATGTACTCTTTTCTAATCCTGTCCCTCCTAGTCACTCCTAATGAGAATTTTAGCATCTTCAACTCTGCCACCTCCAGCTCTGCTTCCTGTCTTTTTGTCAGTGCCACCGTCTCCAAACCATACATCATAGCAGGTCTCACTACTGTCTTGTAAAGCTTCCTTTTCACTCTAGCTGCTATCATTCTGTCACAAATCACCCCTGACACTCATCTCCACCCACTCGGCGGTCCCAGCTGGGGGCTGACGGGTGCTCATTGGGCAGGTTGCTGGGGGCCGGCAGTCCAGTGCGCCTGCCCACCGCCGTGGAACCACGACCTCAGCATGGCGCACGCAGCCTCACCCTGGCCATTGCCCCACACATCCCCTGGTCACCCAGCTCACCTCCCTCCTCCGGAGGGAGTAGAGAGTTTAATGTCTCCTCCTCCATTCTCTCTGGTGCCCAGGGGGGTTTGTGTCCCCCCCGAAAACCCTTTCACCAAACTGAGTTAAACAAATGCAAAATGGACAGGTGGTGGACTAAGAGCAGACGTCTCTCTCTGGTTCAGCCTTCCGACCGTGTGCCTCCCATTCCTCTGTGCATGCCTCTGGGACCCTGCACATGCAAGCGTGACAGCCAGTGGACTCTGGTCTCCAAGCTCATCACGCCCCGTGTGCACTATGAGGTTTCAGAATACAGCAGCCCCAGCAGTGGAAAACTACAGGCGACCGCGGTCGGTTTTGCACCGTTCTCAGGAAGGGACGCTTATTGTCAGCATGGTCAGTCATAGGTAGACTGTGAGCCTCTGTCCACGGAGCCATGTCGGCTCCTCCCACTCCCCCTGGAGAAGTGAACTCAGGTGTTTAGCCATGCCCAGTGCTTAGCCTGTTTGGTTAATGTTATAACCAATCAGGCTAAGCACGAATGCTTCCATAGCTATAAACGCTCTGTCCAAAGTCGCCCTTTGGGGGGGGGGGGGTAACTGGACATTCACAGCAGAAAAACAGAGACTTGGGACTTAGGACTGATTTTGCTCTTGATGTGTCTTGTAAATCACAAAAAACATGTTACAGACATGTTAACAACAGAAAAAAACTTGATTTTTGGCAGAGTGTCACTTTAAGACCTCTGGGAACTGTGTTAACAGGAGGAAAAAGTGTATATATGTCTTTTTAAAAGAAGAGAATTTTGCTGAGAAGAATAATGTGATAATGCTTTGAATCTACTTTGTCATTTGCTAGTTCTTTTACATTTCTAATATAATTTTATTTATTTATAAATTTAAATCTATACACTAAATAATTTCTTAAGATGCTTTGAAAATCAACTGAAGAATTCCTCCATGACCTTAACACCCCCTAGGTTTTTCTTACACATGTCTATAATGTGAAATATTTTCTGGTCCTCAAACAGCATCTTTCATAGTAATCTCAGCCACTAACATGTTTATATCTGTCCAGAGTAAACCAGTGGAAGACACTCCAGATGTGCTGATGACGCCCACCACTGATTTGGACGGGCAACTATGCAGACTTGTGTCTAAAGTGTTAAGCTGCAAGAACCAACCAGCTGAGCTTAGCCCAGCAGCCATAGTCAAGCAAGTGGAGGAGGCTCAGGTAAGATTTTTCAGACACACTAGTCATTTATAACAGGGCTGAATGATTGAAGGTATTTGGCTAGCCAGTGAGCAAAAGTTAGGTAATGGTGCTAAAATATCTCCAAAAATTAACATACGGTATTGAATTGCATGCCAGCATTTTTCAAATGCGAAAATAAAAACCGGTTATTCACCATACTATTTGCAGTAAGTATGTCTTCTACAGCAATTTAGTTCTACTTTCTAAAGACCATATACTGTAAGCTTGGTGAATATACTATTTGCACCAAAGCTTTGAGTGATCATGTTTGCTCTTACCTGCTGTGTCCAGGAGTGCAGAGAGATAGCCCAGGCCCAGGTGGCATTGCTCTCTCAGTTGAGAGGGGCTAATGTGGATACTAGGGACACGCTAAACGATTTGGAGGACCAGTGGTATAGTCTTGCTCAAGATGCAACTGCTGTCATCCAGACTAAAGAGGCACATCTGGAGACTGTAAATGAATACTGTCGACAGATCATAACAGTAAAGACCATGCTGGACAGACAAACATCAGAACTGGAAACTATGAAAATGTGAGTTGCCTTATTGATTTATTTAAGTTCTCATTGCATTTTATTATTGTGATATTGATATGCTTTATGATCCAGTGTATTCAAAGTCTCATACCTGTTCCTCAATTCTTTTTTCAGGTCCCCAGAGGAGAAAAGCTCTAAGGAGTCAGAACGACTGTACTCTTTGCAGGGTAGCATGGAAAAGAATAGATCTGTGTTTGGGGAACTGCTTGCGACTTATACAAAGTTGTGCCCCAACCTCAATCAGTCTGAGCAAGCACATGCTGAGACTGAGCAAAAGAGCCTTCAGCAGAAGTGGAGAGCCCTGGAAAGAACTGTGGAGATTGCACTTCACCATACTAGAATGCATTCTCTCAAGACAGGCAGTCTTCTGTCAGATTTAACAGCTCTACAGGAACACTTGGAAACACTTAGCAAAGACCTCAAAGATGAGTCTGCCCCAGTTACTCAGTGGGATTGCAAGAAGGCACAGCAGTGGATGGAGGCAAATGCTGATGTTAAAGCAGCCCGGCAGCAATATGTCCATCTAAAACAGCTGTCAGAGGTGTTGCTTCTCACCTCACGGTGGAGGATGGAATCAGAAGAGATGGATCAGATGCTTCAGGCGGTCAAAGATAAACTTTGTGACACAGAGAACCTTGTGTCCTCTCAAACCCAGGACAGCAGCAACCCCATCATGGAAAAAATCATTGTTGTAATGAGGGATGGTGTGGCCTGGGCCAAGCAAACAGAGAGTGACATTGAGGTCAGAAGGAAGAGACTGGCTCTTCTCCCTGAGGAGGTTCACCAGCAGCTCCGAGATCTAAAAAAGCTGCAGTCTGAGGTCTTGGCCAAAAAGGGGCAACTGGAGTCACTGGTGGAGGAGGTGACTGAGCTCTTTTCACAGCTAGACCAGACTGATGAGGTGCCCATGGTGCAGAATGTTTTGAAGTGCCTTGAGAAACTCTCAAAGTCCACCACTGAGAAGCTGTCCAGTGCTGTGAAAGAGGTAGAGTCAGGGCTGCAAATGAGAGAAAAGTTGTTTGAGCAGATTAATGACATAGATTCTTGGATTGAGGGTCATTTGCAGAGAGAGGCCTCTCGAGGTGCAAACAGTGAACTGAGGAGCCCTGCTGAACTTCATCACAGAGTTCGACAGATCCAAGAAACCCTGGCTGAGGCTGAGAAGCAGGCAACTGTTTGTGAGTCTCTTTTAATGAAAAGTAAAGACATAGCCTCTGAACTCAGTGTCACAGAGAACTGTCAACTTTTTGACAAACTTACCAACCTCCAGGAAGACATTAGAGCCATTAATAGCTATGAGAAGGCAAACCAAAAGGCGCTAGAGGAACTCATTCAGACTGTCGATTCAAGCAAGAAAAAATTAATCATTATTGAAAAAAGCCTGACACAGATATTGGTAGATTTAAAAAGAAACAGGTTCCCCATCACAGGAGAATCTCTGCAGCCTTTGAAGACTTTCAGACAAAAAATTTTGGCACACAAATCTCAGATTGACATTCTACAGCCATGGGTTCCCCAGGAGAAGACACAAGAGCTGTATTCAATCATTTTTGAACTTCACCATAGAATGGGTGCCCTGGAAAGGAAACCTAGAGATCATGAGAGGTACCTGGCCATGAGGCAGTGTGTGGAGGAGCTCAGAGAGAATGTTCGAGAGCAGGTTCAGCAGACCAAGGAAGACAGCAGGGACATGGAAGATAAGTACAACATCTGTCAGACCCTTCTCGTCCAGTTTCCTGTGATGAAGGGATTGTGTAAGGAGGCTGGCTCCAGTCTTCAGACAATCTCTCCAGACCTAGACCCTTCTCAGTTGACTACAGAAGATCAGAGGCTTAAACAAACTGAGGACAGCATTGACAGATGGGAGATGACAATTTACAACGACCTTAGCGGTTTTGAATGGAACCTATTAAAGCAACGGGACCTTGAGTCAGAGAAGAAGGCTACTCGCACCTTCCTCGAGAAGACCCAGAAAGAGCTACAGAAACAGCCTGTTTTGGAGCCTAGTGAAACTAAAATTAATGAAGAATACTACAGAATCATGTCTCTGAAAAACACCGTTGAGTGGAGAATGAGAGCACTTGGGGTTTTGGAACAAAAGAAGGGAAGGAAACAAAGAAGTGGATCTCAGGATCTGATTTCTTTGAAGGATGCTGTCCTCAGAGAATGTGACTCCCAAATGGTAAGTTATGAGGGTCATTTTTGTTTTTATTTCTATATTTAGTAGTTAAGCCAATCACAGAGAAGCATTTGAATTATCAACTTACTGATAAGTTGTTTTACAGCTGCGTTACATACGGTAAATTAATAAGAACATGGTAGGACAATGTTACATTTTTTATATTTCGCAAGACAATTTCACATTGAATAAACACCATGTAGTTAGCTTTGTTGTACACACAAAAATAAGAGTCATGAATTTTTGACAACATGGTTAACTGCAGTGATACATTGTGAATTAAAAAAAATACATTTTCTATTTTCTGTAGGAGAGCATCTCTCAGGCGAGAGAGTCAGTGAGAAATTACACTTCTGCTGTTAAACAAGCAGTACAGTTCCTGAGGGATGTTGAGTTCTCTCTGATGCCACCGCAGGGCTCTACTGGGCCCTGCTCTGAAAAACTAGAGGAGACTCAGCAGGCTTTAACCTCATTGCAGCAGCAGTTCCAAACCCACGTGGAGCAGCTTCAAAGCCAGGCTGCTCTCCATCCTTACCTGTCCCCGCAGAAGGTGGAGCAGCTTCAGGAGAATATTCTGAGCCATCTGCTGGTCAGGATGTCCACCATCCAGGCAAAAGGCCACATACGGCTGGAGAATATCATGAGGTAAAAGTTTGTATCTTAAACATTTTAAATGCAATATTTGAATGTGCACCAAAGCGCCATATTAGATACTAATATAAAAGATGGCCATAGTCACTGTAACACTGTAAAGACTACAAATGCCTAAATTATCTAAATCTTACTAAACTAGATGAATGAGGTATGAAATACTGTATATTACTTTGTACAAGGGCTATCAAGGTATCAGACTTTTACTACAGCATCATGGTAATGATATTGCAACTTCTGGAGAAAATGTGAAAATCGATTAAAATAAATGATCCTGTCCATCAGATTGATCTTTAGCAATGTTTAATGCAAGTTCTTTTTAATTAAATAGTCTGTAGCTGCACAGAAGTGTGTAAAATCAACAGTTACTCTTAATGCAATGTGAAAAGGCAGCCAGGTATCTGATAATCAAACCGCACTGTGTGTAGTCTGTACACATCTTAACATCTGCTATAAATGCAGCAGAACTCACTTGAAGGGAGCCATCATCATTGTTTTCGTATGCAACCACAGACTGACAACTAACCGGTCTGAGAAAGTGAGAACAGAAGACAAAAATACTGTAAGAGGCACTTGTTGTCACGATATTATCATATGTGCATAAAAGGGCATTGGCGCTTTATCGTGATAATTATGGCTATAACAAGCACTTCTCAATTTGTGGACATCAAAATGAGGGTAGACAGAAGAGATGAGAGCACACCTTACACTGCAACCCTTTAAGGTTGTGAATCCAACAGTGTGGTCCATTCTTTTGTCTATCTTGAGCCTATGTGCATTATTAACACAGTATTAATACTGTATTTTAAATGATCGGCTTTTGTCAACATCCCTACTTTGTACCATAGCAATTCAACCATAATGCAATAACTTCTCTCATCATGTAAACATGTTTTATCTTCGAACAGTATTGTAAATCTTTTATCGCCAGCGTTCAGTGATCATTTAATAAACTACGGTTTTGTACAGCAGGTCACTTTTGAAAGGATTTATTGAAATAAATATATACTGCTCAAAAAAATAAAGGGAACACTTTGAAAACACATCAGATTTTAATGGGAAAAAATAAGCTGGATATCGAAATTGTGGCAGGCTAGTCCAGCTTACTCAGATTAAAGGAACACTTTTTAATCTGAGTAAGCTGGACTAGCCTGCCACAATTTCGATATCCAGCTTATTTTTTCCCATTAAAATCTGATGTGTTTTCAAAGTGTTCCCTTTATTTTTTTGAGTACTAAAATTTCTAAAAAAATAAAGTCAAGAAAGTGGCTCAAACTCTGCATCTGAATTATCACTTTATCTGTTAGAAATTCCACTACCTATCAAAACCACGAAACTTCATCATTGCAGTGTTCTATTTGTGTGTGTGTGTGTGTGTGTGTGTGTGTGTGTGTGTGTGTGTGTGTGTGTGTGTACATGCATCCATGCATGCATCCATCCGTGTGTGGGGGGGGGGGAGGAGACAGAGGAGGAGCAGTTTCTGTTTTTGACAAATATAAATATTGTCATTTTTTTCAGGTGTGCAGAGCATTTCAGGAATTACGACAAATGCTATGAAGAAATCATCCGCGATGTAAAAAGTGTCGAGAGCAGGCTCCTTGAGTTTATCTCTCAAAAAGTCACCTGTCAAGCTGACTGTGCTGACCAGGAAGCAAAGCTCAGAGTGCGTACACTACTCTTTGTCTATATAGTTGAATGCAACGGAGTTCCACAGTTCACCATTTAAATGTGTGTGTGTGTGTGTGTGTGTGTGTGTGTGTGTGTGTGTGTGTGTGTGTGTGTGTGTGTGTGTGTGTGTGGTGGGAGGGTGCACCTCAGTGGTACTCATTTGGCTGATGTTCTTGCTCAGGCTCTATCTGAGGAGATGAAGGCTCTACAGGGACGTATGGAGAAACTGAAAGAGTGGTGCCCAGAGCAGAGCTGCCGCGGATGCAGGGAGGCCAAAAGGACTTCTGTCTGGCTGTGGGTATCAAGGCTGTGTCGCTGCACACATGAGCTGGCAACTCGCAGTCAACAGAGAATTGCCGAATGGCGTGATATTACAAGCAGTGTAAGTAGATCACACACATAAGTCCATGAAGCTGATTGTTACTGGAATAACACCAGCCCAGTCCTTTCATGTGTTGCTAAGGAGTCTACAGTGTGTAGTGTGTGTCTATGCAAATTGTGGGTCAAGCCAAGAAAAAAAAAACATGCTTTTCTTCCCTTTAGGTGGAGAAGGCCTCTGTTGTACTGGAGCAGGTGGTGTCAGAGCTCCCCGGTGGCTCCCAGGTGAATGCCTCCACTGAGGAGCTCCAGGACCTCCTGCAGACCTGGGAACAGTACCAGGACAGATTGGACTGTGAACACCGTGCGCTTTCTGCCCTGGAACTTCGAACTGCCAGGCTGCTGGGTGTCCCTGCTCACCTAGAGGAGGCTCCTCCTATTCCGCTCTGTCAGCAGCTGCAGGAGATGCAGGGTCGATATGACAGGTAAGATGCTGTTTAATTCACAGGTCATAACTCAGTGCGCTTTATTAAAATCCTGCTTAGCCTCTATGAGCATGCTGGACACTGTCTGAGTTTGTACTTAAGAGTTTGTTTAGCTGCCGCGGGGCTCTGTAACCTTAATAGCAGATGTTATTATTGCTTTCTTGTTTAAATGCGTGGGCCTCTGTGTTTTTATGTCTTCACAGTGTAAAGCAGAAGAGCAGGGAAGGTTTGCTGGCAGCTAGGCAGGAGCACGAGGAGAGGGAGAAAACCAGAGAGAAGCTGCAGGGTGTCCAGGTTTGGCTGGAGTCTGCTGAAGCTCTTCTGTTACAGATGGAGAAGAGGAGCAGCACCCAGGAGCTTCAGGTGAGGGCATGCCACTGAAAACTGACGCCTTTTTCTTGGGTTTGATAGCAACTGGAGACAGTTTTCTTTTATTTGAATTTTTAAAGAAACTTTTTAACGGTGAACTTATGGGACGGTTGTGGCAAAAAGCAAGTGTTTGATTCTTCTAAAACACTTTTTCTCATTTGATTTTGTTACTATGTTTCAAACAGCTATTATATATTTCTGTTACTATTCATCTTTTAGTATGGATTCCTTCATTAGAGGACTTCAAAAAGACACATATAGGCCATAATATCTAATTTATTTGCATCTCCTCGTGTTATATGTCTCAGATACAGACATTAACAGTACAATGGAAAGTTAATTCTTTCCATGCTTGATTTTGGCAAACCTTTATGTTACTTTATGCAATTTTCAAAAAAGTCACATGTATTTACAAGTAAATAAAGAAAGAAAGAACGTACTGGTCACTAAGCAACCCTGCCTCTTGGTCTGTGGAAAGACCTCTGAGCGTCCGCAGGTCCCACTCTGAGAGTGCCTTATCTAAATGCACATCAGTGTACTCAGATTTTCACTCTAGTCCCTCCGGGTCATCGGAGTGGATAAAATGAGCCTCTAATGAGGCAGGACAGTTTCGTTATCTAAACTGAGAACACAATGATGCATTTGCACTCAGTGTAACTTCATATCTATTGCTATTTTTATAAACGGTCACTTATCTACAAATGCAGCTCGAAAAGCTACATTTTAAAGGACATGATGAAATTAATCATAACCACAGATAAAGTGTGTACGTTTTAGTAATTTGCCTTTGTTGTAAAGTTTTGTTGAGCCATTTATGTTTTCTTCAGAAAGGCGTCTCTGGTTTAAATGAGTGTCGAAGTAGAGAGAACCGGGATGCTATGTTAAGTATAAGTGTCCATTAAATATAAAATGTGCAGATCTAACCGTTAACTCAGCCTCGGCCCATAGACTGG
This sequence comes from Pholidichthys leucotaenia, assembly GCA_020510985.1. Taxonomy (NCBI): domain Eukaryota; kingdom Metazoa; phylum Chordata; class Actinopteri; order Cichliformes; family Pholidichthyidae; genus Pholidichthys; species Pholidichthys leucotaenia. The sequence continues at coordinate 62,341,357 of CM035842.1, forward strand.
AGTTCACTTCTAATAACCCGCCAACCGGCTGAAGCACTCTACCCTTTTGTCCTGAAACCTGAGCAGAGGCCAACATCTCATCCACTTCAGCGTTCTCTTCTCTCACACACACAGACTCGCGCTCCTTTCCCTTGCAAAGAGCCTGTGTTTTGTTATGTTTTCTGAAAGACCCCTTTCCACCGCCCAAACGGTTTCCCCATCTCTCCCACCGCCCTCACCCCTTCTCTCATACCCGACACCTTTTGTTTTGCGGTGTAAGGGGATCTTCCTGCTGGCCGTTACAGCCAAGTCATTTCATAGGCACACACACACTTCCCTGCTAGTCTTCTCATGAGGACGCCCATTGGTACCAGTAAATTTCCTTGGTCCTAACCTGTCTGTCAATTTAAATGGGACTTTACTGACTTATAACTCAGAATCCACTCCCAACTGCAATTCAGACAGCTTCGTCTGGATGACAGATGAAATGTGTCATTGTTTTGAAAGAGCTACCCTTGTAGAGTCCAAGCATAAATACACAGCGATGGAAACTAGCACGTAATGATATGTCCTAACAGGCAAATCTCACCTGAATGTACAGAATTGCTTAATTTCTAATTTTCCTAAAGTTCCCCCAATGTGTCCTGTCATTTAGGAAATATGTACAAGTTTGAGGTTTGATGGCTTCTTTAAAAATACACGCTCTACATTTCTCAAAATACAGCATGGACCTCACAAAAGTGGATATGAAGCGCACCCCCCCCCCCCCACACACACACACAATTCACACTCATCATGCCCTGTTCTCTCATGCATAGAAACTGTCTCTGTATACCCTCTCTTCCTCCCTTTCTTTGTATCCCATGCATACACACACACACAAGCTCAGTTTCCCGTAGTGACAACAAGATGCACCTCCCTGTGCCGCAGGGACGCTGGATGCTTTCGGACCCAGGTAGTCTCCTCTGCATTTTCACTTATATTTGATCAGTTTGTCCTTTCTTTATTTTACCGGTATGTAGAAGTGTTCTAATGAACAGTAGCAGCCTGCTGAGGTGAAATGAGTTCACCGTTTTTAACGTTTGTGGAAATGAAGGAGTGGTTGGATCGTCTGAGCGAAGCATGACAGGAGACAAAGAGCCGACATCTTATCAAAGCACTGTGAGCTTAAAACTTGTTGTTTAGTAAGAGAGGTAAAAGTCAAATGTTGGTAAGAAAGTGAAGCATCATCAGAAATATTTAGCACTCTACATGTTTGTGGGGTTTTTTTTGACCAAGGCTTTTTCAGCATTGAGTGAAATGAACCAAGAAAAAAAAAAAAAACTAATTCAAAGCTTTACTGGAGTTTCTGACTGTCTCTCTGCATCATTCTTCATTTTTAAAATTTTATTTTTTAGTTGTCATTTTCATTAAAAACATCTTCCTCTCATTGCATTTTCAGGAACTCTACAGCCAGCTGTGTACCCAGAAGGCTTTGCTGCAGCGCGTCATGGAGAGTCTGAAGAAAAAATACTCAGATTTGTACACTCCGGTCCCAGCTGACCTCAACAGCCAAGTACAGGAATCTACAAAGTCTCTACAGAAAGTGGAAATGAAGGTACAAAATATTTTATTGGACTTTTGACAGAAATTTCAGTTTTAAGATGGATCACAATTTTAAGAAAGGGAACAGTCTTATTCCAGGTCAGGCTTCTCAGTTAATTTATTGTTTTATTAAAGAATTTATTTGGTAAGTTAATTAAGGAAATTACCAAAGGTTTGTGTTTTTGATATCCAACCCCAATTCCCAAAGGTTTAAGATGTTGTGTAAATTATTTAAGAAAGGAACAAAAACAGAAAGCAATGATTTGCAAATTTCATATACCACTACTTTTTTTTTTAACAATAAAGCATAGAAAACATCAGCTCTTTAAGGTGAGATATTTAATATTTCATGAAAAATATTAGCTCATCTTGCATTTGATGGCAGCCGCATTTCTCATAACAGCTTGGACAAAGGCAACAAAACATTAGAAAAGTAAGTGGTAATTTAAAAAAAGAAGCAGGTAGAGGGATATGATGTAATTAATTACGTTAATGATCAACAGGCTGGTAACATGATTGGGTATAAAAAGAACATCTTAGAGAGGTAGAGTCTGTCAGAAGTAATCAGCTATTTTTCAGCAATCTGCAAAAGACTGTCTACAAGTAGAGGAGAAATTTCAGAATAATGTTCCTTAAATTTGCATGGATTGAATATTCCATCATTTACTGTACATGAGATAACATCAAAAGAGTCTGAAAATCTGGAGATACAGCTGTGAGCAAGGGAGCATAATCAATACCAGCAGCAGTGCATTAAAAACAGATATGACTGTCATTGAAATCACTGCATGGGCTCAGGTACATTGTCCACAGTGATGAACAGACGGACCATCCTGCTTGTTATCAGTGCCCAATTCAAACACTTACAGTACATCTCTAATGGTATAGGGCTTTATAAATGCCTTTGGATCTGGCAAGCTGCACATCTGGAAAGGCATTGTCAGTGGTGAAAGGTATATACAGGTTTTAGCGCAACATATGTTGTCATCCAGAGGACGTCTCTTTTAGGGAAGACTTGGTATATTTCAGCAAGACAACGCTAAACTGCATCCTGCATCAGTCACAACAACATGGCTTAGTAGTACGTAGATGAGTCCCGGTGCTGGACTGACCTTCTTACAGTCCAGATCTTTCACCAATTACACCAATTGTCACGTCATGGTAAAATATGACAACATAGGCCCAGGACTGGTGAGCAGCTAAAATCCTGTCAGGCAACAATGGTGCAACATTCCTCTCACAAAGGTCCAGTTAAGTGGCCTCTTCAGTTCCCAGACATTTACAGGCTGTTGTTAAAAAAAGGGGGATGCTACACAGCGGTAAACATGACCCAGTAATAACTCGTTGAAGACATGCTGCTGCCATCAAATCCAAAATGAGCTAATATTTTTCACTTTCTTACTTTCAACATTTTATGTTTTCTATGTTCTATAGTGAAGGAATGGTAGCCTTTGAGAATTGCAAATCATTGCATTCTTTTTTATTTCAGTTTCACAGTGTTCTGGCCTTTTTTTGGATTTGGAGTTGTAGTTGACTGAAGTAAAAAAAAAAAATGCCTTTCCAGTAAAATAATCACTTTAGATGACCTGAGAAACCTGCTTTCTGCTGTAATTAACTGTTTTTGTCCTTAATTTGTGCGACAGGCAGGAGAGGCAATAGCAAAGAGCGGTCCTGTCCACAGGCTGGGGGCAAGGTTGTCTGAAATCCAAACTGGTCTGAAATCTGTTCAGAACAGACTGGAACAGAGAAGCGCCTCTATGATTGAGGCAAAGGTCACTCAGAAGGTGAGTAGCCACTTAGACCTGGTGCACACGACAATGTTTTCATTTAGACCCAGAGAGAAACATCAACACGTCACAGAAGCAACCACATGTGCACATGGATCCACCGAAGGTGTGAAAACTGCTGTTGGAACTTGGATGACAAGTAGAAGGTTTACTAGGGACTTTGGATTATAACTATTAACACCAGATTAGATCTGCAAGAAATATTTATATTCATTTTTTAGGCTTAATAAATAAACAACCTGTATAAATGCGGACAATAAAACATTTGACTTACTTACAGCTGGTTTGAATATTTGATAAGGAGACTTCAGCCATAACTTTTACAAAAGCATTATAAGTAAGAAAAAATAGAAATATGTGATGCAGCCGACATCACATCATTTGTACAGCAGTGAAAAAGTGGATTTGAAACATCGACTGCACCACAGTGATTTTTTCATCATTCAGCAAAGACAGGCATCAAATCTAGGGATGTATTTTAGCCTGTAAATTCTCCTTGGTTAGAATTTTGATGATTATTTTTGTAGATAAGGCTGCATCTATTGTGTAAAAAGCATTTTACAGATACCAGTAAGAGCCCTTTTTTTAACCTAATCCTAAATATAAACACATCAGGCTTAAAGTTTAATCACGGATTAATTTGATTTTTATTTCACTGTGAGAAATAAATGCTCCTGAAATGCTGAAATCTATTGTAAATTTAGGCTGTAATATACCATCCATCCATCTTCTACCGCTTTTCTGGAAGTCCGGGTCGCGGAGGAAGCAGTTCATGCAGAGAAGCCCAGACTTCCCTGTCCACAGCCACCTGCTCCAGCTCTTCAGAGAGGATACCAAGGCGTTCCCAGACCAGCTGGGAGACATAGTCTCTCCAGCAAGTCCTGGGTCTGCCCCAGGGTCTCCTCCCAGAGGGATGTGCCCGAAACACGTGGTGGACACCTCAAGCAGGAGGTGTCCAGGAGGCATCCTGATCAGATGCCCATACCACCTCAACTGGCTCCTTTCAATGTGGAGGAGCAGTGGTTGTACTCTGAGCCTCTCCCAGATGACTGAGCTCCTCACCCTATCTCTGAGGGTGAGTCCAGCAATCCTACGAAGAAAGCTTATCTCAGCTGCTTGTATCCACGATCTCGTTCTTTCGGTCATTACCCAAAACTCATGACCATAGGTGAGGGTAGGAACGTAGATTGACTGGTAAACCAACACCTCTGCCTTAGAGCTTAGCTCCCTCTTCAGCACAACAGACCGGTACAACATCCGCATCACTGCAGATGCTGCTCCAATCCGTCTGTCAATCTCTCGCTCCATTCTCCCCTCACTCGTGAATAAGACCCCAAGAAAAACTCCTCCACCTGAGGCAGGAGCTTGTCCCCAACCCGAGGACAATCCACCTTTTTAAGGCTGAGGACCATGGACTCGGACTTGGAGGTGCTGATTCACATCCCAGCTGCTTCACACTCAGCAGCAAACCATCCCAGTAAGACCTGTAGGTTATTGCTGGATGAAGCCAGCAGGACAACATCGTCTGCAAACAATAGAGATGAGATCCTGTGGTCACCAAGCATGACACCATCCGTTCCCTGGCTGCACCGAGAAATCCTGTCCATAAAAATTATGAACAGGATCGGTGACAAAGGGCAGCCCAGGCGGAATCCAACTCTCACTGGGAATGAGTCCTACCAGCTGTTGGCAATACGAACCAAACTCACACAACGGTCATACAGAGTCCGAAAGGCTCGTAACAACAAGCCCAATACCCCATATTCCCGAAGCACCCCCCACAAAAAAAACACGAGGGATGCAGTCGAATGCCTTCTCCAAGTCCACAAAACACATGTAAACTGGTTGGGCAAACTCCCACGAACCCTCAAGCATTCTCGAGAGGGTAAAGAGCTGGTCCGTTGTGCCACGGCCAGGATGAAAACCACATTGCTCCTCCTGAATCCGAGGTTCGACCAACGGCCGGACTCTCCTCTCCAGTACCTTGGCATAGACCTTCCCAGGGAGGCTGAGGAGTGTGATCCCCCTAAAGTTGGAGCACACCCTCTGGTCCCCTTTTTTGAAGACAGGAACCGCCACCCCGGTTTGCCACGCCAAAGGCACTGCCCCCGGCCTCCACGCAATGTTGCAGAGGCGTGTCAACCATGACAGCCCTACAACATCCAGGGCCTTGAGGTACTCAGGACGAATCTCGTCCACCCCCAGGGCCCGGCCACCAAAGAGATTTTTAGCCACCTGGCAACCTCAGCCCCTTTGATAGGCGAGTTGTCCCCCTCGTCCACAAGCCCTGCTTCCTCTGTGGAAGGCGTGTCAGTGGGATTGAGGAGATCCTCGAAGTATTCCTTCCACCGCCCGACGATATCCCCAGTCGAAGTCAGCAGTGCCCCATCCGCACCATACACATTGTGGACAGGGAGCTGCTTCCCCCTCCTGAGCCGCCGGACAGTTTGCCAGAATTTCTTTGAGGCCGACCGAAAGTCTTGTTCCATGGCCTCACCGAACTCCTCCTACCCGAGTTTTTGCTTCAGCAACCACCCGAGCTGCACTCCACTTGGCCTGCCAGTACACCTCAGCTGCTTCGAGAGTCCCACAAGCCAACCAAGATTGATAGGACTCCTTCTTCAGCTTAATGGCCCCCTCACCACTGGTGTCCACCACTTGGTTCGGGAGTTGCCACCACGAGATGCCCCGACGACCTTGCGGCCCCAGCTCTGGGCAGCCGCTTCAACAATGGAGGGGGAGAACATGGCCCATTCAGACTCCATGTCTCCAGACTCCCTCAGAATATGGTTGAGGTTCTTCCAGAGGTGGGAGTTGAAGACCTCCCGAACAGGGGCCTCAGCCAGACGTTCCCAGCACATCCTCACTATACGTTTGGGTCTGCCAGGTCTGAGTGACATCTTCCCCTGCCATCAGATCCAACTCACCACCAGGTGATGATCAGTTGACAGCTCTGCACCTCTCTTTACCCGAGTGTCCAAGACATACAGTTACAGGTCTGATGACAAACAAATGACAACAATAACAAAATTGATCATCGACCTGCAACCTAGGGTGTCCTGGTGCCAGGTGCACATATGGACACCCTTAAGCTTGAACATGGTGTTCGTTATGGACAAACTGTGGTTAGCACAGAAGTCCAATAACTGAACACCACTCGGGTTCAGATTGGGCAGGCCGTTCCTCCCAATCACCCCCCTCCAGGTTTCACTGTTGTTGTCCACATGCGCATTGATGAATGCCAGACCAAGGATTCAATGTACCCCGCATGACATGGGGTTACTGGGGCCCCACCCTGGAGCCAGGCCTGGGGGAGAGGCTTGATGGCTAGTGTCTGGTGGCCAGGTTTCCGCCCATGGGGCCCTGCTGGGCTCAGCCTGAAGGAGTTACATGGGTCCGCCCTCCAGTGGGCTCACCACCTGCACGAGGGACCATGGGGGTCCAGTGCTATGTGGATCAGGTGGCGATCAAAGGCGAAGACCTTGGCGGTCTGATCCCAAGCTTCCTAAACTGGCTCTTGGGACATGGAATGCCACCTCTCTGGTGGGGAAGGAGCCTGAGCTGGTGCATGAAGTTGAGAGATACCGGCTAGATATTGTCGGCCTCACCTCAACACAGCTCCGGTTCCGGAGCCGGTCTCCTGGAGAGGGGCTGGAGCTTGGCCTTGGAGCTTGGAGCTGTAATATACCGTTGCTCTTTATTTCTGTGCACATGGACGTGAATAAACAGCACCGAGAAATCCTCTCCACTCTGGAGCCAGGTTTCAAATCTCTACACTGTCACACCTCCAAATACCCGGCGTCATATGCAAGGACAGCTAAACTGTAGACCAACTTCCACAGTGTGGGGTAAAAATGGCCCCTGTCGTGTGCACGGCCTCTTAGATGGCGAGGGAAACTTTGGAACAGCATCAGTTTTCCTTGTACTGTGGTATTCTGTTTGAGAGGGGCAGCCCATCAGAAAAAGAGACTACACCAAGATGCAGTACAAAATAAGTATCATTTTGAACTGTTCCTCATCCAAACGGTTCTATTAGTTATCTGTTATCTATAACTCACGAAATCCACTTTATTTGCAGCAGAAGTCTGTGGCTAGACTACATTTAACCAAGCACACATTATAAATTACCGATTTAGTCATATATCAGCATTTTTATTGTGTAACTTGTGCCAAAATTGAATGTTGCCTTATTGACTAGAACCCCATAAATACAGTGGTGTGAAAAAGTGTTTGCCCCCTTCGTGATTGCTCATTTTTTTGTATGTTTGTGTCATGAACTCTCCATGCGCTTCTCCAACAGCGCACGGAGGAGGAGAAAGGACGAGAGGATTTAAGTGCAGGGTTACACCAAACACACATTTATTAACACAAAACTTAACATACAGACATAAGACAGCTCGGGTACACAAAGAGTTCTCTAGGCCGCCCAACACACACACTGGAGGTATACAGCAGCAGACAGCGCACAGACAGAATACTCACAGTGCGGGGGCTGGCCAAGTCGTCACAGGGATTATCCACGAGCAGACACAGAAAACAGTCCTTTGGTGACGTGACGGTTGACGGCAGAGAGAAACCATCTAACACGTACAATGATCCAGCGGCGTCTGTCCAGCAAAGAGCTGCTTTAGTACAGATGACGCTGGCGTGACAAATAGGGAACACCTGGGCAAGCGTGGGAAAGATGATTACCGGGGCGAACAGCTGACTGTCAGAAAGAGGGGGGCGTGGCCAGACAGGCCAGAGCGGCAGCTACAGGCAGGAACAGAAACGTGCACGGACAAGAAAACAACAAATCAAAACACAACTCCACATAATAAACCCACTGCCTGAGCCACCAGGATCGATCAGAATCGAGCCCACAGTGTCACACTTAAATGTTTCAGATGATCAAACAAATTTAAATATTAGACAAAGATAACACAAGTAAACATAAAATGCAGTTTTTAAATGAAGGTGTTTATTATTAAGGGCAAAAAAAATCCAAACCTACATGGCCCTGTGTGAAAAAGTGCCCCCCCACCGTTAAAACATAAATTAACTGTGGTTTATCACATCTTTGGAAAGCTGAGTTCAATTTCTCTAGCCACACCTAGGCCTGATTACTGCCACACCTGTTCTCAATCAAGAAATCACTTAAATAGGACCTGCCTGACAAAGTGAAGTAGACCAAAAGATCCTCAAAAGCTAGACATCATGCTGCGATCCAAAGAAATTCAGGAACAAATGAGTGGCTGGCCGAAACAAAATTACCCCAAGAGCGCAGCGACGAGTCATCCAAGAGGTCACAAAAGACCCCACAACAACATCCAAAGAACTGCAGGCCTCACTTGCCCCAGTTAAGGTCAGCGTTCATGACTCCACTGTAAGAAAGAGACTGGGAAAAAATGGCCTGCATGGCAGAGTTCCAAGACAAAAACCACTGCTGAGCAAAACGAACATAAAAGCTTGTCTCAGTTTTGCCAGAAAACATCTTGATGATCCCCAAGACTTTTGGGAAAATACTCTGTGGACTGACGAGATGAAAGTTGAACTTTTTGGAAGGTGTGTGTCCCATTACATCTGGTGTAAAAGTAACACAGCATTTCAGAAAAGGGACATCATCCCAACAGTAAAATATGGTAGTTGTAGTGTGATGGTCTGGGGCTGTTTTGCTGCTTCATGACCTGGAAGACTTGCTGTGGTAAATGGAACCATGAATTCTGCTGTCTACCAAAAAATCCTGAAGGAGAATGTCCGGCCATCTGTTCGTGACCTTAAGCTGAAGTTCACTTGGGTTCTGCAGCAGGACAATGATCCAAAACACACCAGCAAGTCCACCTCTGAATGGCATAAGAAAAACAAAATGAAGACTTTGTAGTGGCCTAGTCAAAGTCCTGACCTGAATCTGATTGAGATGCTGTGGAATGACCTTAAAAAGGTGGTTCATGCTCAAAAGCCCTCCAATGTGGCTGAATTACAACAATTCTACAAAGATGAGTGGGCCAAAATTCCTCCACAGTGCTGTAAAAGACTCATTGACAGTTACTGCAAATGCTTGATTGCAGTTGTTGCTGCTAAGGGGTGGCCCAACCAGTTATTAGGTTTAGGGGGCAATCACTTTTTCACACAGGGCCATGTAGGTTTGGATTTTTTTCCCCTCAATAATAAAAACCTTCATTTAAAAACTGCATTTTGTGTTTGCTTGTGCTATTTTTGTCTAATATTTAAATTTGTTTGACGATCTGAAACATTTAATTTACAGTAAGTGTGACAAACATACAAAAAAAATGAGAAATCTGGAAAAGGGCAAACACTTTTTCGTACCACTGTACATATCATGTGATGAACAGATTTTCACTTTTATCTGTCTTCAGCGTGTGTGGGATGAGCTGGATGTGTGGCACTCCCGTCTGGCGGCGCTTGAGGTGGAAATGCAAGACTTGGAGAGCCCCGGGGAGACGCTGAGCCTCACTGAGAGGCTGGTGGAGGTCCAGCAGCTTCACTCCCTGCTGGCCAAACAGGCAGAGCAAAGGACCACCCTTCTCAGTAAGGTGAGAAAGAGATTGCTTCTCTCAAGTCCTCCTACAACTGCCAGTGTTACAACTGTTGCAGCGTCCCACATTATTTTGTAAATTAAACAGAATATGGATGGTTTGGGGTGGTCTGTATTTCTGCTGAAATCTGACCTAAAACATCAAATGTTTACACAAGTGGATAAATATAACCAAATTAGCTGAAATACAACTGTGTCCTTTTCCACTTTTATTGTAAGTATCCTCAAGTTCTTTGTAACACCAATTCTGTTCCTAATGTACCTCAGCCTGAAACTTGTAATAAATTCCTGCAATTTTTTATTAGTAATTGTAAATCAAAGACCCATCACTTCTCTCCATTTGCCCCATCCTTCCATCATTGATCTTGTCTGGCTACACTACAAAAATGCAATCTTAGTAAGAAAAAACATTTTAAATCAAGGATATAATTCTTGTTTGTTGTCTGACAAGATTTTTGTTTTGTCAAGCAGTTTTCTGTAAAACAGTTTTACTTGTTATAAGATATTTTTTTACAGTTTCATCTGGTTTTAAGTTAAATAAAAAACATTCTGCCAATGGAGCTAGACAATGTTGCTTATCAAATTGCTTAGAACAAGTGTGATTTTTTGCCATGAATTTTTACTTGTTTCAAGCAATTTGATAAGTAGAATTTTTCTTGCTCCACTGGCAGAATTTTTTTACTTAAAACCAGATTGAATTGCTTAAAACAAGTAAAAAATATATAACAAGTAAAATTTTCTTACAGAAAACTGTATGAGAAGAAAAAATTTAAATCAAGGATATAATTCTTGGTTGTTTTTGTCTGACAACATATTATTTCTTGTTGTGCAGTTTTCTGTAAAAAAAATGTCACTTGTTATAAGATATTTCTTATAACAAGGGACGAGAATTATGTCCGTGATTTAAGATATTTTTTCCTTATCAAGATTTCATTTTTTGCAGTGTAATTTTACTCACTTCAAGCCTGTGTACTTAAGACAACTTAAAAAAATTGTTAAGGCCTCATCATGTCCTATTGATGTCACTCCCTCCCGATTCATGAAGAAAACAAAGATAATTCAATATCTAATAAAATGCCATAGATTGGAAGGTCATGAAAATGATTTATGTTGTCTCACCAAGAAATGGTGTGTTATTAAGAATGTAATATTTAGGATAGTGGATACGGCCCCCAAGTGTCAGGGGTGATTTGTGACAGAAGGATATCAGCTAGAGTGAAAGCAAAGATTTACAAGATGGTGGCGAGACCTGCTATGATGTATGGTTTGGAGACGGTGGCACTGACAAAAAGACAGGAGGCAGAGTTGGAGGTGGCAGCATTGAAGATGCTAAGATTCTCATTGGGAGTGACTAGGAGGGATAGGATTAGAAATGAGTATATCAGAGGGACAGCTTAGGTTGAGCAGTTTGGAGACAAAGTAAGAGAAGCAAGGCTGAGATGGTTTGGACATGTGCAGAGGAGGGATAGTGGATATATTGGACAAAGGATGTTGAAGATGATGCTGCCAAGCAGGATGAAAAGAGGAAGACCACAGAGAAGATTCATGGATGTAGTGAATGATGACATGGAGAGGGTTGACGTTACAGAGGAAGATGCAAGGGATAGGGTGAGATGGAGGCAGATGATCCGCTGTGGAGACCCCTAAAGGGAACGCCCAAAAGAAAAAGAAGTTAAGTCCCCTGATAAACACTGAGTCCTTGGTGTGGCAGAGGATTCCCAATGGTACATCACAGCTGCAACCTCCTTCTTTCCTATGTCCTGTCCCGGAACTAGAATGTTGGAAGGCCAAGTTTGGTCCGGTGTGTGCAGTCGGCACCATTTATATGCACACACTGCTTAATGGCATTCACCATTTGGAGAAATCCAGCCTCGCTGAAGAAGCTGCGTACCTTGAACACAGGAAGGCTGTGTCCCAACAACGAAGTCAGGGTCCTCATACAGAATGGTTATAGCCAATACTCTGTCCTATTAATCCATTTAGTTGCCATTCTTGTTCGTGAGTGGCAGCGATTAAGGAATATTTAGGAATGACCAGTTGAAAGTTGTGGCCCTAATCCTGTAAAATGCTGGGAATAGAGCATTTACTGTGAAGAAACATACACTCAGCCTAGATTTAAATATTTAGTTGCAGTTATTTTTGCATGAAAAGGTCCCACACATACTGAAAGCAACCCTTACAGATATGTGTTATTTAAGAAATAAGCAAACTATTCTCAGTATTAGACAGCATAGTATAGTGATAGAATTTAGTTTTTCTTCTTCCTTCTTCTTCTCATTCACATCAGATGAGGTATAACAACAAGCATTTTTCACCCTCCTGGGTTATAACTTTATGATGACCACACAGTCTTTAACAGTTTGACTTCTGTTTTTTCCTAAAGTAAATGTTTGCTTTTGTGGTCAGATTCACACGTGGCTTCAGGAGCATCAGGAGATGATCAAAAGCTCTAAGAGCTGGATGTCCGAGGCTCAGTCGTGGCTTGCTACTCCCTGCACCTACACCACAGCTAAATGTTTGAGCAGCCATGTTAACGCCCTGCAGGTGGGTTCACTAAGATTTTGTTTTACTCATTCCTTATTCTACATTTTGTCCTGAATGCTTGTCCACATATTTACACTTGGCAGATATTATAGGTAGGTCTGATTTACTGTTTCCATTTTTACAAAGAATGGCAGAAAAATACTCTGTTTACACTAATCACGGATTAGCCTAATGAAGGAGTTGGCAATCTCTTCTATGAAAGAGCCCTTTTAAACAATTTTTAAGCAGGGAACCACAAAACATGCCTCAGCATGATGCTTCCACCACCATGCTTCACAGTTCGAGTGACATTTCTTTGCTTACATTTGACAGCCCTTTTTTTCAAATTATCTAATTTGTATTTTTTTCTTAATTTTGTAACTTTTCTCATAAATTTGAGGCTTTTTTATTACTTTTTAATTTTTTTTCTTGTAAATTTGCATGTTTTTGAGAATATGTGAAAATCCTCTAAATCTGCAATATTTTTCTCTTTAATCTGTAGTTCTTGTAGTTTTTTTTTTCCATAAATGTGTATTTCCTCATAAATTTGCATAATGTTGCTCTTGTAAATTTGTGACCGTTTCCTTTTTAATTCTCAGCTTTTTTGGTTGTATTGTATGTACTGTATTTTTCCCTTAAATTTTGAACATTTTCTTGAATTTGAGGCCTTCTTTTGTAAATTTGTCATTTTTAATCATACATTTGAAATGTTCATCTTTTAAATTTGCAAGTTTTCCTCTCAAATTTTTGTCATTTTCTCTAGCCTAGGTTCCCAAAATTTTACTTTTTCCACTTTAATTTACAGTTTTGTGACTTTATTGTGGTTGACTTCATTTCTCATAGATTTTCAGGTATTTTTCTATAAATTTGTGATTTTTCTCTGGCATAGATTTGTGGCCTGATTTCTGGTAAACAGGAGTTTTTCAAAGCAATTGAAAGCCACTGAATATGGGCAAAAGTGCTGCATGGGTGCAGACCCCTTGTCACGACGGCCCTCACGGACCGTCACAAGACGCCTCAGTCACCAGAGAGTTTGCAGTGGTAATTTATTGTAGAGTAAGGATGAACACACACAGAACACATACAGTGGCTGGGTGAAGTCTGAGCCGGGGAACACCCGATTCGCCAGACGAGATAATCACAAAGATACAGTCACACAGAGCGTACCTTACAACGGGACCGTTAACAGACGGGTAACGGGGGATTCCCAAGTCCATTAACCACGATGAGCAAGGAGAATAACAGGAGCACGACGGAACGTGGCTGAACATACAGGTGAACATAACAGGATATAACAGAGACTGCCGCGCTGGAGGACATTTAGCACCCGCTTATATCTCTGGCGGCTAATGACCCCAACGCGGCACAGCTGCTGCTAATGACAGCAGAGCAGCAGCTGACTTTGACAGCAGGGAGCTCCCCCGGGCGCCTTCACAATAAGAGCCCGAGGAGCTGGAAGGAACCCTCAGCTGCCAAAGCCAGGGAACAAAAAGATATGAGACCCGAGTGTGGCCAGAACCGACACTCGGGTTATGACACCCCTGGCCTAAACACAAGCTTTGATAATGAGTTTAGTAATTCTTGTGTTTAATATCTGTGAAAATGTACATTAAGGAAAATGTGTTTCATTGAATAAAAACTGCATGTGTTGTGGTGACACTGAGTGGGGGGTTCTCCACCCAGAGTCGGAAGTCGGGGGGGTGGAATAGAGGACTGATGGAAGAAATGGCACCGGGGGGTCTCAGATATAACAGAAAGGATTGCCTGCACCCCGGGGAGTCAGGAGACACCAGAGTTCGCTAGAGTGGGAGGGGGAGTGATAAGCAGGGTTTCGTGTCCTGTAAGGTTAATGTGCCAGACAGACTTTGTGTACTGTGTATATTGTCTTTGGTTCCCTGGGTCTCATTGGGCAGAAATAAAGTGGTATAAAAGGAGGCGTCCAGAGACCCCAGGAAAGACCCCAGGAGAGGTTTTCTGTATTTTATGTTGGGAGGTGAATAAAGTTCATGTGTCGTCCAGCTCGCTGTCTCGTCTGCTTTCATCTTCCACATTAATGACCCGAAGACGTGCAATGGAGAACGAGCCGAGCACCGCCCTGGAGACAACCCAGAGGGAGGACACCAGTGCGACATGCGCTGTCACAGTCAAGCCCTCGGACTTCTGGCTCCACAATCCGATCGCTTGGTTTCTACATGTGGAAGCCCAATTCGCACTCCGCGGGATCTCCACGGACGACACCAAATATTATCATGAGGTTGCTGCCCTGGATGTGCGTGCCACACAGCAAGTAAGCAAGTAAGGGCATGTTAGCGCTTAGGGGGAAGGACGACGAACCCTTCCTGTTCACCCACCTCTTCCGCAGGAACCTACCAGCTACAGCAAGGGCGATCCTGGCCAACTCACTGCTGCTGGTGGCCAAGAACTACCGCGCCCTGGTGCAAGAAGCGGACCGCATCATCCTGGCAAACAGAGCTCTCAGTGTGCACGCAATGACACCAGCAGCCATGAAGGATTCCAGCAAGGTTGAGGAGCTGTTGGGGGTGGCTGGGACAGATGCCAAGAGACGCAGGAACAGGACGTTCTGTTTCTATCACCGCTGGTTTGGCTCGAATGCCCAACGCTGTCTGCCACCGTGCCAATTCAAGAAGCCAAGGAAACGGCACAGCTAGCAGTAGGTAGCAGCTGCGACCGCTGGCGACAGGAACAAGCTGCTTTTCAGACACACGTTTGGGGAGACGTTTCTTGGTGGATTCCGGCTCCCAGAAGAGCCTCATTCTGCCGGTCAGTGCGGACAGGTTGGAAGAAGGCTGTGGCCCTGAGCTTACAGCTGCCAACGGATCCAACATCAGGACGTTTGGTGAACAAACGTTGACAGTATGCTTACATGGATGCAATTACCAGTGGGACTTTGTGGTAGCTGCATGTTCTGTCCCCATGTTAGGTGCTGATTTTTTTATGTGCTTCCAGATTGTTAGTCAATGTTGCCAAAAGACGGTTAGTGGATGCTGTTTCTTTTTCCTCCTTGCCCTGTACAGCTCGGGGGGTTGGGCCAACAGCACATGCTAACGTTATAGCTCCAGGGGGTAAGTACCAGCATTTGCTTTCACAGTTCTCAGCACTCACGGTTCCGACTTTTTCTGCTACAGTAACCAAACACGAGGTTGAACATTTCATAACCACAAAAGGCCCGCTGGTGTTCGTGTGACCTCGGCACCTGGACGCAGTTAAACTAGCCAGCGCGTGCGAGGAGTTTACCAACTTAGAGCAGCTGGGCATCGTTAAGCTCTCCAACAGCCAGTGGGCATCCCCCCTACACATGGTGCCCAAGGCCGATGGGTCGTGGCAATCATGCATGGATTTCCGGCGCTTGAACAACGCCACAGAACACGATCGGTACCCCATCCCGCACATCCAGGATTTTTCCGTGCATCTGGCTGGGATGCACGTTTTTTTGAAAGTGGATCTGGTCCACGGTTACCACGAGGTCTCGGTGCACACGGAGGACGTGCCCAAAACAGCGGTAATAACTCCTTTTGGCCTTTTTGAGTTTTTACGCATGCCGTTTGGGTTAAAGGGTGCAAGGGAGCAAACCTTCCAAAGAATGATGGACGCGGTGCTCCATGGCCTGCCTTTTGTTTTTGTCTACTTAGACAACATTTTGGTGGCTAGCACATCCAAGGAGGAGCACCTCGCCCATTTCAAAATAGTTTTCCAGAGGTTGGAAGCGCACAGGCTTATCGTTAACCCGGCGAAGTGCCAGTTCGGTGTGCCAGTGATTGATTTTTTGGGTCACTGCATTTCGCCGGACGGCGTGATTCTGCTGCCTGATAAGGTGCGCGCTGTGTTGGATTTTCTGTGTCCACAGACCATGAGGGCCCTACAGGAATTTTTGGGCATGGTCAACTTTTACAACTGTTTCCTCCCCTGAGCAGCCCAGCTCCTGCAACCGTTGTATGCTGCGCTCAAAAAAAAGAAGCCCGCGGAAGACATCGACTGGACCCCCAAGCGAGTCGAGGCTTTCACAAACGCCAAAACAGCGCTCGCTAACACCGCTTTGCTGGCCCACCCAGCCCTGTCAGCGCGGATAGCACTCAGCCAGCACCGATGCATCTGACGTTGCCATAGGGGCAGTGGTGGAGCAGTACGTCTCCGGTTCGTGGCAGCCGTTTGCGTTTTTCAGCCATACTTTGCGCAACAATGAATGCAAATACAGTATGTTTGACAGAGGGCTGTTGGCCCTCCACCTGGCAATGTGCCACTTCCAGTTTTGGCTGGAAGGGCATGTGTTCACTGCACTCGTTGATCATGAACCGCTAACGTACGCAATGTCCAAAGTCTTGGAACTGTGGTCAGCCCGGCAGCAATGACATTTGGCCATGATCTCAGAGTTCACAACCAGCATTCAACATGTAGCCGGTAAGCTTAATGTTGTGGCTGACTGCCTGTCATGCACGTTAGTGTTCTTGGTCCACATGGGAATAGATTTTCTCGCCATGGCCACGGAGCAAACCGGGGACACGGACATTTGCGGACTCCAGTCCGCGCCTACTGGGTTAAAACTGGAGAGCAGGGTGGTGCAAGAAGGGTGCCCCCCCTTGCTCTGCAATGTCTCCACCGGTTGCCCACACCCAGTGGTTCTGAGCTCTTGGCGCCACCGCATTTTTGAGTCAGTCCACTCCCTTTCACATCCCGATGTGGGCACCTTGGTTAAACTGGTGGGGGTGAAATTTGTCTGGCCTCACTTACGCAGGGATATGAAAGAGTGGGCTGCAGCGTGCGTCGCGTGCCAATGGGCCAAAGTGCACAAGCACACCAAAGCCCCCCTTGAGCCATTCCAAATTCCGGCCAGGAGGCTCGACTATGTCCACATGGATTTGGTGGGCCCCCTTCTGCCATCGCAAGGTTTCATGCACCTTTTGACAATCGTGGACCGCATCACGCGTTGGCCTTAAGTGGTCCCACTGGTTTCCACCACGTCCACAAAAGTGGCTTGCACTTTTTTGTCGGCCTGGGTTGCACAGTTTGGATCCCCATCGGACATCACTTCTGACAGGGGTCCACAATTCGTTTTGGAATTCTGGTCCGCGATGGCCCAGAACCTGGGGGGTCAAAATCCACTGTACCACCGCATACAACCCCCAGGCTAAACGGGTTATGCGAACGTTTTCATAAGTCGCTTAAAGCAACGCTCAGAGCGTCACTCACAGATTACAAATTGGGTCGACTGCCTGCCCTGGGTCCTGTTAGGGTTGCGCTCTGTGCCTAAGGAGGATCTGGCAGCCTCCCCGGCGAAACTCATTTTTTCTCAGCCACTGCGGATCCCCGGGGAATTTTTACCGAAAAACCCACACTTGGGACCGACCTGCCCGCGCATTTTTTTTTTACAGTACAGAGGCTGCTAATGTGCCAGGCCCTGCCCACCATTGTTTTCCCCACACCTTCTTCCCAAAGAGCTTACAGAGTGCCAAGTTCTTTTTTGTCAAGCATGATCCACACAGAACCCTGCTGCACCCACCGTATGATGGACCATTCAGAGTGCTGGAAACTGGGGCAAAGCATTTTGTGTTAGACTTGGGGGGGTGTAAGGAGACTGTCTGTATTGACAGTCTGAAGCCCGTTTATGTGTTGGCAGATGAACAAGTAGTGTTGGCCCAAGCTCCCCGGCGCAGACGCCCACCGACGGTGATTCTGCATGTTGGTGTTCCTCCAGTAGAGAACTGCGTTCAAGAAGCTAACCTGTTTCCCTCCCCTCCACAGACCAACGTGCCCTCCCGCACAACTTGCCAGGAGGGCGCTTCGACTGGACCGGCGACCCCCGCTACAACCGCTATGGGCGCCGGCTCAAGTGCAAGGGACCGGGGGGTTAGTTCCCTTTCTGGGTGTTTGGGGGGAGCTGTGTGGTGGCACTGAGTGGGGGGGTCTCCACCAAGAGTCGGAAGTCGAGGGGGGAAGATGGAATAGAGGACTGAAGGAGTAAGTGACACCGGGGGGTCTCAGATGTAACAGAAAGGACTGGCTGCACCCCAGGGAGTCAAGAGACATCGGAGTTCGCTAGAGTGGGAGGGGGAGTGATAAGCAGGGTTTCGTGTCCTGTAAGGTTAATGTGCCAGACAGGCTTTGTGTACTGTGTATATTGTCTTTGGCTCCCTTTGTCTCATTGGGCAGAAATAAAGTGGTATAAAAGGAGGCGCCCACAGACCTCGGGAGAAGTTTTCTGTGCTTTATGTTGGGAGGTGAATAAAGTTTGTGTGTCATCCAGCTCGCTGTCTCGTCTGCTTTCATCTTCCACAGTGTAACAAAATTCTAATGTGTGATGGATCCTAACTGAACATTTCTGATAAGAAAACTGCTTTGTCTTGGGGTGCAGATGGTGTTGGATGACTCAGCGCAGATTCGAACCACACTGCAGGGCTTCAGCTCAGTCCTGACGGAAATGTCGCAGGTTTGCGACATCACAACTCTTCAGGAACAACTGGATAAAGCAGATCGCCAAGTGGCCAATGTTCAAGAGAGCTTCACAGTTCCTCTCTCTCAGCTGGACCATGCTGCTGCTGTGAGTTCTCATAATTTGTACATTTTTAGTACATACTATATTTTTTCAACCATGTGTCCACCCACTTTTCAATTTTTTTTAAATCCCAAACTGCATGAATTGATTTGTAGGAGGTGGAGGCCATTGAGAGTGAAGTCAGGCGGATGGAAAATGACGTGGCCGAGATCAAGACCTTTCTATCTTCCCCAGAGTCGTTCCCCAGCCCCAGAGAGGATAGTCTCAAGGTGAGAGCTGTCAGTCTGGTTTCATTTTTAAACTGTATGGAGTTAAAATAAACCTAAATTAACAAGCATGTATCTGTATTTGTACAGGAGGTTGAGCAGAAGATCCAGTCAATGAGGAGAACAGTGGCTGAGATACAGAAATGTAAACCCGGCCTGTGTCTTCCAGAGAAGGCTGAAGAGACTCTTACTGTCTTTGCTGTCGTTGACCAGCTTCAAACCCTGCTCCTGGAACTGGAGAAGGTTAGAAATAATTTAAATCATATAGTGAATTATGTCTTTTGCTATATGTGGCTTTTTCTCAACATTTTTCTTTCCTCTGTTTTGTAGAAAGTCCCCGCACTGTTCATCCAACAGCCTCCAACTCCTACCCAGGCCAAACCTCTTTCAGCAAAACAGATCTTTCCTCAAATCAAAAAATCCACATCTGAGGAGGCAGAGGTAAGGTTAACCCAAATTAATGGAATATTGAAAAAGTTTTAAATGCAGACCAATGAACAAAAGATAACACTGGTCAACACCAAATTTATTGTCTAAGATTTTTTAGCTGATTTAGGACAATTTTGATGTGCTGAATCCAAAAATCACATTGTTTTTGCTCAATCAGGTCAACTTTTTGAATTATGGCCACATGTTATTTTATACGTTTTTGTTTACATGTACGGGTATTTTCGCTTTATATGATGCAAAATTCTTTTTTATGTCTTGAAATTCTCTGAATTTTGAACAATGATGACGTAACATTCAAATTACATGTTAAGTAAAAACCTGAACTTACTTAGTACTTAGTACTGTGCATGTACTTACCTTTATATAAAGGTAAGTACATGCACAGTACTAAGAAAGTTCAGAGTTTTACTTAGCACCTGATCGAGAGAAACGGATATCATTTTCGGATTCAGTGGTGCAAAATTGTCTTAAATCAGTTGAAAAAACACAGACAACTTACAAAAAATTATTTTTGTAACCCTGTGTAATCAATTCAACCTAAAGTCTATATTGTTTTTTTGTGTCAGAAGGAAGAACAGGGCCAAATTAGGATTGCACATGTGGAAGAAGATGTATTGAAAAAGTCTGGAGCCACGCTACAGACTGTGGAGCATTCTTCATCCCAAGAGAGACAGTCAGCAACTCCTGGGACAAGTAGTTCTACGGTAAGAATAAATAATCTGTCACAGGGAAGACAGAAATGTGCTGTATATATTTTTGGTGTTATCTTATTTACATAAAGTAAGAATCAGTTTAAAACTTTGCTTATTGCAAATGAAATACCAATGCCCAGTCTTTTGTGGTAAACAGTGGAAAGGGATTGGTACTCACACACATGCATACCCAGTGTCTTATCTGTTATTAACACATTTTGTAAAGTATATGTTATCCTTTTCCCCTGCATGCTTTTTGCTACTAATTTTCTTCTTGGATAGTGTATTTGTTTTAATGAAAAAATATGGAGATTTTTTACATTTAATGTAATAGTACCTGCTGTACAGCGGGGAAAATAAGTATTGAACACGTCAACATTTTTCCTATTAAACATATTTCTGATGGAGCCATTGACCTGAGATTTTCACCAGATATCAGTAACAACCCAAGTAATGCATACATACAAAGAAATCAAGGCAACTGTGTTCACATAACAAGTTATATTTAATAAAGTGGAATGACACAGGGAATAAGTATTGAACACGCTTGGTGAAATTCATTTAATGTTTAGTAGAAAAGCCTTTATTTGTAATAACAGCTTCCAGACGCCTCCTGTATGGAGAAACTAGGTGCAGGCATTGCTCAGGAGTGATTTTAAGCCCATTCTTCCACACAAACTGTCTTCAAATCATCAAGGTTCCATGGGTGTCTTCTATGAACTCTGATCTTCAGTGCGTTCCATAGATTTTCAATTGGATTCAAGTCAGGTGACTGACTGGGCCATTCTAGCAGCTTTATTCTAGCAGCTTTATTTTCCTTCTTTGGAGCCAGTTGAACATTTTCTTGGCTCTGTGTTTGTCTTGGGGAAATGTCCACCCTCATTTTATCTTCAGCATCATGGCAGATGGCAACAGGTTCTTACCAAGGATTTTCTCTGTACATTTGTCCATTCATCTTTCCTTCAATTATATGAAGTCTGCTTGTACCATGTGCTGAAAAATATCCCCACACCATGACACTCCCACCTACAAACTTCACTGTTGGTATGGTGTTTATGGGCTGATGTGCAGTGCCATTTCTCCACCAAACGTGCTGTGTGTTTTGGCATCCAAAAAGTTCAGTTTTGGTCTCATTTGACCAGACTATAATCTCCCAGTATTTTATTGGCTTGCCCAGATATTGTGCAACAAACTTTAAACGAGCTTCAACATGCCTTTTCTTCAGCAATGGAGTCTTGCGAGGTGAGCAGGCGTAGAGCCCATGTCGGTTGAGTGTATTACTTATTGTTTTCTTTGAAACAGCAGTACCTGCTAGCTCCATGTCTTTCTGGAGCTCTCCATGAGTGGTCTTTGGCTCTTGGATAACTCTTCTGATAATTCTTTTGACTCCTCTGTCAGAAATCTTGTGAGGAGCTCCTGGTTGTGGCTGGTTTATGGCAAAATTATGTTGTTTCCACTTCTCAATGATGGCTCCAACAGTGCTCACTGGAACATTCAGCAGTTTAGAAATGTGTAGAAATGCGCCTGTAACCAATGTCATCATTATTTTTTGCAGCAATAAGGCTGTGAAGGTCTAGAGAGAGCTCTTTACTTCTACCCATCATGAGTTCTTTGTGGTGTGACAATCTGATATTCACAGACCTTTTTAAAGGCTATCAGTCAGGACTTAACCAGCTGAAATTAATTTGCACTGATGAGGGATGGGACAGCTTCCTAAATTTTGATGGATTTCAGCTGGTGTCTTGGCTTTCTATGCCTTTTTCCACTTCTTTTTCTTCATGTGTTTAATACTTATTCCCTGTGTCATTCCACTTTATTAAACATAACTTGTTTTGTGAACACAGATGCCTTGATTTCTTTGCATGTATGGATTACTTGGGTTGTTAGTGATATCTGGTGAAAATCTCAGGTCAATGGCTCCATCAGGAATATGTTTAATGAGAAAAATGTTGACGTGTTCAATGCTTATTTTCACCACTGTATGTGTTATGACTGCCTTTTGGAGCAGGAATGAGGCACCAATCACTTGCGGTGAGTTTGGTAATTTAATGAGAAATAATAGTAAACACAAACACTTGCCTCGAGGGGCAGATTTACAAAAGACTATGAGTGAGACCCCAGCAGGGTGATAATGAGAACATAAGAGTCACAAAAGTTAATACAGGCAACTTACATACAAATGGTGAGGATGAAACCTTACGCGGTAGGAAGGCTGGAATCAGGGTTGGGGATTCCAGCCAGCACACAAGGTGAGGTCGCAGTGAGGAAGAAGCCTCACCAGCGAACTTAAAATACGGAAACCAATGAACAAACAGGTGTGGCGTGAAAGCAATCAAGTAAACACAAACAGCTGTGACAGGCCGCGAACATACTTGACAGGTGGAAGTCCTGTCACAGCGCTGTCACAATAAAAGTACAAACATAAGGACAGATAAACATGATTAAATACAAACACAGAAAACGTAAAATAATCAAAGACCCGAGCACGGTACAAACCCGCGCTCGGCGTCATGACAGTCCCCCTACCTTAAGGGGTTGCACCCTGACACCCCGTAGTAACATCAACCGGAAAAAGAGACACCCCCCCAAACAGAAACAACTACAAAAACCAACCCCGGGAGGGCGGCGGGGAGAGGGGATCCAGACCTGGAGGGAGAGACACAAAAAACAAAACAACCCGAAAACCCATAACCACAAACTAACAAACAGAATACTAAGAAAACTGGATCATAAATGATAAACCAAGAGACGGTTCAGGTGGTCTAACGGCATCCGGGCTCCACCCGATCATCAGGTAGAAAAGGTCGGGTGGCCTACCAGGTCTCCTGCGACCCCAATCAGGAGGAAATAGTTCAGGGGGCGGACCAAAGTCCCAGGACCACCGGACAGCCAGATGGAATGAGTCGGATGGCCTACCTGAGAATATGGACCACCCGACCTGGCAAATCAGTCTCTCGGGCGGTCGGCCAGCGTCCTTGAGCCACCAGGACCTAAGGGGTGAACCAGGAGGCGGCTTTCTCGACGGCGTCTAGCAGTGGAGGATCTGCAACAACCACGACGACCTCAGGCTGGAGCCCAGTAGCACCCACGGTGGACCCCGGCTGGGCCAACGTAGCACCTGCGGCGGCTCCAGGCTGGAGCTCAGTAGCACCCGCGGTGGAGCCCAGCTGGACCAACGTAGCACCCGCGGTGGCTCCAGGCTGGAGCTTTGCTGCACCCTCGGTGGACACCGGCTGGGCCACGCTGCACCCTCGGTGGACCCCGGGCTGGAGTGTAGCGCCCATGACGGGTCCATGCAGGAGTGAATAACGACAAGCTATAGCTAGTAGATCATCAATTTCCATAAGAGCCTGGCAGAGCTCAAAACCCAGGCTCATAGGATACCACTTGCCAGATGATGCCATAACTCCAAAAAAACACAGGCACCCAAAGGGCAAAAATAGGGCCAAGAAAAAAACAAAACAAAACACAAACTCACTACAGCTGGCACCTCCTGGCTCGCTGCGACCTACTGTTATGACTGCCCTTTTGGAGCAGGAATGAGGCACCAATCGCTTGCAGTGAGTTTGGTAATTTAATGAGAAATAATAGTAAACACAAACACTTGCCTTGAGGGGCGGATTTACAAAAGACTATGAGTGAGACCCCAGCAGGGTGATAATGAGAACATAAGAGTCGCAAAAGTTAATACAGGCAACTTACATACAAGTGGCAAGAATGAAACCTTACGCAGTAGAAAGGCTGGAATCAGGGTTGGGGATTCCAGCCAGCACACAAATCGAGGTCGCAGCAAGGAAGAAGCCTCGCCAGCAAAATTAAATAGTGATACAGAAACCAATGAACAAACAGGTGTGGAGTGAAAACAATCAACTAAACACAAACAGCTGTGACAGGCCGTGAACAGACTTGACAGGCGGAAGTCCTGTCATGGTGCTGTCACAATAAAAACACAAACATAAGGACAGATAAACATGACTAAATACAAACATAGAAAATGGAAAATAATTAAAGACCCAAGCACGGTACAAACCCATGCTCAGCGTCATGACAGTATGTATAGTGGCTAGGCTTTATCAAGAGAATCCCCAAAATATACAAAATCCTTTTGAGCAAAAATTTTTTGGAAAAAGAACTTAAAAAAGAACAGAAATTAGACAAATAAGGAACATTTGTCTCCAGTAATGTATAAAGAAAGGAAAAGGGAATGAAAGACCAAGGAATAAACCACATATAAGACAGAATTCACAAACTTATGACATATAAAACATGCATATAAACACATGGGGCGTGAACCAGAAGAGTTGAGAAATGCCCTCTGCAGCCCAGTTTACCTCCAACAATCATCAGCATAAACACTGGCCACATGCAATTTAGGGTCCTAGACAAGGGCATAACTTTGTTTCAAACACTGGGGGGGTTGAGATCTCTGCCCATATAAGGATTTTAAAAAAAAATCTTTTTATTATAGGACTGTCAGGTCATCAGTACAGGCAGTTGTCTCCAATGTCCTCTTTTTCATTTTTAAAGGAAAAGGCAAAAAAAAAATGACAGTATACAGTATGTATCCTTCTGTGGAGGAAGAGCGCAAAATCATTAACTTTGCTAAATGGACAAGGCTAATTTACCCCTTTATTTAGGTATTCCCATATTAGTAACAGTTGTAAAAATTATTGTCCTAATTTACCAAATCTATATTCAACCTTGTAATTGTCATGAACGGAAGACAGACCCTGGCGCTGAATTGCGTTTGTGACATTTATTAACAAAAAGAACAAAGAAGTCCAAAATAGTGCAAAGAATACAAAAAATACAGCAAATGATAAGTTACAGAGATGGGCCTCCAGAGCTGCAATCGCTCTAGAGGAGAAGAGGTGATATTTTAACTGAACGCTGAGGTGGAGAGACCTTAGCAGGATCAGTATTGCCACAATGAGACAATGAACAGGCAATGCTTAAATACATGGGGGAAAATGAGCCGCAGGTGTGAGCTGCTGAGCGAGCTGGTGACCTAATTCCCTAACTGCCCACAGCTGGGGATGACAGGAGAGCAGACTGTGAGCAGCTAGAGGAGGCGTCTGGAGAAGGGAGGGCACAAGTGACAACAAACCAAAATACAGACAGAAACCAACAACATCAAACTAACAGACATACAAAACTAGAAATAAAGTGAGATTCTGAGCTCACTGAAAACACACGTGCAGACACATGACAGTAATAGTCTATGCCACTATGGAGAAGCATTCCTTCTTAAAACCCATTATGTTTAAAGTATTTCAGCACTGGCAGAAATTAAGTTTTGACTATTGTTACCTGGTCATGTGTGCCTCCTGTGCCTCTCTGGTTACCTTTACCTCCTCTCCTTCTTGGTTCACTCTGCTGCTGCCACATTCTTGCTTCTGATATAAAAAAGCTTAGTTAATGTTCAAATGGTTTAAAAGAGGTACTTCATGGACAATTTTGGAGGATGTAATTCATGCTAGATTTTTGCCCTTCTTCCCTCTTAGTAGCATCTTAACAGTGCAATCAATATTAACTGAGGTTAATCTAGCTGCTGAATGAGGCTTAATCACTTAAAATTAATCGCTTAATCACTCTTAATTATTCTTAACTCATTTTATTTTGTTTCCCACAGCTTTAACTCATATTAGCAAACTAGCAACCAGCTAACTTCCAACAATTCACCAGCTAAAGCAACAATACATTTACCTCCTTTTGGACACAGGGGTTTGTCCTTTTATTTGACAGCCACCAATTTAAAATGGTTTGTTGCCTTTGTGGAGCTCTTTTATTCTCTCTCACTTGTGAGCTGAATGCATTCTAGACGTTGACGAGCGTCCTCACCTGCCACCCCTACAAATGACTGAGTATTGACCAGAGAAGGCATGGACCGGTTGGGCAATGCCAAGTCTGCGGGGGAGGGGGGTACATTGTTTGATTATTAGAAATGTTACTTTTCGTTGCTTGCAAATTAAAAAAAACGACAACTTCTTCACTTACTTGTAGATATTTTTTATTAATTATAATTATATGATTATTGGGGGTGTTCTATTGGATGGATTTGATTTTTGGGGGGGTTGGAATCCCACATTCCCCCCATAAATTACGCCTATGGTCCTAGATGCACTGTTGACCACATCTTCCCCATGTGACGTGTTTCCGTGTCAGCAGCGGGAGCATCCGGGCGTGCTCCAGGCTGAAGAAGCCAGGGAAAATAAAGAGAGTGAGGAGCAGAGTGTGGAAGAAGGTGGAGGAGGTATTTGGTGGTGGCTCTGGGATGTTTTCCTGGGCGATTTTCCAGAGGTAAAGATGATCGAGATCTTTTGTGGACTTTTTTTCCCCTCTGTCCTACAATCATTTTCTTCAGCTCTTTTTCATTTGGATTTCCTCATGACTCAAGGTCAGCCACTTGCAGTGTAGGTGGGAAGGGTGGCTATGATAAAATTCGTAACAAAGTTGTGGAACAAATTACATAAATTGAAATTTATGTAAAAGCCTCTCAGATTGATGACACACCTGAGACCCCAAGGCTAGTCCTTACACCACAAATACCAACAAACTTGTCTCAATTAAACTATTTGTAAAGTGTATGACTATTCTCAGACCATCTTTGACCTGGGTCACTCTGCGCCGTCCTCTCTCTCTGCTCTCCATAGTCCCTTCACCTTCTTCCTCTCCACTACCACCACTCTCCTCATCATATGAAATCAGTTCCTGTTCCTTAATCTTTCCATTCAGCTGCTACTGTTTTTAGTGTGCATCTTTTTTCTTCATCCTCCACCTGTGTCTGGATTTAGTTCAGTATACAGAGCCTATAAAATGATTCACCATCTTGGATGTCTTCCCCTTTTATTGTTTTTTTTTTTTTTTTAAATTAATCATGGTCAGTATATTGTGGCTTTTTTTTTTCAACAAAATTTCCTAAAGAAAAGTCAGTGTAAAAGCAGATTTCTACAAACTGATGTCAGTTAGATAAAATAATGTAAAATATGTATATGTATATTCATAAATATCCACCTCCTTCAAATCGGTGTATGATAAAAGTACCTGAATCTTTGTGAATAGATATAGATTTCAAGCTTGAATAAAATTGAGAAAAACTGCTAAGGCTTTGTCAGATTTGCCACAGTAACAGCTATTTTGACATTCAGCCATATATTCTCTATTGGACTGGGGTCTGGGCTTTTACTCAGAAAATTCACCTTATTGTCTTTTAAGCAATTCTGCTTTGTTTTTGCTGTATGCTTTGGTCATTGTCTTGCTAGAAAGTGAATCTTCTCCCAAGTCATAGTTCTCTTGCAGACAAAATCAGATTATCCTTTAGGATCTTGTTGTATTTTGCTGCACACATTTCACCCTCTCGCTTTACAAGCCTTCCATGGCCTGCTGCTGAGAACCAACTCCACAGCATGATGCTGCCACCACCATGCTTCACACTGGCAATGTTGTTTTTATTGTGATGTGCAGTATTTAGTGTCTGTCTAGTGTTTAATGGGCACAAAGCCGTAATTTGGTCTGACCAGTGAACCTTCTTCCAGGTCATCTCAGTGTTTTGAATAAACTCTATTTGAAAATTTTCAACTGTGGCTTTCACTTTCCCACTCTACCATAAAGTTTTAATTGGTGAAGAACTTAGGCAACAGTTGGTTTTGTCAGGGATGCCTCTCCAGGGCAGGGAAGAGGGGGACCCAAACGCAAGGCAAATTTGATAAACCATGATTTATTAAAAAACAGAAATTAAAGCAGCACGTGGGCTGAACAAAAACAAAAGCACAGCTAGGCTTGGACACTTACATGAGAACTCACAGGCAGATAACATGGGCTAGGCAGGAGTGTGTATTAGATCATGTGTGAGGGGCGCTGTGTAGACTGCTGCCTTTCCAGTAGCTCGGTATTTAGCTCCTTTTTAACCTCTTTTAACCTCGTTTTCCCACTTTTTTACTCTTCTTGCGAAGAGATTGTGTGTCTAGATATCCTATGGATACTTATAACTTTGAAATGCAACCAAGAGCCAGTTTCTTCACTTATTCACGGGAGGAACTGCTGGCTCTGCGAATAAAGGGACGAGCCGGGATACGACATCCTATCCCGGCGGAGGTGAGGAGGAGACCACGGGGCTGCAAGGCCGGGGCTAAGCTAAAGGCTGAGCTAGCGAAAAAATGGAGGTGCTTCAAACCGTCGATTCCCTCCGTCATCATGGGCAATGTGAACTCATTGCCGAACAAGATCGATGAGTTGTCCGCATTGAACAACCAGCGGATTTACCGGGAAAGCAGCTTGTTCATTTTTACGGAGACATGGCTGAACCACCTAGTACCGGATGCTAACGTGGACCTGCTAGGATTCACTGCTGTGAGAGCCGACAGAGACACTAAGGCTAGCGGGAAAAGAAAGGGTGGGGGACTCATCATGTATGTTAACAATCGCTGGTGTAACCCAGGTCATATCTCTGTAAAGACAGTCTCATGTTGCCAGGATCTCGAGCTGCTAGCTGTTAGCCTGCGGCCATATTACTTGCCGAGAGAGTTCAGTCACGTGATCACCGTCTGTGTTTACATCCCTCCGAGAGCAGACGCAGCCACTGCCTGTGAAAAAATCCATTCAGTCACAGCAAGGCTGCAGACACAGCACCCTGAGGCACTCATGATCATCTCTGGGGACTTTAACCATGTAACTTTGGATGCTACTTTGGCTGTTTTTAATCAAGTTGTAGACTGTCCGACTAGAAACAACAGGACAATTGATCTGCTGTATGTTAATGTACGGGATGCATACAGAGCGACCCCCCTTCCCCCATTAGGGAAGTCTGATCACAACCTGGTTTATCTACAGCCACTGTATATTCCCCTGGTTCAAAAGCAACCTGTGACAACCTGATCAGTCAGGAGATGGTCCCCTGAGAAGGAAAGTGCCTTGAGAGACTGTTTTAACACTACAGCCTAGGATGTGCTGATGGACCCGCATGGTGAGGATATAGAGGGGCTGACACACTGTTTGACGGATTACCTGAACTTTTGTACAGACGTGGTCTTCCCTGTCAAGACTGTCCGTTGCTACCCTAATAACAAGCCATGGGTAACACGGGAAGTCAAAATGGTCCTCAACAAGAAGAAGGCTGCTTTTAGGAGCAGAGACAGGGAGGCCATGAAGGCAGCACAGCAGGAGGTGAAATACTGTGTGAAGGAAGCCAAGGACAGCTATAGGAGAAAGGTGGAGCAGAAGCTGAGGGAAAACAACATGAGGGAGGTCTGGGAAGGTGTGAGGACCATTGCATCAAAACAAAGAGTTGTTGAGGGGACAATAGAGAGGGCAAATGAACTGAACGATTTTTTCAACAGGTTCAACCAGCCTTTGCCCTTGCCCCTCCCACCCCTGCCCTCATTACAGCCACGCCCCCCCTCCCCTCCACACACCTCCCTCCAAATATTGGAACCCCCCCTCCTCCTCTACATCAGTACGACTCTTGCCGTTTATTACCACAGAACAGGTCAGAGGGCAGCTGAGGAAGCTCCGACTCAGGAAAGCTGCAGGCCCGGACAAAGTGTGTCCAAGAGTATTGAAGACCTGTGCTGCAGAACTGGGGGAACCACTACAACGGATCTTCAACCTCAGCCTGCAGATTGGGAGAGTGCCTACTCTTTGGAAGACATCCCGCATCGTTCCAGTTCCGAAAAAGAACCGGCCCAGCAAGCTGAATGACTACCGACCAGTGGCACTCACCTCACATCTGATGAAGATGTTGGAGCGGCTCTTCCTCAGCCTCCTCAGACCCCAGGTGCAACACGCCCAGTACCGCCTGCAGTTTGTGTACCAACCAGGTGTCGGTGTGGAGGATGCCATCCTCTACCTGCTTCATCAAGCCCACTCCCATCTGGAGAAGGGAAGTGGCACATTGAGGATCCTCTTTATGGATTTCTCCAGTGCCTTCAATACCATTCGGCCACCCTTGCTTCGGGATAAATTAAGCAAGATGGGAGTGGACTCCCACCTGGTGGACTGGATCTCCGACTACCTCGCTGGCAGACCACAATATGTCGGGCTGAAGGATATTACGTCTGACACCGTTGTCTGCAGCACTGGAGCCCCCCAAGGCACAGTATTGGCCCCTCTTCTCTTCACCCTGTACACCTCGGACTTCTGCTACAACTCGGAGCTGTGTTATATTCAGAAGTATGCCGATGACACAGCCATTGTTGTGTGTATCAGGAATGACAGAGAGGAGGAGTATCGGAGACTGGTAGGGGACTTTGCTGCATGGTGCCACACTAACCACCTACAGCTCAACACCTCTAAGACGAAGGAGCTGGTTATTGATTTTGGGAGGTCTAGACCAAGACCTCAACCAGTCCTGTTAGAGGGAGCTGAGGTGGAGGTTGTGGATTCATACAAATATCTCGGGTTGTGGTTGGATAATAAATTGGATTGGACAACATACATTAGCCACTTGTATGGGAAGACACAAAATAGGATGTACTTCCTAAGGAGATTGCAGTCCTTCAACATCTGCAGCAAACTTCTGCGGATGTTTTACCAGTCGGTGGTTGCCAGCGTCCTCTTTTACTCTGTGGTGTGCTGGGGGGGGGGGCAGTATATCCAAGAACGATGTGTCCAGACTGGATAAACTGATCAGGCGGGCCGGCTCTGTAGTCGGCGCGAAGCTGGACACCCTGGTGACGGTGGCAGAGATGAGGACTCTGGATAAATTGTTGGATATAATGGACAACGTCAGCCACCCTCTGCACACCATCATCAGTGACCAGAGGAGCGTGTTCAGTGAAAGACTGCTCAACACAGAGAAAAGCAAAAATAAACTCAAGGCGTGAGCATGGTCCCCAGACCATGCCCAGAACCCTGACAGCTGGAGGTTAGTTTTTAATGCTTGTGACAAAAAAGCCAAATAATATTGGCCATGATTCTATTTATAAAAGCAATAAAATGGGTAAACATCCAATACTTTTTATAGTTTAATTTAATTAATTAAATTTAAACATAAAATAGCCACTAAATATGGTGTTTGGTCTTTTAGAAACCCATAAGATTAAAATAAATAAATAAATTATTGTATTTCTTATTGTTAGGAATGGGAGACTAGCGACATTGAAGAGGCTGAAGTTGCCACAGAACAAACCGCTGAGCAGCCTGCTGAAGCTAAACAGGTAACTGACTTGGCATTGTACATCTTATTGAGTCAGGGACTATTAACTATAAAACCTGATGAATCTGGTATAGTAGATAGTTACTTATTGTCAAGAAATCTACTGAAATGCTAATGATAATGTTTAAAAAAGTATTTACCTCATAGGTCTGGGTGATTAACTGACATAAAACCAAAACTGATGATCGAAACATAAACCCAATGTCTTGCTCTATCGCATATCTCAAACAGGTTCATTTTGTCTTCTTAATGATAAAAATAGTTTTGTTGTGCTTACAACAAAGCATGCTTATAAAGCATGCTTTGTCTTAATAGAAGAACAAGACTAGTTTCAACGTCTTGCTCCCTGTTGCTCATGTCGGGTTTATTTATTTTTTTGTTCTTCCCTTCTTCATGTTGTGTGTGTGTGTGTGTGTGTGTGTGTGTGAGAGCTTTCACACCCTTTTAAGACGTCTGACACTAATGACCTGAAACAACGCAATCAGCACCATTCGGAAGCAACAGAACACGGCAGAAAAATGAAAACGGCTTGTAACGTCCGTCCACATAGTGGTTGACTCTGCTTCAGCTGAGGATGCTGGGAGGGGGCGAGTGGGGTGCGCCGAAGCTGGGTCGCTGTTGGCCTCTGACTACTGTCTGCGCCATTGACCGTTTTGCAGTGGGGGGTGGACGAGCTATGGCTGTACGATCGGACACTCGTGGTCCCTGTGTGGTGATGGCATGGTTGTGGCTGCCGGAAGGGCTCCACTGGAGCAGATGGCCACTGGCTGGCCAGCAGTGTGAGTGGTTGATGGGCCCTCAGGAGGTACTGTATGTGTGGACTAGGACTGCAGCTATTGATTATTTTAGTAATCAAGTAATTTGTCACTATAATCAAACAATTACTTGAGTAATCAGATGTTTTTATCTTATTACAATGCTTATTGCAATGTTTACTGCATAGAACGTAACTTTAAACATTACGTTACACCATAAAATTCCGTTTTGCAGCTTTAGCTATATTGTGAGTTGAAGCTAACATATGGCAGCTACCGCTATTAGCAGTAGTTACTATATGTTCTTAGGCCGTATAAGCATAATTAGTGTAGCTGACTACATTCTATTCATCTTAACCCTTTAACTGCCCTAGGTGCCATGTGGCACTAGGCCCCCCCAATGGTCAAAGAGTGGTAAAAAAATTGTCAATAAAATAGTTCAGATTTCCAAGGCTACAACTTGAAAGTTACAAGAGATAATGGCTTACTGTCAGTTAGAAAGATGTAGAATATAATCCAAAGTTTCAGATAGGATTAAATTTACACATCTAATTTGCATAATGTCACGGCAGCTATATAAATTACATAACTCAGTCAATAAGTTGACATGTGCAGTTGCTGCGCTGTGCCACTGGGGGCGCGCGACCCGTCCATTTAATCTGGGCAGTTAAAGGGTTAATTTAAAATCTCAATCACGTACCTTGTCTTGGGTACACTGCTCATGCATGATGTCTCTGCCAAGACATTGTGGTAGGCTAGCTTGCCGCTCGGCTTTACAATGTACACACTGCACAATGTTTTCCTTCAATTTGAGCTTGAAATGATCCCAGACTTGAGATACTTTGTCATTTTCTCTGACTTTCTGCCGCTCTGACATGGCACCATTAAACAAACCCATGTCTTGTTTACATAGCGTGACCGGAAGGTCATACCGGATCAAGGTCATATAGACCAGAAGCACTCGTGAAATGAAGCTTTGAATCATAGATTTTTGAATAAAGGAATTTTTGTAATCAAATTATTCGAGAAATCATTGCAGCCCTAGTGTGGACACTGACTTCTGCACTGGACAGTGTTTAGTTTGGGTGCATGTTTGTGGAGTGTCAATGGGCCTATTCTTTGCTATATTATGCTCATTTATGGCCGAATCACAGCAGCGATATATTCAGTGACGCCGTGCTATCGTGGCTTAATTACAAGCCTTTTCAGTGAACTATAAGGGAGAAGAAAGGAGGAAAAAACCTGGGGGGGGGACTGACTTGAAAACTTCAATTAATGGTGATGCTGATTTAAGGTCAAATTGCCCAGCCCTATTACATCAGCATATGCATTGCAAATTGAATGTTTTAATGTATTTCACATGGATAAAAATTTAATTTATTACAGCTTTTAATAAGTATTTAAAACAGTCCACTGAGTCTGCTTCACAAATAGAACTATTTGTCGAAGATGAGATAATAAAGTATCCTAAACCTAACCATGTTTGTGTAACTGTGTGACATCTTATCCCATGATAACCTGACTGGCTAAACTGATGTGTTTGACTGACTGACCTGACTGATCTTCTAACCCTGCTCATGTTTCTTCAGGATGTTGAGGGCTCCACTGATACCACAGAAACAAGTTCATCAGAAGCTTTATCAAAACCCGTGGGCACAGTCAGAACTCAGTCACTGCCTAGCACCCTGGTAAACACAACCTCGACCGTACCTGCCTCCAGTTCCAGCTCTAGGTCCCGGAGATGCGTAGTTTCTTAGATCCTAGAACTTGTTAAGTCTAGAACCTTTCATTTCTTTTCAATGAAAGCTTAGAAGTCATTCTGGGTTCTGCATGAAGCCCGAAAGCACACATCAAAACCAGTCCAGATGATTCACATACGTAGTATCATCTAAAATATCTGTGATTTTAGAGTTGAAATACAACTCAGATGACTATGACCTTCCGTCCTAATCAATTAATCATCATAATCATCTTCTTCTAGATCTGAACTTTAAATTCTTCTGCAATCCTTTCCTCTTCTAGAAACCTGTAGAATGATACATGAATTCCAGTGCTGCAACAAAACTTACTTCAGGAATTTATTTGACTAAACTTCCTATGGCTCCATCCAAGAAATACCAATTTATACCCCAACAGCACACATACGTCTGGCCTATGTCTGCCCAATGTACAGAGTTTGAATCCAGCTTACAAAGGTTGTATGCACATTGGCAAGACATTGGCTAGATGTCAGCGTAATGCCAACATCTAGCCAATTTCTTGCCAATGTGCAAATGACCTCTTTAAGATGTATTCCCCATGCAAACTTGCTGACATTGGCCCAACGTATGTGTGCTGTTGGGTAGATTTTGACCTGGAGCTCCATGTGGTATCACCATAAATACGCCAAAAAAATTTCTAAAAACAACTCTAGATTCTACTGGAGAATTTGAAACTGTTAAAAGAGCCTCAGGACTCCTTGTGTATTAGAGAACAGGAACTAAAACACATTTTACAGTGTACTCATTTCATATTCATGGATTTTCTCCAGAGAAGTTATTTCAAAAATTAAAAAAAAAAAAAAAACGTTTGAACAAGTCCTGAAATTTTCCTCTTAAATTTGGAATTTCAAAATTCTTCTTGACCAAAAGCCTGTACACACACATTGAAACCTGCTTACTGTTTTGTACTGCTTACTTCCCGACTTTTCTAAAAAAAAATTTTAATCCAGCAATCTTGTTTAGAATTTTTTTTTTTTTTTTCAGAACTCTTTTCTTACTTTCTCCACCAATCAAACTCTAAATCCTTGCCTGAAACAGTGTTTCTTTTAGAATCAGTTTTATACTGTTCACTTTGGCACAAAGTTTAAATTTAAGGAATGGAAGTTTCCATAGTGATGTCTTTTTTCATTTTTGCTCTCAGTGCATTTACATGGCAGATAATTTCACATATTGAATGTCCCTCATAAGAACTCTGGGCATTTTTGCTTAATGTTGAAAATGATGTGTCTTCCTGCACTGCAAAAAATATATATACAGTATAATGCAGGAAAGAAAAGAGTAAATAAAGCCATATAGATGTGTGCCAAAATGTATTTCTCCAAACTTACTTTTGTGTTTGGGCTTGACTTTTCTGTGACATGTCAACACCACCCAGACAGTTGACTTAACACGTGATAACTGTTACGCAGGGTTGTGGTTTTTTGGTAGTATTAAGCATGTGGGTGGATATTTTGGTTGTTTAGCTGTCTGTTTTAAATCTTTGCACAGCCCTTTATTCTGACGGCTTGATATGTTTTATAAAAATGAATAAAGTGTACCATTAGACACATCGTATGAGCCATGTTTTATAATGTATTATAGAGGGACTGGTGATTCAAAGTAACTGAACTTTTGACTGTTTACCTTTTACTATCTGGGCTCATTTACAAGCAAATGGAGAGTATATCTGTGGAAATAAATGTTGTCTTGCTTCTTTCTTTGCTTCTGCCATTTGTATTTCCATGAGCTAAATACAGCATAATAAAGTAAAAAATGTTTTTACAAGTTCAGTTCTTACTTTATGATTTAATGGTCACTGTCTGTCTTGCGAGTGTATAAAACAGTTCCTGCTTTGTTATAAAACAGCATATTCATTTTCACTCTCTCCAATAGGGCTCTTATACTTGAGAATATTATCTCTTTAGGATGACTGTTGGCCATGAAAATGCACTGTTTTCACACAATAACTGATTAACCGACTCCTGTTGTCAGGTGAAAACTTGCTTCAAAATTAGGTGATGTAATTATTTGTAATGCAAAGCCCTTAAATAATCAAAAATATAAACACTAATTTGTATATCTGAATACAAACTGACTGCTAAAAAAGTGGAGTTTTGTTTTCAGAGAATCAGTTTTCACCTGAAAACACTAGAAATTCGACATTAAGTGGCATGAATTATACTCTATAACTATCCATTGTTTCACCTGTGCTTTTTTTCCTCCATTCTGTCTGCATATTCAAATTTGAGCACAAATACAAATAAATCTTCCGCACCCAATCATGAGTCTCTTTTTCTGTGTCAGGAACTCATAAAGTGACAAAAAGGGCTTGCATGGAGTGTGGCGGGGGGGGGGGGGGCAGCCACCAAGACGATGGAGAAGTTTAATCAGAAAGCAATGAGCTAGTTGTTGAATCGTCTCAGAGAAGGCATGTCAAGGCTTGGGTCTATGATGTCAACAATGGTCTGTTCTGTTAAAGGAATCTAAAGTCAATGAAACAGCAGAGCAAGTGAACGGATCAGAATCTTGTCCTATTTATGCAGATAAAAGCACTAACTTCTATTGTTCTAGCATGTTGAGCACCAGAGCAGCTAACATGTAGGGATGGATACAGATGAATTATTTCAACACAAATAACAATAAATGATTAAACTGATTAAAAAATTGCTGCAAAATTAATAAAATACCTGCTGGTTAACACACTTTATGACCTAAGGCCCCCTTTGCACAATACAGAGATTGTTGGGTGACCGTTGAGAGGTCTGTCAATTTCTCAGCGTAGTATCTCACAGAGCAGCGAATGCTGACGAACGTGGGGATTTTTGGATTCGCCAAATTCAAGCTAGTGTCTCACAGAACGTTCAAGAATGTTTTGGGTTTTGTCAGGGTTTGCACACAGTTTTTAAGATCACAAACAGTTTTGTCATAAAGGGTCTTAAATAGTGGCTAGTGTTCACTGCTTGCTGAACCAAAAAGAACTATATGTTTGTGGAAAAAATACATCTGCCCCAAAAATTTTTATGTTTTCAAAATTTGGAGATGACAAGAAAAACTGTTTACGAACTGTTTGGCAACCTTTTGTAAATCCTAATGAAGTCCAAAAGTCGCTATGCTTGCCAGCATTCACCAGTCCGTGAGATGCAGGGGTCTCCTAAAGATGCAAAAAAGCTGTTTCTGTGTAAATGTTTGGGAGATCTTTGTGCATCCTGGATTGAGTCAAAACTTTCAGAAGGCCATGGAGATCACTGGAAGATCATTGAGAGATCTTGGCGATTGCTGGGTGCTCATTGAAAGATCGTTAAGAGATCTAGCCATTTTTTCATTGCTCAACAATCTGTCAGTGATCTCCACCCTTGTGTAAAAGGGGCAGAAGAACACTAGAAACCTCTCAAAGGCTCAACTACCTCCTGGGTCATCAAAGATTGCCATGAGAATCTAACAATAATCTCCCAAACATTTACACAGAAAAGGCTTTTTGGAAACTTTAGGAAATCGTTGAGCGTTGAGAGACCAGGTCAGTTTTTGATCTCTCAGTGGTCACCCAGCAATCGCCGTCTGTGTGAAAGGGCCCTTACAATGTTCTTTGAATTTTTTTAAAAGCAACTTTTTTTTTTTTTTTGCCAGAGATTACATTCAAATGTCTTAAAGACCAAAAACAGTTCCTGTGTTGTTTCGCAGCTCCTCATGAAAGCTGTCAGACACTTGCTAATATTAAGAGCTTCAAATCTGTTTGGATAAAGGTGTTTGGGTGAGAAAATTACAAGTGAAGCTACAGTCACTAAAATTCTTACGAATGATGGGTTTGTAAGAATCTCCCAGTTCCTACAAATTCTGGAGTTCACACACATTTGTGAAATAGTTTCTTACAGCTGCTGTTCAAGTCGCAAGAGCAACTTGGGGCATTCTTGAGAAATAAGGTGCTTTTCTGTTGTATGATGGCCTTAGAGTTCTTAAATTCTTCAGAAAGATGCTGTGGGATCTCCCTACGGCATACTTACTGCCATCTTACGAAGAGTTTTAGGCAACTTGCGGCACTCTCAAGTCGTTGGTAGGAAGAGCTTACGACTTTCAGCACATTTTGTTAGCACAAATTTTGCATGAATGACATACTTCTGCCTTATGAGCACCTCGCTACTGCCTTATGTACGCAGGAATCTCTGTACGAACGGGGATTCATATGGCATTTCCTACTACCGCTATAAGACGGCACCCTCAAGAACAACTTAATGTGTTCTTGAGGCATACTGTACAAGGCGGCTGAAAAGTTCATAGTGGTCAAATTTGACCAAATGTGGTTTATTTTTCAACCGCAGGGATCCAAGTGCGGCAACACTGATGGAAGAAGGGTGTGGACCAAAGGGGGAGACTATGTTGAAAAAGAAACCACATTTAGTCAAATTTGATTACTATTAACTTTTCAGCCCCCCTCGTACTTACGGCCAACATCTTGCATAGTTCTTATGTTGTTCCTATGGCATTTGCATGGCCGCTCTACGATGAGAGGTTGTTGTGGGGCATTGGTAGAAATCTTGGACAAGACCATCAACCTGGCCACGAACTTACAAACGGTCTACAGACGCTGGATTCTCCTACAGCTGCTTTACAAAGGCCGTACAAAATGGTCCAAAAATCATTCGTACAGTATTCGCAGTTTGTTCGTAAGAGTATTTGTGACCGTAGCTTGAGCAATCAGTCAGGGTGTGTGTGTTACTTTTGATAACTGAAGGCTCAAGAAGTGCAATCTGCTAATTTCTCTGATAGTTTAACTAAAGGTCGTGAGGATTTCTTTCTAAAATAAATGTTATATTTTAACTATATAGTTCACCAATGGATGCCTTTTTATTAGGTTAAAACCAACAAAAACACAATGTTGCAATTAATAGGACCTTTAATTCCAAAGGGAAAAGGACTAATTCATTTAATTTACTCAGGAACATTTTTACCAACTATAATTTCCACACTATAGGCGCCTTTGTTTGCTGACTTTGGATCTTGGTGGACTGATTAGTTTTGGGATGAATTTTAGACTCTCTGTGTTCACCTTCTGCTAGTTATTAAGAAAGCAGCACTTTCTTTGCAGCAGTATTCAGAGATCAGTCAGGAAGCCTGTCAATCATTTATTTAATGTAACGTGAGATAAAACTTGTACTGTGAAAAATGTTCATAATTCTCCCCAGAAGAGCAGAGGTAACTTTTATAGATAATATTCAGATTTAAATATTACTGTCTATAATTAGCAGCTATAAACACTGCATTTGATGAAGTCAGTGTTTGTTCCTCGTTTAGTGCTTACTCAGTCCGCCATCTGGCCTGCATCAGCCCCACCCACCTTGCTCGGGACCTCTTTATTTTTGCCAGCCTATCGTTCCAAGCAGGAGCCACTCCAGGAAGTGGTTTGGGTCACAACTGGGTGGAGCACAGAATGAGAGACGGAGGTGTGAGACGGAGGAAGGGAAAGAGAGATTAGCAAACGAGAGGAAGAAGGTGAAAGTGACTGGGGGACAGCTAAAAAAAAAATCGTTCTTTAAACAGCTCCTCCTCCCCCCCTTCCCCGTCTCTCCCTCTACCTGCAACCCTGGAGCAGAGAGGCTCAGATGGCTGTGTTGTGTTTGTGTCCCAGGGACAAGAGGAACGTCAGCGGCCCGGGTCCCAACCAGGGCTCCGCCCCCGCGGAGGTGCCCTCGATGTCTGTTTGGAGAACGTCTGCCAGCTGGAGCTGCTGCTGCAGACAGCCCAGGCCAGCCTGCTGACTGCCGGGGCTGCCGGTTCCTCCACCATGCAGGAATGTGTGGCTCAGCAACTCCTCACCTGCCAGGTAGGCTCCGCCCACCGGGAGAAAAAGCACCTCCCACTTCCAGGTAAAAATGTGTCTTTAACAAAAGATATGATAAAATAAATACTTATTCTGCACATTATTTATTCCTTTCTGTATATTTTTGTATCTTTTCCATAATTATTTTGAAAGATAAATATTAGAAAGCACTTGCTAGCTAGCATGCTAACTAGCCACTTGTGTGATGTCACAGGGACCCACAAGCCTACTCAATAGTTGACTGGTATGTATTATCAGGGCCGGATTAAAGAGGTTGTTTGCCCTCCCACATATTTTTTATGTATCATGTGAATTATATATTGAGCGATCACGATAATATCGTAGGTGGCGGTAATGCACCTGTAAGAAGGTTGCCAACCGCCAATCAAATCTAAAAGAAGAAGAAGCAAAATAGCCATGTTTACATGCACAATAATAAACTTTTTTTTATACCTTTTTAAACATTTTATAATGAGATTTTTGGCATTATCTGATTATTAAAGTAGTCATGTAAAAACAATAATCAGATAAAAGGTAATTATTGTGTTATGAGAAATTACATTAACACACAGTTGATTGTCCAATAATCCATTTATTCAGTGCATGTAAACTTGTCAAATCTGATTATTACCATTATCTGATTATTCCTAGTTATTGGATTATTGCGGCCATGTAGCCGGGGTCATTGATGGATCAGCTTGACCTTCAAGGTCCTAAATTTCTAAGGCAGTGGCTATGGATACGGAACCGTACCCACAGAATTCTTGTTACAGATACGGTTCGAATCCGATTGGCCAGTACATTCTATTAATGCATTGTAGAAGATGCCTTACAAACAAGACTGAGTTTATTTCTCAGGAAGCTTTATTGAAAGTCACATCTTCTATCATCAAAGTTCTCAGCATAATAAGAGAAAGAAACACAACTTTCCTCCAGCTTTTATAACCCCCAGAGATACTCAACCCCCACATAGCGTATCTCACACCTTTACCCCCACAGAAGCTCAGTAAACATATGCACCCATAGTCACACATAGCCCTCGAGACTTGCTGGCGTCTCTGCTCTCTTCTCCACCTCGGGGCTCCTGCCGGGACATTGTCTCTGACTTCCTTCTTCCCCCAGCACCCACCTCCTAGCCGAGGTCCCTGCTGGGGCATTGTTCATTTGGACATTTGACTGTAGGCTCTGCACCGTCGAGCCACTGTATGCCTGTGGGGGAGAATGCGTACCATACAGCATGCTACATATGTGCATTAAATATGCACCATATAACCCCCCCCCCAAACGTTCAAATAAGGACCAGGTACACTTCAAATGCACAGAACTATGACACTCTACACAGAACAAGAGAGAAAAAAAACTTGGCACAACAGATTACAGTTCCCACTGCTTGGGCTTCAACACTCTGCCATATCTGCTGTGAGCCGGTCTCGCTCTGCTTGTTGTTGTCCGCTGCGTCTGTGAAGTAGAATCGTTAACACATCGTCGTGAAAGCTTAGCAGAGCGTCTCCCGGGCGGCCTGCCGCGGCGGGGGGCACTGGCTAACTGGACTGGGTCGTCAGCTAACACAAAAGCGGGTTTGAGCCTGTTGATGCAGACTAAATCTGTCCTGTCTCCCAAATCAAGCAAAAAGTGCTTTTCCCCGGTTTCTAACACTCTGAACGGTCCATCGTAAGGTGGTCTTAAACCTGGCCTCTGTGCGTCGTGTCTAACAAAGACAAATTCTGCATTCTTTAAGGCTTTAGGCACAAAAACACGTGGAAAACTGTGATGAGCGGGACCAGGGAGGGTGTGCGACCCCGCGTCGCTCTGCAGCCGCTGAGCGGGGAGGCGCTCCGGAGCAGGATTCTCAGGGAGGAAATCTCCCGGTAACCGGAGGGGTTGGGCGAAGACGAGTTCTGCCGGAGAGGCATGCAAGTCCTCTTTAGGAGCTGAACGCAACCCTAATAAAACCCATGGAAGTTTATCAACCCAATTTGTGTCCGTGAGAGCCGCTCTGAGGGCTGCTTTCAATGACCGATGGAAGCGCTCGCACAAACCGTTGGCCTGGGGGTTATACGTGGTCGTGCAATGAATTTTCATCCCCAGGCTGCGTGCCATGGACGACCAGAGCTCGGAAACAAACTGTGGTCCTCTGTCGGACGTTAAGTCTGACAGGATACCAAAGCGCGCGACCCAAGCCGTTAAAAAGGCGCGTGCAACATCTGCCGTTGTAGTTGCCGCCAGAGGAACCGCCTCTGGCCAGCGCGTGGTGCGGCCTACCATGGTTAGAAGGTGTGTGAAACCCTGGGACAGCGGAAGCGGTCCTACTAAGTCGACATGCACATGATCAAAGCGTTTGGCTGGGATGTGAAAAGGTTCTAGAGGGGCTCGTGTGTGTTTGTGTACCTTTGCCCTTTGACACGCAGTGCAAGCTGCAGCCCACTCTTTGACTTGTTTACGCAGCCCCGGCCAAACAAACTTCTCCCCTACCATTTTGATAGAAGCGCGGACGCCCGGGTGTGCCAGTGAGTGTATTAAGTCAAAAACACGGCGACGCCACGCAGCCGGGACTACGGGACGGGGACGCCCCGTGGAGATATCGCAGATTAGGGAGGGCATGCCTTTTTGAAGCACCCTGTGCTCCAGCCTTAGCCCTGTTGGCCCAGACTGGAGCGCGCGCACGTCCGCGTCGCCAACCTGTTCAGCGGCCATGGCTGCGTAATCTAAACCGACGCAGACCGGAGCTGTGAGCGCTCCCGTGCCGCCAGCCTGACCTAGGTCTGCCGTAGCCGACTCTGCCCCCTGGTGGCCTGTCGCTGTAACCGCGCGCGAGAGGCAATCTGCCACTACATTGTGTTTACCTGCCACGTGTTGAATGTCCGTGGTAAACTCCGAAATTGCAGCCAGCTGCCTCTGTTGTCGGCCCGACCAGGGCTCTGAAACCTTGGCCATTGCAAAAGTTAAAGGTTTATGATCCACGAACGCGGTAAAACGGCGTCCTTCCAACCAGAACTGGAAGTGGCGGATGGCCAAATGTAGGGCCAAAAGCTCCCTGTCAAACGCGCTGTATTTACGTTCGCTA
The DNA here is from genome assembly GCA_020510985.1 of Pholidichthys leucotaenia. Lineage (NCBI taxonomy): Eukaryota > Metazoa > Chordata > Actinopteri > Cichliformes > Pholidichthyidae > Pholidichthys > Pholidichthys leucotaenia. Next base: position 62,384,203 of record CM035842.1, read on the forward strand.
TCGCGCAATGTTTTGCTGAAAAATGCGAGTGGTTGCCAGCATCCTGCAACCAGTTGCTCGACCACCGCTCCCACTGCCACGTCGGACGCGTCTGTGGTTAGCGCCATGCGAGCTGCCGGCACCGGGTGTGCCAATAACGCAGCGTTGGCGAGGGCTGATTTGACCTGTGAAAAAGCGCGCTCCCGATCCGGGGACCACTCGACCTTGGCTGTAGGTTTTTGCTTCTTTAATGCCGCGTACAATGGGTGCATAAGCCGTGCCGCGTTTGGGAGGAAACGGTTATAAAAATTGACCATCCCCAAAAATTCTTGCAGCGCCTTGACCGTCTGCGGTTGGGGGAAATCCGTTATCGCGCGCACTTTATCCGGCAGCGGGACCGCGCCTTCTGGCGACACGCGGTGTCCCAAAAAATCAATTTTCGTTACCCCGAATTGGCACTTCGCTGGATTAATGATCAGCCCGTGTTCTGTGAGCCTCTGAAAAACGGCTGTGAGGTGGCGTTCGTGTTCGGCTTCAGACGCGCTGGCTACCAAAATATCGTCCAAATAAGCGAACACGAAAGGGAGGTCGCGCAGCACTGCATCCATCATGCGTTGGAACGTCTGCGTGGCGCCCTTGATGCCGAAAGGCATGCGCAAAAACTCGAAAAGCCCGAAAGGGGTTATAACTGCCGTTTTGGGTATGTCCTGCGCGCGGACTGGAACTTGGTGATAACCACGCACCAAGTCTATTTTGGAAAAGATGCGCGCCCCCGCTAAATGCGCTGAAAAATCTTGGATGTGCGGAATCGGATAGCGGTCGTGGGCTGAAGCATTATTTAATCTGCGGAAATCACCGCACGGGCGCCACGAGCCGTCAGCTTTGGGTACCATGTGCAGGGGTGACGACCAGGCGCTGTTGGAACGCCGGACTATGCCCAGCTTTTCCAAGTTGGCGAATTCCTCGCGCGCGATGGCCAGTTTAGCTGGGTCCAACCGCCGAGCCTTTGCGAACACAGGGGGGCCAGCAGTGCTTATGAAATGCTCTACCCCGTGTTTGGCAACTGACGCTGAAAATGTAGGGACCGTGAGTGCTGGAAACTGGTTGAGTAATGCATGAAACTTACCACCCGCTGCAGTGACATTGGAATGCGCCGAAGGCAGGGCCACCCGAGCTGTGCAGGAGATAGAATAGAAAGACAGTGCATTTATAATACGTCTATTAGCAAGATCAACTAACAAACTGTTTGAGCACAAAAAGTCAGCACCTAGCATGTTGTTGCTAACTGCAGCAACAACGAAGGTCCACTCGAAGTTGCGTCCGTGGAGGGACAGGCGGAGTGTCTTCTCCCCATAGGTTTTGACCGTGGAGCCGTTCGCCGCTAACACCAGGGGCCCGTTGGCCGGCCCCAGTGTGTCCGCGTAGGTAGGCTTGACAAAACTCAGCTGGGAGCCCGTGTCCACCAGGAATTCTTTCCCAGAATTCGCGTCCGTCACGAAAAGCAGCTTGTTCTTCGTGCCGAGAGTCGCAGCTGCTACCGGCTCCCGGTCCTGGCGTTTCCCTGGCGCTGGTACTGGCACGGCGGGACGCATCTGCGGGCTTTGTCGGTGAAACGTCGATGGTAGAAGCAGATGGCGTTGTCAGCTCTACTTCTCCTGGTCTCCGCCGCTGCTGCCGTCATCGGGTCCGGTGCCGCAGCCTCTGGTCTCCCTCCTTCTCGCGAAGGGGCGGTCATCTCTGCTGCCGCCGTCGTGGCTGTGCGCCGTCTATGGGAGTCGACGAGCCGTTGCGCCACCTGTCCCAGCTCGTGGTAGTCACGGTTGGCGAGCGACTGCGAGCTGGTCAGGGTAACTCTCACTGCCGGCGGGAGCGTCCTGAGGAAGAGGTGGGCGAAGATAAAACCGTCGTCATCCTCGCCTCTCAGGCTCATCATCTGTGCCATCAGATCTGTTGGCCTGTCTGCTTCTCCCTCTGATAGCGCCAGGAGCTTCTCTACCCGCTCTTCCTGCGAGGGAGTGAAAGCTCGGATTAGGGCAGCTTTCAGTGTGCCGTACTTGTTGTCTTGGGGTGGGTGGTTGGTCAAACTCTCCACCCGTTGCACTGTGCGGCTGTCCAGCTTCGCGACGACATGGTGGAACCTCGTTGCATCTGCCGAGATACCCCGAAGGTGGAATTGCGCCTCCACAGTGGTAAACCAGGAGCGCGGGTTATGTTGCCAGAAGTCGGGCAGCTGTAGCATGGTAGCTGCGTTAACCCGGTGAGCTCCTGCGGAGTCCGGCGTGGAAAGGTTGTCGTCACTGGACATAGTAGTCGTAGGTCACCAGTGTAGAAGATGCCTTACAAACGAGACTGAGTTTATTTCTCAGGAAGCTTTATTGAAAGTCACATCTTCTATCATCAAAGTTCTCAGCATAATAAGAGAAAGAAACACAACTTTCCTCCAGCTTTTATAACCCCCAGAGATACTCAACCCCCACATAGCGTATCTCACACCTTTACCCCCACAGAAGCTCAGTAAACATATGCACCCATAGTCACACATAGCCCTCGAGACTTGCTGGCGTCTCTGCTCTCTTCTCCACCTCGGGGCTCCTGCCGGGACATTGTCTCTGACTTCCTTCTTCCCCCAGCACCCACCTCCTAGCCGAGGTCCCTGCTGGGGCATTGTTCATTTGGACGTTTGACTGTAGGCTCTGCACCGTCGAGCCACTGTATGCCTGTGAGGGAGAATGCGTACCATACAGCATGCTACATATGTGCATTAAATATGCACCATAGCATATCTTAAAAGCAGCAGGCTACAGGTACAGAAATCTGAGGCATTTATTTGTTTCAAAATTTTAATTAATATCTATTTCCTACCTTTTTAACTGTACCCACTCCCAAATCCTAAGGCTAACCTCTTAATTTTAAGTCTAAATTTAATCTCATTTCATAATAAAATGGTTTGGACAAGGTGCTGATAGCAGAATGCAAACCAGTAACCTTCTGATCACAGGCCCAACGTACTATCTACCTAAGCCACAGCAGCAGTTGGCTTGGAGCTGATCTGCAAAGGTTTAGTCGGATTGTCAACTCTTCCATACCAATAGACATTTCGTATAATGGCGGTGCCTTCCATGGTAGCAGCCCCTCTGATTACCTCCGCCAGGCCGGAGGCCAGGAGGAGGTTATGTTTTTGCCAGCATTTGTCTGTTTGTTTTTTGTCTGTTTGTCTGTTGGTTAGCAAGATAACTCAAAAAGTTTTGGACTGATTTCAATGAAACTTTCAGGCGTTGTTGGAAATGGTACAAGGAAGAACTGATTAAATTTTGGGGATGATCCAGATCACCATCTGGATACAGGAATTTTTTAAAGGATTCTTTAACATTGTCAGATACGGCCATTTTCAACATGTGTGCAGGCCCAATGGAGGGCGCTGCTCGTCGTGTCTGACGAACACAAACTGCGCCTTCTTCAAAGTTTTAGGCACAAAAGCACGCGGAACACAGTGCTGGGCAGGGCTCGGCAGCGTGCCTGTGTGCCTGTGTTTGCGCTACGCTGCAAAAGCTCAGACGGGCAGCTGTCCGCCGCCGGATTATTTGGCAGAAATTCCCCGGCCAGCCATAGTAGCTGCGCAAAAACAAGCTCTCTGCCGGGGAAGATTCCAAATCCTCATTTGCCGCGGAGCGCAACCCCAATAAAACCCACGCCAACCTGTCTACCCAATTTGCATCCGTCAGTGAAGCCCTCAGTGCTGCTTTCAGTGATCTATGAAAATGCTCACATAACCCATTGGCCTGTGGGTTGGATGCGGTTGTGTCATGATTTCTTTTGTTTTTTCTTTTGAATTCTTGGATGGAATATGGGTGGGCAATATAAGCTGCGGATTCACCCATCACACATTTCGGATAACTTATGTTGAACTGTATAATCACAGAAGTTATTGTCTAATTTGACCTTGTTGGATTTTATTACCCCCTTTGTTATATTATTCACTTTCTTTTAACCTGTACTCTTAATCTATTCGAAATAAAGATTAATTAATTCATTCATTCAATTGCAACGCCCGCAGCCTGGGAGTTTGGAGATGGAGGAGATGGACACAACACCAACACTTCAGTTTATTACCTCCGCCAAGAAGGTAATGCTTTTACTACTGAACCACTAATCCTATCATTGTGAATCCAATTGCTAGTCATATGTTTTCATGGTCAAGGAATCTGAAAATGTACACACAAACACTGTATGGGGGGAACTGTGGCACTTGGCGGAGGTCTGCGCTCTCCGAGTGCTTTTCTAGTTACCTCCGCCAGGCCGAAGGCCAGGAGGTTATGTTTTTGCCAGCGTTTGTCTGTCTGTCTGTTTGTCTGTTTGTTTGTCTGTCTGTTGGTTAGCAAGATAACTCAAAAAGTTTTGGACGGATTTCGATGAAACTTTCAGGCGTTGTTGGAAATGGTACAAGGAAGAACTGATTAAATTTTGGGGATGATCCGGATCACCGTCCAGAAGAAAACTGCTATTACGGAAAATGCCATTTTCGTGAATAACTACTGAACCACTAATCCTATCATTGTCAATCAAATTGCTAGTCATATGTTTTCATGGTCAAGGAATCTGAAAACGTACACACAAACACTGTATGGGGGGAACTGTGGCCGCCATTACGGAAAATGCCATTTTCCTGAATAAGTACTGAACCACTAATCCTATCATTGTCAATCCAATTGCTAGCCATATGTTCTCATGGTCAAGGAATCTGAAAACGTACACACAAACACTGTATGGGGGGAACTGTGGCCGCCATTACGGAAAATGCCATTTTCCTGAATAACTACTGAAACACTAATCCTATCATTGTCAATCCAATTGCTAGTCATATGTTTTCATGGTCAAGGAATCTGAAAACGTACACACAAACACTGTATGGGGGAACTGTGGCCGCCATTACGGAAAATGCCATTTTCCTGAATAACTACTCAACCACTAATCCTATCATTGTCAATCCAATTGCTAGTCATATGTTTTCGTGGTCAAGGAATCTGAAAACGTACACACAAACACTGTATGGGGGGGAATTGTGGCCGCCATTACGGAAAATGTCATTTTCGTGAATAACTACTGAACCACTAATCATATCATTGTCAAATTGCTAGTCATATGTTTTCATGGTCAAGGAATCTGAAAACGTACACACAAACACTGTATGGGGGGGAACTGTGGCGCTTGGCGGAGGTCTGCGCTCTCCGCGTGCTTTTCTAGTTCTAGATGTGATTAACATTGTAGATAGGAAAAATGTACTGTAGTTTTGTTCTACTGTACATGATTTGCTGTATGGACTGAATGACAATAAAGTTGGCTTCTTCTTCTGCTATAGGGATACAGTTTCCATATACATAGTCAATTCCAGTTACTAAATAAAGTGAATGGCCACAAAGTTCTAGGTTTAGCTTGAATAGCAGAAAATATAGTGCCATCAGGACTAACAACCGACAAATATCTTGCCATAACCCAAAACTTTAACTAGGTTCTGCTGTACTGACCACAAACACAAATGAACCATGAAACCATTACAAAAAGAGAACAGTCCGTCTGCACTGTACTGCAATAGTGACTGTCATCTAATTTCCTCAATCAAACAAATGTGGGAAAAAAGCAACACTGAAGCAGCAACATGACATCACAAAGTAATATCAATTACTCAAAATGTTACACTGTAAAATTTGAAAAAAACAAAACAAAAAAACAACTGTACTGTCTAAGCTTAATAAAAGCAAAAAGGAATATCCATACTGGAAAGACTGGAAACTGTGGCAAAACAACACAGGGGTCTGTGAGATATGTATCTTACTGTGAAGTGTGAGATGGTGACGCGCACCTCCAGTGATGTATCTGCCCCACCCTATATAAGGCCCGGTCGGCCATCTTACTTCCTCTTGTCTCGCCTGTACCTTGGCTGGAGCCCTGTCTGTGGCCGCCATATCCACTGAGTCCAGTAAAGCTGTGCTCCACAAGTCGCCTCGCCTCATCTGTGAACCAGGGTAATTTTAGACATAATATTGGCGACGTCGGATTAAACGATGGAGGTGTGCATAGCTCCTATTCGCCCTTCTCTCGAGGTGCCTGGGGACCCGCCGGTGCCCTAGCCTAGGTGGTTCAGAGCCTTCCAAAGCTATATTGCTGCGCTGGGTCTCGGAGAGCTCAATAAGCTAAGGGCCAGGGCGCTTTTGGTTCACAATTTAGGCATAGAGTGCCAGCGAATTCTGCGAACGCCCGGTGCTGCAGACACCTCTTCACTTCCGCTCTTCAAGGAGAGTAGACGCTTCTCTCTTTTCTCTCTGCTCTAGCTCCCCACTTCCCTAACTAACTGGATCCCAGCTTGCTGTCGTCTGTCTGCGTCTACTGCTGATTATCGAAAGAAATTATGGAATTGATAAGCTGGGCTTTGAACGCAATTGACACTATTTTTTCAACAAGGAATAGTGCTCCGGGGGAAGGTGTTTGCCCCGCAGGGACGGCTCCAGCGGGCTATTTACGGGTGACAAGTGTTTGGAGGATCTTGTGCCTGAGTAATCTCTCTATCGAAGATATTGAAGATTTGTATATCTTCGTAATAATGGTGACTGGGATCGTTCTGATTGGAACTGGGATTGTCCTGGTGTACCGCAAATTGCTGAAGATGGATACAACCTATCAAAATGCTGGCCACGCGAGGTGCATCCATCAAATTGAAAAAATGGAGAAGACTTTGATAGCGACAAATGGAGAACTGTCTCGGAAGGTGGATTACATCATGGTTACGCTTAAGTCTATCCACGACGGACTCAAAGCCCCGCAATGAAGGATTAAGCACTGAATCTGCAGAAGAAAATAAAGTTCTTTCTCTGTGATCAGTTCTATTTTGGCTCAGTTTCCCTTACAAAAATCCTCCTGATAATCCCCAGTCTTTGTTTTGCAAAACACTGAGCACACGGCCTCCGGACAGTAGCTGCTTGGGACAATTGCCAAGGACAATTGCTGCAGCCAGACAAAACATCTTCTGCCAAAGTGTCCTTGTGCTCTTATTGATTGATACAACACTGCTTCAACACTACATCCACACTGACCCAGAAACTGACAACAAGATAACATTCACTGCTCTCCTTGTGTCCTGTGAACTCTTGTCTTGAATGTGCATCGTGGGCTTTTTTTGTCTTTGTAATCATAATATTGATTACTTATGGTCAATATTCTGAATTCAATGATTTTTTTGCTCCTTCCCATTGTATGATTTCTTATCTGTACCATCCTGTTGGCAGGCGCGTTCCAGATGCAGCCGTATCACTGGAAATGCAGGTTCATTTTCTGTGTCAAGTCAAATTCTCTCGTATGTTATCAGTGATCTGTTAATGTACTTGGCAATAAATCTTTTTCTGATTCTGATTCTGATTCTGACCTGCCAAGAGATAGCAGAGCTGCTAGCTAGCCACTTCCACACCCCGGATAATGTAATGGTCCAGAGGATCCGCTTTCAGCAGCGTCATCAACGGGTAGGCGAACCCGTCTGGCAGTTTGTCGCCGATTTGAGGCAGCTAGCTAGTGAGTGCTGTTTTGGAGCACTGGAAGAAGAAATGATTCATGACCAGTTGGCAGAACACACTTGTAGCACCGCATTGCGAGCTAGGCTACTCATGGCATCTAAGGACCTCACATTAGCCAGAGCCGTCAAGCTAGCTCTCCAAATGGAAGCCGCGGACAAGCTAGCGCCGGAGCTAACCGGACACCAGTCACAGCAGCCACCGGAGCCTCTTGCCGTGGAAGATGTTACAGACACAAATAGCAAAGATAGCTTGGATGATGAAGATGCGGAAGCCAACACTGCCAGCCGGGGGTCTGCCCCGGGAAGATTCCTTTGCATGGGTTGTGGGTCTACTAAACACGAAATAAGGCTAATTACTGTCCAGCGAGAAGAGCACATTGTAACAGTTGTGGTTGCTTGAACCATTTAGCCAGGGTGTGCCGTGAAGTTAAGCAGGAAAGCCCACGGGATAAATCGCTCAGCCCGCCCCCGACAACCACCCACATGGTGTCCCCATGGTCAACACGGGGGTGGAGGGGTCGTTGCTGAATTGGGCCACAGTGAAGAAGTTTTTTCCCCACCACAGGATTAAAGGTAACCCAGCGCCATTGTACGGTTATGGAGGTGGAAGCCTGGACACAGTCGGGACTTTGGAGTTGACTGTTCTGAATGTGACCGGCTTCACATTCCATGTGACAGCACGGGGTGATAACATCATAGGCTGTGATTTATTTTATGGACTGGGTTTCACCATTAAAGATGACGGGGGGTCTGCGACTACGAGGGTGCACTCTACAACAGCCTTAGAAGAGGTCTGGGCAGGACCGAGGAGCATGGAGGACCAGTGTGCTCGACAATAACGTCTCAAGACGAGCCGGGCCCTGTTGAGGGTCCTGGATTGGGTTCGGAGTCGGGATGAGGAACGTCCACAGCGAAGATGGGCCAGACGTCAATCTGAGGAGCATCGGGAGTGTCATACACGTAGTGGACAAACTGGGCACAGCGCACTTCAGGTTGTCTGACGGCTCGATGTGGCATGCAAATCGGCTTTGGCGTGTCCGGAAGAAGACTCCGGGAGACGAGCTGAACGTGGGACGAGGCCAATGGTGAGGAGGAGCGGCTTCAGCCTCCGGAGGGTTAGCCATCACCCCGAAGACTGGCTGTTTCCAGGGGTGCATCTGCTGAGAGGTTGCCCTGGTCTCCCATGCCAGTTATGTTTTTTTTTTTTTTTTACCTGACGACTTGGGTTGTAAATAGTATATGTTGAAGTTCTGGGGTTGTTGTTTTAAAAAAAACATGTTATGTAAGGGATCTTTTTTTTTTTTTTTGTTCTAGTTTAGGAGCATGGCGTACAATTTTAGTTATCAATGGATTTTGACCTACTTTAGTAGGTGGCAGAATAATCCACCTTGCCACGTGGGCAGGACGGCAGTCCACCTGTCTGCCCTATTTTAGGTTTTGTCGTGTGAATGTGTTAGGCCATTTAGAGACATTAGTTTTTGTTTGTTAGTGTGTGATTCGGGTCCCAAATTGGGGAAGGTCTTAATTGAGTGAGTGGTTTTGGACTTTTTAAAGGGGGGGGGGGGTGAGATATGTATCTTACTGTGAAGTGTGAGATGGTGACACGCACCTCCGGTGACGTCTCCGTTCCACCCTATATAAGGCTGGGTCGGCCATCTTACTTCCTCTTGTCTCACTTGTACCTTGGCCGGGGTCCTGTCTGTGGCCGCCATATCCAGTGAGTCCAATAAAGCAGTGCTACACAAGTCACCTCGCCTCATCTGTGAACCAGGGTAATGATCATCTTGGAGATTTCTGCTGTATCTCGTATGTTTCACTCAGTGGCTGTAATGTTTCAGAGATAATCAGATGCCTGTCTTTTTCTTCCACGCTGGTCTTTGACCCCTCAGATGTCTGTTGTTAACACCTTTAATCATGTACTGTAATTTATTTCATCATTTCCTGTGGTCATCATGATTTAGTTTTTATCTGTAGGGATTTAGGTCACTGTTCTCATTTATTTTTACTTGGATATCTTCCTGTAAATTTGGTATTATAATCAATATGTGTGTAACTGACACCTACATTCATTTAGCATAATCTGTTGTCTTTCCATTGTACTTTAAAAAAAAAAGCATTAAAAGAAAATATATTCATTCCATTTTCAGCTCCTCCACCATAACCACCCCCCAAAAAAGGCTATCACATCATTTGGCCTTCTCAAATTTGCAGCACAAAGCCTGAAATAAATCTGTTTAATGCTAACGGGCATCTAGGAATATTTGACTGAAACCGTTCTCGTGTTTCAGTGTGCTTTCCTGTCTGTTACCTGCTTTGGTTTTGTTGCGTTTGTACCTTTTTTCAGGTGTGTGTGAGGCAGTGTGTCTATTCAAAGTAGCACTGTAGGGGAACCTGAAGGCCTAATGCTACTGTTACTCTGTTCACCCAACATTTTTACAGCTTCTGGTAATCAAACCTGCATTTACCTTATCTCTTATCGAGCTTTTTAATACATCAAACACAAAACCAATGGTATTTTACTTTAGGGCAAGGGTCTGCAACCTGTGGCTCTTTTGCCCATAACCAGTGGCTCCCTGAGGACTTGAGAAAGAAAAAAGGCTCACAAAAAGAAAAAAAGGTTGCACATTGATGAGAAAATATAAAAAGCCGGAAATGTGAAAACCTGAAAATTTATGCAGAAAATATTGCAAGTTTATGGGAAAAACGTTACAGTTCTATGTGGAGTTTTACAACAAAAAATAACAAAATTACTGTATGTAAAAAATGCTGCAGTTTTACCCATGAAAGGTAAAACTGTAAGAATATAATAAATTTATGAGAATAGTCGAAAATTTATGCCAAAAGTATTAGAAATTTGTTGGAAAAAGTTACAACTTACAGTAAATGTTGCAAAAGATTTGCAACAAAAAAAATCACAAATTTCCAGAAAATGTAACAATTTCATTAGAAAACTGTAACAATTTCATGTAAAAAGGCTGCATTTTACCTGAAAAAATAACAATTTAAAACAACGTATGAGAAGAGCATAAGATTATGCAAAAAATATCAAAATTTGTGAAAAAAGTTGTGATTTATTTGGAAAAAATGCCACAATTTTACATGGAAAAAGTCTTTAGTTTTTTATTTTATGAAAAAAGCAGAATGCATTCATGTCAGATATAACAATTTTTAGAACAAGGAAAACACACAAAGTTGCAAAAAAGTCACTTTTTTGTCAATAATCAAAAATTTACCAGAAAAAGTTGCAATTTTTTCAAAAATGCTGCAAATTTCTAAGAATTTTTTTTTTAAATCCTGATGTTGTCAGTCCAGATTATAGTTATATAATGCCTCTGTTTTACCTTTGTTTTTGAGACTCGGATGCTTTTGTGGCTCCATACAGATTTTTTTGACGAAAATCCCTGAAAGTGGCTCTTTGTGTAGTACAGGCTGCCGATTTAGGGGTACAGTATATTACATCCTGTAACTATGACGACCAAACAAGTAAAAAAAGACAACCTGTGTCATCATAACATATGCTCATTATTTTTCATTTCTTTGACAACATTATGCAGTGATAATAAGAACTTATTCCTCAGCATGTATGGATAGTTTACATTAACAGACCAGGATGATGCAGTCTGTTGTAAAATATAAAAGTTTTTTTTTTTCAGGCGGAGTCAGGCCCAGACAGACTTTACCAATACCTTTAGTCAAAGCTTTGGCAGCCATTCTCTGCTGTGGGTGCACTCCCTGCCGACACTGAGAGTGTAACCCAAGCCTCCATTAAAGTTTCAGAAGTTAAACACATCCCGCAGTCACACGTCACATTTCAACGAATCTTTGTGGACAAACAAACAGCTGATGACATGTTTCCTCCTATTCAAATTTCATGACTGCCATCTAACTCATACACCTATGTGCACCACTATTCACACTTATTTTTTTCATTATGGTATCATTTCTGCTTGTTACTGAAATAACACTGTCACAGACAGAATGGGGGAGATATTAAAGGGGTTGTTAAGATGTTATGATAATTATAAGATGAAATAAAATTGAAAGCAAAAGAAAGCAGGAGTGTATCTAGCAGGCAGCCTTAAACCATGAAATCCTGTTTTTTTTTCCACAATATTTTTTATTGAACCTTTTTTTTTTACAAACATAACACAAACAATCAAACACTAACACTAAAGTAATTAAAAAAATGTACTAAAAACACCAACAACCACTAACAAAGGCAAGTCTTCAACAATGCTCCTCTGTTTAGTCTAGACAATCCATTACATAAGTATACATATTATACATTCACCAGTTTGGAATTTACAAGGTCCACACACATCATTCACCTTCTTCTTCAAAACTTATGTTTAATTTCTTTACATAATCAATGAAAGGTCTCCATATATTCTCAAACACATTTTCCTTTGATTTCAGTATGTATGTTATTATTTCTAGTGGAAGGTTTGTTAACATCTGTCTTAACCACTGAGTCACATCTGGTCTATGAGTCTTTTTCCACAGCAGTGCAATACATTTTTTGGCATTAAGCAAACTGAGGTCTATGAATGCTCTTTCACTCTTATTAAAGTTATGCTTTTCTGGATACAGACCAAACAAAAACAATTTAGGATTCAATGTGAATTGTTTTGAAATTATTTTTTCAATTGTTACCCTCACCTCTTCCCAAAACATTCTAATTTTTCTACATTCCCATAAACAATGAAATAGGGTTCCTTTATTTTCCATACATTTTGTGCACGTATCTGGTATGTTTTTGTTATATCTATTTAACTCCACCAGTGTAACATACATCCGCATTAACCATTTAAAATGTATCAATTTAAGACGTACATTTATTGATTTGGTTTGAGCTTCTGTATAAGCCAATTCCCATTGTTCCTCTGAAATTTCAGTTTGCAGGTCTTCTTTCCAATAATTCAGTCTTTTCTGTGAGTTTTCACTTGAGGATAGTGTCAATGAGTTATAAAACTCTGAAATAATACCCTTTCTCTTACTATCTTTCGTCAAATTTTTTTCCAAGGATGAATAAGTAGGTCGGGTGAAAGCATTATTTTGATTTGATCGAATAAAGTTCCTAAGCTGAAGATATTTAAAAAAAATGTGTTCTATTAAGATTAAATTTGATCCTCAGTTCTTCAAAAGACATTATGTTATCTGAACATGACAAATATAAGTCTTGAATCTTTTGAATCCCTTTTAAATTCCATACTTTAAATACAGCATCCGCTCTCCCTGGTTTAAAATATTGATTGCCCCATATTGGGCTAAATTGTGACAATAAGTGTGGTTCTTTTAAATATGTTTTGGTTTCACACCATATTTTGATCATATGCTTTACAATTGGATTTTTAACTTGTTTCTGTAATTTTTTAGCCGAGTCTGAGTATATGAATATGGGAAGAGGTAAAGGTAAATTGTATGATTCCATTTCAGTCCGGTGAGGGAGATCATTTGATGAAAAAATAATATGTCATAGACCTCAGTTGTGCTGACCAGTAATACAACATAAAGTTTGGACATTTCAGACCTCCACGATCAAATGGTAAATATAGTAAGGACAGACGTAATCTAGCCTTCCTATTGTTCCATATAAATTCCACAAACTTTTTTTTAATTCTTGAGAATAGATCTGAAGGTGGTGGTAAAGGAATGTATTGAAATAAATAAAGTATTTTGGGTAAGATATTACTTTTAAGTATATTAATTCTCCCGATCATCGACATTGGTAGTGACATCCATCTCTGAAGTGACTCATTAATGTCTGTCATTAAGGCTTCCTAGTTGGCACTGGCGACTGATTCTAGCTTAGGCACAATTTGAATTCCTAAATATTTAAACTGATTTACAACATTGAATTGATTTACCTCAGGAGCTGGGTGATTTCTCTGGGTCTCATTTAGCATTAATATTGAAGATTTAATTTTATTTATTTTATATCCTGATATTTCCCCAAAATTCTTTATTAAATTTAACAAGGTCGGAATTGATTTTTTAAGATTCGACATAAACAAAATTATGTCATCGGCATACAGGGAGATTTTATGTTCTGTTGGTCCTACTTTAATTCCATATATTTGTGGATGTAAACGTATCGCTATCGCTAAAGGTTCAATTACATATTTATTCCATCTAGCTACAATGCTCTGCACTGGGTGTGTTTATATTTATATATCTATATATTTATTCCATCTAGCTACAATGCTCAGCACTGGGTGTGTTTATATTTATATATCTATATATTTATTCCATCTAGCTACAATGCTCCGCACTGTGTTTTTATATATCTACATATTATTCCATCTAGCTACATTGCTCCGCACTGTGTGTGTTTATATACTTGCATATTTATTCCACCTAGCTGCAATGCTCCGTACTGTGGGTGTTTATATATTTACATATTTATTCCATCTAGCTACAATGCTCTGCACTGTGTTCATATATTCATATATTTATTCCATCCAGCTACAATGCTCTGCACTGTGTGTCTGTGTGTGTGTGTGTGTGTATATATATATTTTATAGTAATATGTACATATGTATATTAGCTGCTCTTGCTTGCTTGTTTTTTTTTTTGTTTTTTTTTTCTTGCCTTCTGATTGTTGCTCTGAGTGTTGCTATCCCTGTGCTGTTGCAATCCTGGAATTTCCCCGTTGTGGGACTAATAAAGGCTTATCTTATCTTAAAGGTGAAAGTGGACAGCCTTGTTGACATTCTCTATTGATTTTTATTGATTTTGAGATATTGCTGTTTGTTAAGATTTCTGCTGTAGCATTATTGTATATTATCTGAACCCATTTTATGAAATTATTTCCAAGTCCAAACCTTTGTAGGACTTCAAAAAGAAAGGGCCATTCGACCCTATTAAAGGCCTTTTCGGCGTCCAATGATAGGAGAGCTGTATCCGGTGCTTCTTTATTAGAATAAATAATATTAAATAGTCTTCTATTATAGAAGCCTTGTCTTCCCATTATAAAGCCATTCTGATCTCGGTTAATAATATTTGGTAATATTTCTTGTAGTCGTCTTGCTAAAATTTTACAGATTATCTTAAGGTCAGCATTTAATAGGCTTATTGGTCTCATGTTTTCACATTTATTAGAGGGTTTACCTGGTTTTGGCAACAGTATAATTAAGGCATTATTCATGTATAGTGGTAAATTACTATTTTGAAATGCTTCTAAAACCATTTCCAAAAATGGTTTTATTAATTTATTCTTAAATTTTTATGAAATCCTGGTTTAGTTTTGAATGTTGAACCTTAGGTGGAAGGCAATGTTTTTGCCAGGATTTTTCTGTTTGTTTGTCTGTCTGTTAGCAGGATTATGCTAAAACTACTGGACGGATTTTGATGAAATTTTCACCAGTCCTTCGGCTACAGATGAACCCATTAGCTTTTGGAGATGATCAAAGAGTGCATGCCTCCGCCAAGGCCCTATCTTCTCGCGATGTGTTAACAGGATTATACAATAACTAACTAACTAACTAACTAACTAACCTGCACTTATATAGCGCTTTTCTAGTCACAAAGACCACTCAAAGCGCTTTCATTAATACTAACCCTCTATTCTAAGGGCCACGATTGATTTTGATGAAAGTTTCACTAGAGGTGGCACTTGGCCTATGGGTGAACCCATTAGCTTTTGGAGGTGATCCTTGAGCACATACCTCCACCAAGGCCCTATCTCCCAATGTATAGAGGGAAGGAGCCTTGGCAGAGGTATGCGCTCTCTCAGTGCCTCTAGATTTACATCTGTTTGCCTTGGATTTCTTTTATAAATGACATTGAAGTGAAAGTACATGTCTCACCACCACCACAAACAAAGCACTGAGGAATATCTACCCCCACAAGGCAGCAGGACCAGACAACATCCCTGGAAGGGCTCTCAGAGCATGTCCTGGTGAGCTGACTGATGTTCTCACATCCATCTTTAACTGCTCCCTCAACCAGAACATAGTCCCCTCCTGCTTCAAAACCACAGCCATCGTCCCCCTCCCCAAAAAGAGCCTGCCGACCTGCCTGAATGATTACAAGCCGGTAGCACTCAATCCAATCATCATGAAGTGCTTCGAGAGAGTGGTGCTGGCCCTCATTCAGGACAGCATACCGGATACGCTGGACCCCCTGCAGTACGCCTACCGGCCCAACAGGTCCACCTCAGATGCCATTGCTGCTGCACTCCATTATTCTCTCTCCTACCTGGAAGATGAAGACTCCTACATCAGGATGCTCTTTGTCGACTACAGCTCCGCCTTCAGCACGGCCATCCTCCACAAACTCACTGACAAACTGTCTTTACTTGGCCTGCTCCCCACCCTCTGTGACTGGCTACTGGACTTTCTGATTGGTAGGCCTCAGTCTGTCAGGATTGGTAACGAGACTTTAGCCAGCATCATCACAAACACAGGTGTCCCACAGGGTTGTCTTCTCAGCCCCATCCTCTACAGTCTCTTCACCCATGACTGTTGCCTCCCACAAGGACAATATCATCTTAAAGTTCACGGATGACACAGCAGTGATAGGACACATCACTGGTGGCGATGAAGCATCCTACAGGAGGGAGGTGGCCAGCCTGGTGTCATGGTGTGAGGACAACAACCTCACCCTCAACACTGACAAGATGAAGATGATGATGGTGGACATGAGGAGGGGGAGGAGACCTCATTGGCCACTGTTCATCCGGGAGCTTGAGGTGGAGAGAGTGAGCAGCTTTAAATACCTGGACATCCACATCAGCGAGGATCTTACATGGGCACTTAACACCACAGAGCTGGTTAAGAGAGCCCAACAGTGGCTGTGCTTTCTTAGGAGGCTGAGGAAGTTTGGCATGTCCCCCAAGATCCTCAACAACTTCTACAGCTGCATCATTGAGAGCATCCTGACCAACTGCATTACTGCGTGGTATGGCAGCACTACTGCTTTGGACTGCAAACACCTGCAGAGAGTGGTGAAGACAGTAGAGAAAATCATCAGAACTCCACTCCTCTCTCTGCAGAGCATCTATCACCGCAGAGTCCAAAGGAGAGCTGCTTCCATCCTCCAGGACCCCACCCACCCCCCAGCACAGAATGTTCACACTTCTACCCTCAGGCCGGAGGTACAGAAGTGTGAAATGCAGGACATCCAGACTAAAAAAACTCCTTCTTTCCCACTGCCATCAGACTCCTGAACAAATAACACAACTCTGGACACAGCTTTGCAAATAGGAATTTACACACTGGATGCTAAATTTGCACATTGCTCATTTGCACATTATACATGGTCTCACCCCATCTCATGTCCATATCATCTCTGCAGCTAGATTATCATTGTACAGTCTACTGGGCATTATCAGGGCACACGGCTTTACACAGAGGAATTCTCACACTGGATGCTAATTTGTACATTGCTCATTTGCACATTGTACATAGTCTCATGCCATCTCAGGTTCATATCTTCTCTGATATTAAAATTACCATTGTACAGTCTATTGACAGCTCATTTAGCAGCAGACTACATCATCCCAGGTGCACAACCGAGAGGTTTCGCAGGTCCTTCCTACCTACGGCTGTCAGACTGTACAACCTAAGCAGGGCTGCTCGCAGAGATAGCAAAAAGACGTAACAAACTAATAGTTTTTTGAATGCAAAAGATGCAATAGACTTACACAATGGTCCCCTCCGGCATACAACTAGGAAAATACCGGTCGCTATGGAGGGTGAGAATATGTATGGGCACATAATCATACCATGTAGGATAACTAAGTAGACAGTTGTGCTGTTTCATCCCATCTAGCAACAATGCTCTGCACTGTGTGTGTTTATATATTTACATATTTATTCCATCTAGCTACAATGCTCCGCACTGGGTGTGTTTATATTTATATATCTATATATTTATTCCATCTAGCTACAATGCTCCGCACTGGGTGTGTTTATATTTATATATCTATATATTTATTCCGTCTAGCTACAATGCTCCGCCCTGTGTGTTTATATATCTATATTATTCCACCTAGCTGCAATGCTCCGTACTGTGGGTGTTTATATATCTACATATTTATTCCATCTAGCTACAATGCTCCGCACTGTGTGTTTATATATTCATATATTTATTCCATCCAGCTACAATGCTCTGCACTGTGTGTCTGTGTGTGTGTGTATATATATATATTATAGTAATATGTACATATGTATATTAGCTGTTCTTGCTTGCTTGCTTTTTTTTCTTGCCTTCTGAGTGTTGCTATCCCTGTGCTGTTGCAATCCTGGAATTTCCCCTTTGTGGGACTAATAAAGGCTTATCTTATCTTATCTTATCTTATCTTATCTTATTGGGTATTATCAGAGGCGAGTCATACTCATTCAGTGAATTTTTACTTACTCACAGTCATGTTATAGTCATCCAGTGGCATAAAGTGACTTTATGCCACTGTGTCTTAGATGAAACTGTCTGTTTTCCAGTTTAAGATTATGTACTTTTTTGCACAGAATGTCAGTATTTTATATAGAGTCCTTTTTATATTTATCACTAATAAGACTGTTTGATATTCCAAGAAGCATATGGATTGGGTCAATTTCTAGATTTGAGCCTAGAATTGCATTAATTTCCTTCCCTATAATAAACCCAATACCTCTGTATTTTCCTACAGGACCATAAACAATGAGTGAGCGTAGCTGTCTCTGTTTTACATTTTAGGCAAGTAAGTGGAAGATCTTTGTTAAATTTATGACGCTGTGATGGAGATATATGGGCTCTGTGTAAAATTTTAAGTTGAATAGCTTTTATTCTATTACAAATGCTTAGCGAGCATGCACTTCTCAAGGCATCATACCACAGGTTTTCTGTAATCTCTAAACTGAGTTCTTTTTCACCAAACTTGTTTCAAGTAACGGGTACCGCTATTGCCATAGTCTCTGAGAGTATCATAGAATGTGCTTATTGATTCAGCCTTCTGTGAACAGAAAAGCAAATTCTCTATACCTGAACAACTTTGGTTAGAGAGCAACATAGTGTCTCTACTAACATAATCCCTTATCTGCAAATAGCGGAAAAAGTCATACATTTGGAGTCCATATTTTGCTGATAATTGAGCAAAAGCCATCAATGTGGATCCTTTGAATAAATCACACAGGTTAGAAATGCCTTTGGCTGCCCAAATTTGAAAACCTCTGTCTGTTGTACCCGGCAGGATATCAGGATTATCACATACTGGGGTAAGAACCGAAGTGACTTGCGATCTGCCCTCTAGCTTATTTATCTTTTGTTCATATAAAAGACAAAAAATAAAATAGAAAGATGTCTTTACCTTCTTTACATGTTTCAACTGCACTGCAGCCTTCGTCAGAAGAGTCAGCTGATTGCTGCCAGGTGACATTTATCAGCTGATTTTCGTAGGCGGGGCCAGCTCAGCAGATCTGTCTGATCCACCGAACCGGCCCCGCCTCCCGCCGTCAGATGGTCTCTGGAGAATGTGGTCCCAGGTGTGGGAAAGCATAAAGGCCCCCTCATCTCTGTTCATGGTGTCTTTTCCCCGCTTCCTGATCTCTATGGCCTCCTTAATCCAGCGTTTGTGTCTGTTGCTCTCCGATCCAATAATTTTTGCATTGTCCCAGTCCATGATGTGATTATTTCTTTTGCAGTGATCTGATATAGCTGATTTTAATGTTTCTTGTTCTGCCTTTTCTTTTTGTGATCTTGTGAGTCGTCCTTGTGTTTCCTTCTCACATTCCTTCTGGTGTTCTTTTTTTTCTTGTGGTGAATAATCTTCCAGTTTCTCCAATGTAGGTTTTGTTGCATGATCTGCGTGATATTTCATATATTACATTGCATTTATTGTCTTGTTCTATTCTGTCCTTGGGGTGTACTAACAACTGTCTTAATTTTTTGTTTGGTTTGACTGCTGTGTTTATTTTGTATTTTTTCATGATCCTTTGAATTGGTTCCGTGATCCCTCGTATGTATGGTATAGTTATGGTGTCCTTGTTTTTGATTTCGGCTTTTGTTCTATGTCTTATATCCTGTTTATTTTCTTTGTTTTTGACTTGCTGTTTCCCTTTGTTTATAGCCCATACTGGATATTGGCAGCGTATAAGTGCATGTTTTATGTGGTTTTCCTCCTCCTGTCTGTCTTCTTGGTCCGTGATGATGGTGGCTCGTTCATATAACGTCCTGACGACTGATAGCTTGTGTGCTGTGGGGTGTTCCGATATCCATAGTAGGTTTTGATCTGTGTGGGCTGGTTTCCTGTAGACTGTGATTTTTATGCTGCCGTCGTCGTTGTGGTGGATTTTCATGTCCAGAAAGGCTATGTTGCCATTTTCCTCCTCTTCGTGTGTGAATTTTATGTTCCCAATGCTGTCCGTACTGTTCAGATGGTCAGTGAGTTCTTGTGTATGTCCTTTCCTTATTTTTTTCCAGAATGTCATCTACGTATCTCTTCCAAAGGGTGGGTTTGCATTTTGTAGGTGCTGTGTTGATGGCTTTGTTTTCCAGATCCTCCATAAAAAAGCTGCTCATGATGGCTGATAGTGGGTCTCCCATTGCAAATCCTTCTTTTTGTCTGTAAATTTTTCCTCTGAATTGAAAATAAGTGGATTTTGCAACAAACTGTAATAATTTGGATATGTCATGAACTGTGAGGTTGGTGCGTCTTTTTAGGGTACTGTCATTGTTGAAGCGTTCTTCAACAGATCCGACAGATCTGCTGAGCTGGCCCCGCCCACGAAAATCAGCTGATAAATGTCACCTGGCAGCAATCAGCTGACTCTTCTGACGAAGGCTGCAGTGCAGTTGAAACATGTAAAGAAGGTAAAGACATCTTTCTATTTTATTTTTTGTCTTTAATATGAACAAAAGATAAATAATTAAAAGAAGACAAAATGAACCTATTTGATGTGCCCTCTAGCTTTCTTATAATCCTCCACACCTTTATACTGTTGACTGTAATTGGGATATTGCAAGCCATTTTCAAAGTTTTAAGGGTTTTGAGAAATAATAGGTATGTTAATGCGAGTTTGGACATAGAACTCTCAATATCCAACGAGAGAGATGTGGGCTTTTTTTTGTATCCAGTCAGCTATAAAGCGTAGATGAGCACTAAGCTGATATTTCCGAATGTCAGGAAGGTCAAGACCACCCTCTGTGGAGGGCAAACGTAAGGTAGCTAACTTAAGGCGTGGTTTCTTCTTGGCCCATATGAAGGAGCTAAACCAGCTATTCAAATTATTAATAATTTTACTTGAGAAGAGAATTGGGATCATTTAAATTGGGTATAGTAATCTAGGTAAAATATTCATTTTCAAGAGGGCAGCCCAGCCCAACCAGGAGATCGGGAGGACATTCCACCTTGCATTCCACCTGTCATGGGGTTCTTTTCCAACTTCTTCAAATCCCCCCCAAAATGATGGCAAAGTCGCACAGATGGTATTGAGCCTTTTTATTTGCCGGCCTCCCAAGTGCACAATTATGTACAGGTGAGGAGAAAACAAACAGTGGAAACAAATGGGTAAAAAACCCAAACAGTCTCTGTACCAAATTGTCCCTTTAAAATGGAGTCCTCTCTTAACTCCTTCTTCAAAATGGGAGGAAACAAGTCACTCAGTTACTTACAGACAGCAGATTATATGTTGCCTCCTCTACAACAAACTTCAGACTGCCTGTTCAGTCCACAACAACCCCCTTTTAATGACCAAGCCCCTCCCATTGGGCGTATCACTTAGTAGAGTGTAGAGTGCGTAATACTGACGCACTCTACAAGAAGGGACAGCGCAAGCTGTTCCTACTGAGGAGACTCAGGTCTTTTGGTGTACAAGAAGGGGCGCTGCTGAAGACATTCTATGACACGGTGGTGGCATCAGCCATCACTTTTGGAGTGGTCTGCTGGGGCAGTGGCATTACAGCAGCCAATAGGAAGAGACTGAACAAACTGATCAAGAAAGCTAGCTCTGTCCTGGGGCAGCGCCTTGACCCAGTGGAGGAGATGGGAGAGAGAAGGATGGTGGCCAAACTGTCATCTCTGCTGGAGTCCGACTTCCACCCTATGCAGGACATACTGAATGCACTGAGGAGCTCATTTAGCAGCAGACTACATCATCCTAGGTGCACAACCGAGAGGTTTCGCAGGTCCTTCCTACCTACGGCTGTCAGACTGTACAACCTAAGCAGGGCTGCTCGCAGAGATAGCAAAAAACGTGACAACCTAATAGTATTGAATGCAAAAGACGCAATAGACTTACACAATGGTCCCCTCCGGTATACAACTAGGAAAATACCGGTCGCTATGGAGGGTGAGAATTTGTATGGGTGCATAATCATACCATGTAGGATAACTAAGTAGACGGTTGTGTTGTGCTGTTTCATTCCATCTAGCTACAATGCTCCGCACTGTGTGTGTGTTTATATATTTATATATTTATTCCATCTAGCAACAATGCTCCACGCTCTGTGTGTTTATATATTTACATATTTATTCCATCTAGCTACAATGCTCCGCACTGTGTGTGTTTATTACCTCCGCCAAGGAGGTTTTGTTTTCATCGGCGTTGGTTTGTCTGTTTGTTTGTTTGTTAGCAAGATAACTCAAAAAGTTATGGACGGATTTTCATGAAATTTTCACAGATTGTCAGATATGGGGTATCCTACAGATGACTAGATTTTGGTGGTGATCCAGATCACCGTCCAGAAGAAAACCACCATTACGGAAAATGCCATTTTCGTGAATAACTACTGAACCACTAATCCTATCATTGTGAATCCAATTGCTAGTCATATGTTTTCATGGTCAAGGAATCTGAAAACGTACACACAAACACTGTATGGGGGGAACTGTGGCGTTTGGCGGAGGTCTGCGCTTTCTGAGTGCTTTTCTAGTATATTTATATATTTATTCCATCTAGCAACAATGCTCCGCACTGTGTGTGTTTATATATTTACATATTTATTCCATCTAGCTACAATGCTCCGCACTGTGTGTGTTTATATATCTACATATTTATTCCATCTAGCTACAATACTCCACACTGTGTGTTTATATACTCATATATTTATTCCATCCAATTACAATGCTCCGCACTGTGTTTATATATTTATATATCTATTCCATTTAGCTACAATGCTCCGCACTGTGTCTATATATATATATATATATATATATATATATATATATATTTATATGTATATTTCTATGTACATATGTATACTCGCTGCTCTTGTTTTTCTCTTGCCTTCTGATTGTTGCTCTGAGTGTTGCTATCCCTGTGCTGTTGCAATCCTGGAATTTCCCCATTGTGGGACTAATAAAGGCTTATCTTATCTTATCATTCATAGAAAAACACACACTTCAATAAATATTTCCATAAAACAGTTAACAATGCCTCATCTCCTAATATATACTTTACACATAAATATTTAGATACAAAAACAAGTTTTCCCACACATAAAGTCAGTCCACTTACACGGGAACAAACAAAAAAAAAGGAGTTTATATGGTATGGAAATAAGAGTGTATATTTTCCAGTGAAGCAGAACAACCAAGTGTGCACCCCTGGCTGCGCTACAAAACAGGTAAGAGAAAAAGAAAAAGATAAACATTCAATGTCTTAAGATCATTTCCAAACAGAAGTAAATGAGAAAATGCATGGCATGTGTGTGTGTGTCTGCTGCTTAAACTAGTAAATCACCTACAGTCCATAGCTGTGTGTAAGTGAGTGTGCCTATAGCCGTCTGTATGAGTGTCTGTGTGCCTGCAGCCAGTGATGAGGCTACTCCGTCACACTACCTCTCTAAATCTAATTTAATACGGTCTAACAAGAGGGCAAAGTTGGATTTAAACATTTGGTCGAAAGCAGGTACAGTGCATGTACAGTCAATGTACAGTGCATCCGGAAAGTATTCACAGCATTTTGCTTTTTCCACATTTTATATTACAGCCTTATTCCATAATGGATTAAATTCATTTTTTCCTCAAAATTCTACACACAATACCCCGTAATAACAATGTAATTTTTTTTTTTTTTTAGATTTTTGCAAATTTTATTAAAAATAAAAAACTAAGAAATCACATGTACAGAAGTATTCACAGCCTTTGCTTAATACTTTGTTGATGCACCTTTGGCAGCAATTACAGCCTCAAGTCTTTTTGAATATGATGCCACAAGCTTGGCACACCTATCTTTGGGCAGTTTCGCCCATTCCTCTTTGCAGCACCTCTCAAGCTCCATCAGGTCGGATGGGAAGCATCGGTGCACAGCCATTTTCAAATCTCTCCTGAGATGTTCAATTGGATTCAAGTCTGGGCTCTGGCTGGGCCACAAGCCACTCCTTTGATATCTTGGCTGTGTGCTTAGGGTCGTTATCCTGCTGAAAGATGAACCGTCGCCCCAGTCTGAGGTCAAGAGCACTCTGAAGCAGGTTTTCATCCAGGATGTCTCTGTACATTGCTGCATTCATCTTTCCCTCTATCCTGACTAGTTTCCCAGTTCCTGTCACTGACAAACATCCCCACAGCATGATGCTGTCACCACCATTGGCATGGTTGTGAGGGGTGCCTGGTTTTCTCCAAACATGACGCCTGGCATTCACACCAAAGAGTTCAATCTTTGTCTCATCAGATCAGAGAATTTTGTTTCTCATGGTCTGAGAGTCCTTCAGGTGCCTTTTGGCATACTCCAGGCGGGCTACCATGTTCCTTTTACTAAGGAGTGGCTTCCATCTGGCCACTCTACCATAGAGGCCTGATTGGTGGATTGCTGCAGAGATTGTTGTCCTTCTGGAAGGTTCTCCTCTCTCCACAGAAGAACACTGGAGCTCTGACAGTGTGACCATCGGGTTCTTGGTCACCTCCCTGACTAAGGCCCTTCTCCCCCCATTGCTCAGTTTCAATGGCCGGCCAGCTCTAGGAAGAGTCCTGGTGGTTCTGAACTTCTTCTATTTACATATGATGGAGGCCACTGTGCTCATTGGGACATTCAAAGCAGCAGAATTTTTCCTGTACCCTTCCCCAGATTTGTGCCTCAAGACTATCCTGTCTCGGAGGTCTACAGACAATTCTTTTGACTTCATGCTTGGTTTGTGCTCTGACATGCACTGTCAACTGTGGGACCTTATATAGACAGATGTGTGCCTTTCCAAACCATGTCCAATCAACTGAATTTACCACAGCTGGACTCCAATTAAGCTGTAGAAACATCTCAAGGATGATCAGTGGAAGCACCGGAGCTCAATTTTGAGCTTCATGGCAAAGGCTGTGAATACTTACAGTGGGGTAAAAAAGTATTTAGTCAGCCACCAATTGTGCAAGTTCTCCCACTTAAAAGACCTCAACTATACCTCAACTATGAAAGACAAAATGAGAAAAAAAAATCCAGAAAATCACATTGTCTGATTTTTAAAGAATTTATTTGCAAGTTATGGTGGAAAATAAGTATTTGGTCACCTACAAACAAGCAAGATTTCTGGCTCTCACAGACCTGTAACTTCTTCTTTAAGAGGCTCCTCTGTCCTCCACTCGTTACCTGTATTAATGGCACCTGTTTGAACTCGTTATCAGTATAAAAGACACTTGTCCACACCCTCAAACAGTCAGACTCCAAATTCCACTATGGCCAAGACCAAAGAGCTGTCAAAGGACACCAGAAACAAAGTTGTAGACCTGCACCAGGCTGGGAAGACTGAATCTGCAATAGGTAAGCAGCTTGGTGTGAAGAAATCAACTGTGGGAGCAATTATTAGAAAATGGAAGACATGCAAGACCACTGATAATCTCCCTCGATCTGGGTCTCCACGCAAGATCTCACCCCGTGGGGTCAAAATTATCACGAGAACGGTGAGCAAAAATCCCAGAACCACACGGGGGGACCTAGTGAATGACCTGCAGAGAGCTGGGACCAAAGTAACAAAGGCTACCATCAGTAACACACTACGCTGCCAGGGACTCAAATCCTGCAGTGCCAGACGTGTCCCCCTGCTTAAGCCAGTACATGTCCAGGCCCGTCTGAAGTTTGCCAGAGAGCATCTGGATGATCCAGAAGAGGATTGGGAGAATGTCATATGGTCAGATGAAACCAAAATAGAACTTTTTGGTAAAAACTCAACTTGTCGTGTTTGGAGGAAAAAGAATGCTGAGTTGCACCATACCTACTGTGAAGGATGGGGGTGGAAACGTCATGCTTTGGGGCTGTTTTTCTGCAAAGGGACCAGGACGACTGATCCATGTAAAGGAAAGAATGAATGGGGCATGTTTCATGAGATTTTGAGTGAAAACCTCCTTCCATCAGCAAAAGCATTGAAGATGAAACGTGGCTGGGTCTTTCAGCATGACAGTGATCCCAAACACACTGCCCGGGCAACGAAGGAGTGGCTTCGTAAGAAGCATTTCAAGGTCCTGGAGTGGCCTAGCCAGTCTCCAGATCTCAACCCCATAGAAAATCTTTGGAGGGAGTTGAAAGTCCGTGTTGCCCAGCGACAGCCCCAAAACATCATTGCTCTAGAGGAGATCTGCATGGAGGAATGGGCCAAAATACCGTCAACAGTGTGTGAAAACCTTGTAAAGACTTACAGAAAACGTTTGACCTCTGTCATTGCCAAAAAGGGTATATAACAAAGTATTGAGATGAACTTTTGTTATTGACCAAATACTTATTTTCCACCATAATTTGCAAATAAATTCTTTAAAAATCCTTCAATGTGATTTTCTGGATTTTTTTTTCCTCATTTTGTCTCTCGTAGTTGAGGTATACCTATGATGAAAATTGGAGACCTCTCTCATCTTTTAAGTGGGAGAACTTGCACAATTGGTGGCTGACTAAATACGTTTTTACCCCACTGTATGTACATGTGATTTCTTAGTTTGTTTGTTTTTTTTCATAAATTTGCAAAAATCTCAAAAAAAAACTTTTTTCATGTTGTCATTATGGGGTGTTGTGTGTAGAATTTTGAGGAAAAAAATGAAATGAATCCATTTTGGAATCAGGCTGTAACATAGCAAAATGTGGACAAAGTGAAGCACTGTGAATACTTTCTGGATGCACTGTATATTTCCAAATACATACAGTTAGGCCCAAAAATATTTGGACAGTGGCACAAGTTGTGTTATTTTAGCTGTTTATGAAAACATATTCAGGATACAATTATATAATCAATATGGGCTTAAAGTGTAGACTCTCAGCTGTAATTTGAGAGTATTCACATGCAAATTGGAACAAGGGTTTAGGAATTTCAGCTCTTTAATACGTAGCCGCCTCTTTTTCAAGGGACCAAAAGTAATTGGACAATTGATTCAGAAGGCTGCAAAAAAAAAAAAAAAAAAAAAATAACAAGGTTGCATGGGCTCTTCCCTCGTCAACCTGTCATCAATTAAGCAGTTAAAAGGTCTGGAGTTGATTCCAGGTGTGGAGTTTGCATTTGGAAGCTGCTGCTGTGAACACACAACATGCAGTCAAAGGAGCTCTCAATGGAGGTGAAACAAACCATCCTGAGGCTGAAAAAAAAAGAAGACATCCATCAGAGAGATAGCAGAAATGTTAGGAGTGGCCAAATCAACTGTTTGGTACATTCTGAGAAAAAAAAAGAGTGCACTGGTGAGCTTGGGAACTCAAAAAGGCCTGGACGTCCACGGAAGAGAACAGTGGTGGATGATCACAGAATCCTTTCCATGGTGAAGTACAACCCCTTCACAACAGCTACTCAAGTGAAGAACACTCTCCAGGAAGTAGGTGTATCAGTATCTAAGTCTACCATAAAGAGAAGACTTCATGAGAGTAAATACAAAGGATTCATCACAAGGTGCAAACCGTGAATCAGCCTCAAAAATAGAAAGGCCAGAATTGACTTTGCCAAAAAACACCTGAAGAAGCCAGCCCAGTTCTGGAACAGCATTCTTTGGACAGATGAGACTAAGATCAACCTGTACCAGAATGATGGGAAGAAGAAAGTTTGGAGAAGAACTGGAGCAGCTCATGATCCAAAGCACAACATCTTCTGTAAAACATGGTGGAGGCAGTGTGATGGCATGGGCATGCATGGCTTCCAATGGCACTGGGTCACTTGTGTTTATTGATGATGTGACAAAAGACAGAAGCAGCCGGATGAATTCTGAAGTGTATAGGGATATACTTTCTGCTCAGATTCAGCCAAATGCAGCAAAGTTGATTGGATGGCACTTCACCAATGATCCAAAACATACTGCAAAAGCAACCCAGGAGTTTTTTAAAGCAATGAAGTGGAATATTCTGCAATGGCTGAGTCAATCACCAGATCTCAACCCAATCGAGCATGCATTTCACTTGCTCAAGACAAAACTTAAGGCAGAAAGACCCACAAACAAGCAACAACTGAAGACAGCTGCAGTAAAGGCCTGGCAAAGCATCACAAAGGAGGAAACCCAGCGTTTGGTGATGTCCATGGGTTCCAGACTTCAGGCAGTCATTGCCTGCAAAGGATTCTCAACAAAATATTGAAAAGTAACATTTTACTTAGGGTTATGTTTATTTGACAATTACTTTTGAGCCCCTGAAATGAGGAGCGTTTGTATAAAAATAGCTACAATTCCTACATGTTTAATCATATATTTTTGTTCAACCCCTTGAATTAAACCTTAAAGTCTGTGCTTCAATTCTGTTGTAGTTGTTTCATTTCAAATCCAATGTGGTGGCATGCAGAGCCCAAATCATGAAGATTGTGTCACTGTCCAAATATTTGTGGGCCTAACTGTAAATCCTGTGGAAGACCATTTGAAAGGAAAGGGAGATGGGATTTTAGGTCTTTCTTTTAGGGTGCCCAGTGGCATTGCTTCTGATTTACTAAAGTTTATTCTGTATCCTGAAAATGCACTGAATTTATTGATAACATCAATAAGGGTTGGAGTAAATGTCTCAGCCCTGGTTTAGACAATCAACACATCATCCGCGTACAGAGTAATTTTATATTGTTTGTCCACTATGGTTAAACCATGTATGCCGGGGTTTGTACTTATTGCTTCAGCCAGGGGCTCTATGGCCAGTGCAAACAAAAAAATGTGAGAGAGGGCAGCCCTGCCTTGTACTCCTGCCAATCTGGAAGTTGGAAGATCACAAACCATGAGTGAGTACAGCGGAGAGAGGGTTGTTATATAAAAACTTAATCCATCTGGTCAATTGGTCAGCTAAACCAAATTTGTGTAAAGTGTGGAACAGATAAGGCCATTCGACACTGTCGAACACCTTCTCGGCATCAAGTGAGATAACCAGGCCATCCAGTGACTGCTGCTGAAAATATTGTATTGTGTTCATTAACCTACGCATATTATTACATGAGTTGCGACCTTTAATGAAGCCAGTTTGGTCTTGGGAGTAAATCCTCTAGCCATGTAGCAAGTATCTTTGAGAGAAGCTTCAGGTCCACATTTAATAATGAGATTGGCCTATAGGAGGCACAATCTTCAGCTTGTTTATTCTTCTTGAACATAAATTAGTTAATATTGTCATGGCCGGTGAAGTCAGTCCTCAGCAATTCAGTCACCCTTGGCTTTCCCTGCATATGAAGCCTAACCACACCCGTTAGCTAAGTGATTCTTCATTATTGTTCCCATTTCCAGCGGGTTAAAACTATAATAAATGCCTCCAGTGCTTACATACATCTTCTGCTTTTTTTCCATGTTTAAAGTACTTTAATAAGCTTATGCTTCTCTTGGACATTGATGCTAGAAAGACATTCTGCCTGCCGAATGGAACAGTATACGTGGGCTGTGTGCTTCCGAACTCCGACATGCGGATGGCTGCCATGCTGCTTGTGTGCATGCTTGCAGAGCATCATTCCTTAATTTATTTTTTTTCAATTTATATTTCCTTAGCGTGGCGGCATAGTTTCAGGGATGGTGGAACCACCACGCGGAAATGTTATCAGCAGAAACCCTGATTGTCTTGATGAGAAATTCACGGGCATCCCTTGGAGAAGATGTCATCCTGAAGGCAGTGTACAGTCATGTGAAAAAATTAGGACACCCCATTAAATATTCAGTTCTTTATTAAGAAATGTTCACATATTGGTGTCTAATCTTGCTTTTATTTATCTCTAGAAAAGAAGAGGATTTAATTGCAAGTAAATAACAAGAAAAAAACAAAACTTGTTTTACTCATTAAATAAAAGATATCAACAAAAATGTGCATTCTAACTGAGGAAAAAGTTAGGACACCCTACTGCCTAATAGCTAGTGTTACCTCCTTTGGCTGCAATAACTTCACTGAGATGCTTCTTGTAGCCATCTGCCAATCTGTGATATCGGTCTGAGGAAAGTTTGCCCCACTCCTCAATGCAGAATTCTTTCAGCTGTGAGATGTTTGAGGGGTTTCTTGCATGTATAACCCGTTTCAAGTCACCATACAGCATCTCAATGGGATTAAGATCTGGGCTTTGACTCGGCCATTCCACGACTCTCCATTTCTTAGTTTTTAGCCAGTGTTTGTTGGATTTACTGATATGGTTTTGGGTCATTGTCATATTGCAGGGTCCAATTCCGCTTCAGCTTAAATTTTTTTTACAGATGGTCTCACGTGGTCCTCAAGCACCCTCTGATACACGGTAGAATTCATGGTGGATTCTATGATGGAGAGCTGGCGAGGTCCTGCTGCAGCAAAGCATACCCAAACCATGACACTTCCTCCTCCATGCTTCACAGCTTGTATGAGGTTCTTTTCCTGGAATGCTGTATTTGGTCTACGTCAAACACGTCTTCTGTTCTGGTGTGCAAATAATTCAATTTTAGACTCATCTGTCTAAAGAATATTATTCCAGAAGTCCTGGTCTTTGTCTATGTTCTCTCTGGCAAACTTCAGTCTGGCCTTCATGTTTGTCTTAGAGAGCAAAATTTCCTCCTTGTATGCCTCCCGTGCAAGTTAAACTTGTGCAGTCTCCTTCTGATCGTAGAGGCATGCACTTTCACATCAATGGTAGCAAAAGCCTGCTGTAGGTCCCGTGATGACATTTTAGGGTTTTTGGAGACTTCTTTTAGCATCTTGCAGTCTGCTCTTGGGGTAAACTTGCTTGGACGGCCAGACCTGGGCATATTGGCAGTTGTTTTGAATGTCCTCCACTTGTAGACTATTTTCCGGACAGTGGATTGGTTGATTTCAAATTCTCTTGAGATCTTTTTAAATCCCTTACCAGACTCATAAGCTGCTAAAGTTTTCTTTCTGAAGGCCCCAGACAGCTCTTTTGTTCTTACCATGGTGTTCACTCTCACGTCAACAGTCAGGACTAAATGTCTGAGTTTTAAATAGGACAAGCCTCCTTCAAAGTGCTGAGTAACGATGTTCTAATCATATGCACCTGATGTGAGGCAGTGGGCAGAGTTCAGGGTCCTGATGGCCTGGTGAACAAAGCTGTTTAGCAGTCTTGTGGAATGGGCCCATAGCTCCGGTACCTTCTCCCTGAGGGCAGGGGGCTGAAGAGGGAGTGTGATGGGTGGGAGGTGTCACCTGCAATGTTGATGGCTCTGCAGGTGAGGCAGGTGTGGTAGATCTCCGAGAAGGAGGGCAGAGGGGCACCGATGATCTTGCTGGCTGCTTTCACTGTGCATTGTAGAGTCTTCAAGCAGGATGCAGTGAAGCTTCTGTACTAGGGCTGCAACTAACGATTATTTTGGTAGTTGACTATTCAAACAACTATTTTTTTAATTGGTCAACTAATCGCAATTATTTCTCTCATGGCTGCCATCTCTGTTTCCTGTTGGCATGGCTCCTGTTTGGGGCTCCAAGTCATGTTTTACCTCACCTGGTTAAGCCTGCAGACCTGTGAAAATCACTTTGTTGTCAGTCTCTGATTTAATATAATGTAGCCTATTATAAAAAGTTCCATAAAATCAGTAAAATAATGACCCATCACCATGAGTTGGAAACTTGAATTTGATAGTTTAATTAGAAGTGTTTGTAGCAATACAATTAAATAATAGATGCTAAAGGGCAGCCTTTTAACCCCCAAAATAAAGTGCAAAAACTAAAATAGCAGCCTCTGCTGCTCCATAAAGGGTTGTTGCATGTTCAAAACAAACTAGAGTAGTATTCAACTCCATTAAAGTAAAAAAAAGAAAATAAGCTAGTCCATCCTGTTTGAAACCTTGCTGGGTCTAGAAGTTTAAAAGTTTAATTAAGCTTCAGATGAAAATTAGAATAACTTCTTCTAGTCCAAAATAAATTTGCAAGCACTTTAAATATCAGTGCAGTGTAGCATCAGTCCCTTTGGCTCCAATCTATGAAATCACTCTTCACCTTAAAGAAATTGTTTCACCCAAAAGTCTGGTCAAGAATTGTTTCCTTTACCTAAGGACCAGAGTTTAAAAGCACATTCCATAGTAAAAGGGATGGTTAGGATCCCATTTCGTGCCAGGAACAGATTAGTCTGCAATCATAAATCCCTGAACTTCCTCCCCAACCAGGCAGTTTTATGCTTCACGTACTGTTTGAAATATTCCAGATACATTGGACAGAATTCCACAGATCTCTAGGAATTATCCACAGCTCAACATTGCCCCCTTCTGTTCAACTCAGAAATGTGTTGGATCTAATTACTTTGGGATTTCAGTTTTATCTGGCTGAAATAATCCTCCCTCTTCATGACTTTGATATTTTTCAAGGAAATACTGCTCAGAACACTGTTGAAGATGACCGCCTCTGTGTTGGATAATGATGGGTTTGAAATGTTTCATAAATCACTGATTTTAAATGTGTTGCATGTTTGAAAACGCTTAAATGAGCCTTATTCTAATGCATGTTAATTATAGAAGGATAAGTTTATAAAAGTGCACGCTCACTGAAAGTTAGTCATGAATCTCTGAAGTTAGCTTAGATCTTAATTAAGTATATGCTAAAATGTGTATTTGCATTCTAAAACTTTATGCCAGTCATCTGATGGTACCAGCCAATCACCAGGCCATCTGTCTGTTAAACGACGCCCCCTTTCATTCTATTGGTTGGTTACAGACAAAGGACCACTTTCTTATTGGACCATAGCCCATTCAGATCTTCCACGATAGCCGATAACTGGTTCTTCCTGCTGCCAGTCATTTGTTATGACCCAAGAAGCGCGCTCCATTAAATAGGGAGAAATGCCCTAGTAGTTCAGTTTTTGTTGGTTTCAGAAGTTTTGTGTTCTCTAAAGTTATCTTTCACTGTCTTGAAGTTACATTTTTCTGTTTTTCTGGTATCTGAGGAGAGATCATCTTTTCTTGTTGAGCTCAACCTTCTTACTTGGAGTGAAACTCCAGAATGCCCTTTTCCCTCTCCTCAGACGCCGTGTTTATTCTGCTAAACTTTTTCTATTGATTTTCCTTAACTCATCGTTAAAGTGGACTGATAGTGATTTTTGAACTTTTCCCTCAAGACTGCCTCACCCACATACCGCGACGTCAGAAGAACTAGGATTTCTTGGGTGGAACTGTTTACATACTTTTCCTTCAGCCTGTGGTTTCTTATCGTCTGGTGGACATCCCAAAGTTGCGGGCCAGGAAAGGATCTGTTGCCTAAGAGGAGATGTCACACCTGCCCCGTGGGCCAGCTGTTCACTCTACCGCAGGCTTCACTCTCTGGACACCAGCTGCTGAGTCTTTGCCAGAACTGCTGTAACACCTGGAAAGGACTGCAGGCAGTCCTTCCTCCTTTTTGCCATCTGCTGGTGTTCAACACCATTGCTGGACCCTGAAGACACAGCTATTCGTAAGCCAGACTCCCACTTTCTATCTGCTGGGCTAAATGTAATGTCTAATTCTAATTGAATATGACCAGTTTTCAAGTTAAAAGTTAGTCCATAAGCTACAATAGGAGCTATGAGCTGAAGGAAAAATAATATTCTCCTTTTCAATAACCTCCGTTTTTTTTTTTTTAGAGTAACTCAGAATTTTCTTTTTCATATAATCAGCTTTAATCATTTTCTCCGTAAAATTGTGTCCATTTTTATGCATATTTTTGTTACAGTTATTTCACAGTCTCTCATTGCATTACAGTTACAAATTCAAACTCTGTTTTCTCTTGTTTCCACAAAGGTTTAACTACAGACTTTATGCTCAGGAATCTGTTACCAGTTAATATGATGTTTGATACTTGTTGATCATTTCACCTACTTGCAAATCAATTGAATGTAATGTCATTTAACCTGAGTTTGATTATTAAAACTGTTAACCACTTCCGGTTATGGCGGCCGCCTAGAAGGACACGTATCACTCTGCTCTGCCCCTGGAAATAAAAATTCGGCAAATAACGCTCTCATTTGGAACAGAACTTTTCCCAGCGTTTGGGTGAGGATATGCCGGTGAAGACTAAGGCTGGGAAATCAGGAGGGGGAAAAATTGAATCGCCGAAGCAGTCCAAATTAACGGACTTTAAAGTTTGTGGCGCAGTAGAAAAAGCTGCGGATATGGCGGATGAAACTAGCGGTGGTGCGGTAACTGCTGCTGCTGACGATGGCGGCACAGGTGCAGTGCTGGCTGCCATTAGCTCAATGAGAGCAGACTTTTCCGCTAAACTTGATGGGATTATGGCAGCGTTGGATGCAATGAGAAAGGAGTTGGGTGACTGCGTGGAGCGAGTGACGCAGGCGGAGCTTCGTGTTTCAAGTGCGGAGGATGAAATCAGCGGACTTCAAATAAAGGTGCGCACTTTGGAAAAAAAAAATAAAGATCTGGAAAATAGCGTTCTGGACTTGGAATCTCGGTCCAGAAGGAACAACCTGAGGCTGGTGGGTTTACCGGAGGGAGCCGAAGGTCGTGATTCATGCTCCTTTTTGGAGGGGTGGATCCCGGAGGCGCTGAACAACGCGGAGCTAAAATCATCAGTCGTCTTGGAAAGCTCCCACTGAATTGGCCCACCGAGAGGTAACAAGGCAGCACCGAGGACGCTAATTATGAAGTTTCTCAGCTACAGAGACAGGATGACGATCTCCAACGCGGTGCGGGCCAAAGGAGAAATTAAATACCAAGATCAGCAGGTGCGGTTCTACCCAGATCTGGCCTCAGGAATCCAACAATTAAGGAAGCAGTTTGACCCCATCCGCAAAGAACTGCGCAACCTTGAGATTCGTCATGGAGTGATTCACCCTGCAAGACTTCTGGTCACATATGAGGGCAGAACACGCATCTTCAAGACCCCCGAGGAGGCGCAGGAGCTCATCAAGAAGATCCAGGAAGAGACTGGTGGGAGCTAAGCATGAACAGAATATAGGGTAGAATATTTGAGCATTTATCTGATTAGAAGCATATAACAAGATTACAAAATATAGAATGTATTACATATTAAAAAAAAAAAAGTACAAAATTGCTAAAAAAATTTTGGAGTTAAATTGGAAAATTACAGAAGAGAGTTAATGTTACGTTATTAAAAGCAGTAGAGTTAGGGTGATTGGGAGGATGAAGAAGGAGTGGCTTTGGCTGATCCTCGTGGGTGTGGAACGGTCGATGGCTATATCGGGAGACGGAATTTTTCTTTTGCTTTTGGGGGGATTGCCATAAATGTGGGAAGGGGGAATTTGTTTGTGTGTAGTTTGTAGGGTGAATGTTCAACCACTCATTTTTTTGCTTTTCTGTTTGAGCATGTTTACACTGCAAGGTAATCCCAAACTCCCTATTGATTATAAATCAAAGTGTTAATCTTAATTTAACTTCATGGAATTGCAGAGGTCTACAAAATTTAAAAAAACTTAAACAAGTTATGAATAAAATAAAAGACATGGGTTCAAAAATTGTGTTTTTACAAGAAACTCATCTAATAGAGCAAGATGTAAAAAGAATTAGGAGTAGATGGCAAGGAAATGTTTTCACCTCATCATTTTCATCCCGAGCCAGGGGAGTTATGACTCTCATACATAAATCAGTCCCATTTCAAGTGAAAAATGTAATTGGAGACAAATTTGGAAGATATGTAATCATTCAAGGATCTTTGCTATTAGAAAACATAAATTTGGTGAACTTATATGGTCCCAATATAGATGATCAAAAGTTCTTTGCCAATTTATTTCTTATCTTATCATCACTTACAGGGCAACATATAATAGCAGGGGATTTTAATTGTACATTGAATCCCAGTATAGATAGATCAACAGGACTGGACTGTACGCACAATGGATGTAGGATGACCATTAATCATTTTATGAAAGAATTGAAATTGATAGATATATGGAGAGAAATGAAACCACAAGTTAAAGCATACTCTTGTTATTCCAATACCTACAAGACATTCTCATGTATAGATTATTTTTTGATCTCCACAGAATTAAGGTCCAAGATTCAAAACTGTTTTTATGATAACATCGTGATCTCTGATCATGCACCCTGCTGTCTAACGTATGTAGATAAGAAATTGACAAAGGAACCAGGTAGATGGCAATTTCAGCATAAATGGCTTCAGGATGAGGAATTTGTTAAGTATATAGAAAAACAGATAGATGAGTTCTTTGATATCAATACTACACAAACATCAGCATGTGTAAAGTGGGAGGCTTTCAAAGCTTTTATTAGGAGACATATTATTAGTTATACAGGTTCAAAATCTAAGAAGACTCGAGAGGAGAGAGTCCAATTGGAACATAAAATAAAAATTCTTCAAGAAAGAGTATATGCAGGAAGAGATCCAAGGTTGGAGAACGAATTACTGATTTTGAGAGCTGAATATGACAAAAAATCAGCGAATAGAGCTGCCTCGAGTCTTCTAAGATTGAAACAATCTTTTTATGAACAAGGTGAAAAATCAGGAAAGTTATTGGCATGGCAGATTAAACAATTAGAATCTAAAACACCAATTACCAGTATTATAAGTAATGGACAGGTAGTTATAGATCCTTCAGAAATTAATAGAGCCTTTAGAGATTACTATGAAAAATTATATGATACCAAAAATGAATCTGACTTAACAAAACTACATGGGTTTTTGAATGAACTATTTATACCGTGTATTCCAAATGAAAATAGGGAGATACTGGAGTCTAAAATTAGTCAAGAAGAAGTTGGACTAGCCATTGATAATATGAAATCAGGAAAAAGTGCAGGACCAGATGGTCTTCCAGTTGACCTATATAAAAAATTTAAGAATAAATTAACAAAACCTTTTTTGGAAATGGTTTTAGAAGCATTTCAAAATAGTAATTTACCATCATATATGAATAATGCCTTAATTATACTGTTGCCAAAACCAGGTAAGCCCTCTAATAAATGTGAAAATATGAGACCAATAAGCCTATTAAATGCCGACCTTAAGATAATTTGTAAAATTTTAGCAAGACGAATACAAGAAATTTTACCAAATATTATTAATCGAGATCAGAATGGCTTTATAAAGGGAAGACAAGGCTTCCATAATGTAAGAAGACTATTTAATATTATTTATTCTAATAAAGAAGCACCGGATACAGCTCTCTTATCACTGGATGCCGAAAAAGCCTTTGATAGAGTTGAATGGCCCTTTCTTTTTGAAGTCTTACAAAGGTTTGGACTTGGAAATAATTTCATAAAATGGGTTCAGATAATATATAATAATGCTACTGCAGAAATTCTAACAAATAACAATATTTCAAAATCAATAAAAATCAATAGAGGATGTCGACAAGGCTGTCCACTTTCACCTTTACTGTTTACTATGGCAATTGAACCTTTAGCGATGGCGATACGTCTACAGTCACAAATATATGGAATTAAAGTTGGACCAACAGAACATAAAATCTCCCTGTATGCCGATGACATAATTTTGTTTATGTCGAATCTTAAAAAATCAATTCCGACCTTGTTGAATTTAATAAAGAATTTCGGGGAAATATCAGGATATAAAATAAATAAAACTAAATCTTCAATATTAATGCTAAATGAGACCCAGAGAAATTACCCAGCCCCTGAGGTAAATCAATTCAATGTTGTAAATCAGTTCAAATATTTAGGAATCCAA
The DNA here is from genome assembly GCA_020510985.1 of Pholidichthys leucotaenia. Lineage (NCBI taxonomy): Eukaryota > Metazoa > Chordata > Actinopteri > Cichliformes > Pholidichthyidae > Pholidichthys > Pholidichthys leucotaenia. Next base: position 62,421,611 of record CM035842.1, read on the forward strand.
ATTGTGCCTAAGCTAGAATCAGTCGCCAGTGTCAACTATGAAGCCTTAATGACAGATATTGATGAGTTACTTCAGAGATGGATGTCACTACCAATGTCGATGATCGGGAGAATTAATATACTTAAAAGTAATATCTTACCTAAAATACTTTATTTATTTCAATACATTCCCTTACCACCACCTTTAGATTTATTCTCAAGAATTAAAAAAAAGTTAGTGGAATTTATATGGAACAACAGGAGGGCTAGATTACGTCTGTCTTTATTATATTTACCATTTGATCGTGGAGGTCTGAAATGTCCAAATTTTATGTTGTATTATTGGTCGGCACAACTGAGGTCTATGACATATTATTTTTCATCAAATGATCTCCCTCACTGGACTGAAATGGAATCATACAATTTACCTTTACCTCTTCCCATATTCATATACTCAGATTCGGCAAAAAAATTACAAAAACAAGTTAAAAATCCATTTGTAAAGCATATGATCAAAATATGGTGTGAAGCTAAAAACTATTTAAAAGAACCACAGTTATTGTCACAATTTAGTCCAATATGGGGTAATCAATATTTTTTTTTTCCACAATATCTTTATTGAACCTTTTTTTTTTTTTTTTTTTAACAAACATGATACAAACAATCAAACACTAACACTAAAGTACTACAAAAAAAAAAAAAATGCACTAAAAACACCAACAACCACCAACAAAATCAAGTCTTCAACAATGCTCCTCTGTTTAGTCTAGACAATCCAATACATAAGTATACATATTATGTTCACCAGTTTGGAATTTACAAGGTCCACACACATCATTCACCTTCTTCTTCAAGAGTTATGTTTAAATTTTTTACATAATCAATAAAAGGTCTCCATATATTCTCAAACACAATTTCCTTTGATTTCAGTATATATGTTATTCTTTCTAATGGAAGGTTTGTTAACATCTGTCTTAACCACTGAGTCACATCTGGTCTATGAGTCTTTTTCCATAATAGTGCAATACATTTTTTGGCATTAAGCAAACTGAGGTCTATGAATGTTCTTTCACTTTTATTGAAATTATGCTTTTCTGGGTACAGACCCAACAAAACCAGTTTAGGATTCAATATGATTTGTTTTGAGATTATTTTTTCAATTGTTACCCTCACCTCTTCCCAAAACATTCTTATTAATCTACATTCCCATAAACAATGAAATAGGGTTCCTTTACTTTCCATGCATTTTGTGCATGTATCTGGTATATTTTTGTTATATCTATTTAACTCCTCCGGTGTAACATACATCCGCATTAACCATTTGAAATGTATCAATTTAAGGCGTGCATTTATTGATTTGGTTTGAGCTTCTGTACAAGCCAATTCCCATTGTTCCTCTGAAATTTCAATTTGCAGATCTTCTTTCCAGTAGTTTAATCTTTTCAGTGAATTTTCACTTGAAGATAGTGTCAATGAGTTATAAAACTCTGAAATAATACCCTTTCTTTTACTATCTTTCATCATCATTTTTTCCAAGGATGAATAAATAGGTCGAGTGAGAGCTTTATTTTGATTTGATCGAATAAAGTTTCTAAGTTGAAGATATTTAAAAAAATGTGTTCTATTGAGATTAAATTTGATCCTCAGCTCTTCAAAAGACATTATGTTGTCTGCACATGGCAAATATAAATCCTGAATCTTTTGTATCCCTTTTAAATTCCATACTTTAAATACAGCGTCCGCTCTCCCTGGTTTAAAATATTGATTACCCCATATTGGACTAAATTGTGACAATAACTGTGGTTCTTTTAAATAGTTTTTAGCTTCACACCATATTTTGATCATATGCTTTACAAATGGATTTTTAACTTGTTTTTGTAATTTTTTTGCCGAATCTGAGTATATGAATATGGGAAGAGGTAAAGGTAAATTGTATGATTCCATTTCAGTCCAGTGAGGGAGATCATTTGATGAAAAATAATATGTCATAGACCTCAGTTGTGCCGACCAATAATACAACATAAAATTTGGACATTTCAGACCTCCACGATCAAATGGTAAATATAATAAAGACAGACGTAATCTAGCCCTCCTGTTGTTCCATATAAATTCCACTAACTTTTTTTTTATTCTTGAGAATAGATCTAAAGGTGGTGATAAGGGAATGTATTGAAATAAATAAAGTATTTTAGGTAAAATATTACTTTTAAGTATATTGATTCTCCCGATCATCGACATTGGTAGTGACATCCATCTCTGAGTTAACTCACTGATATCTGACATTAAGGCTTCATAGTTGACACTGGCGACTGATTCTAGCTTAGGCATAATTTGGATTCCTAAATATTTAAACTGATTTACAACATTGAATTGATTTACCTCAGGGGCTGGGTAATTTCTCTGGGTCTCATTTAGCATTAATATTGAAGATTTAGTTTTATTTATTTTATATCCTGATATTTCCCCAAAATTCTTTATTAAATTCAACAAGGTTGGAATTGATTTTTTTAGATTCGACATAAACAAAATTATATCATCGGCGTACAGGGAGATTTTATGTTCTGTTGGTCCAACTTTAATTCCATATATTTGTGAATGTAAACGTATCGCTATCGCTAAAGGTTCAATTGCCATAGTAAACAGTAAAGGTGAGAGTGGACAGCCTTGTCGACATCCTCTATTAATTTTTATTGGTTTTGAAATATTGTTATTTGTTAGGATTTCTGCTGTAGCATTATTGTATATTATTTGAACCCATTTTATGAAATTATTTCCAAGTCCAAACCTTTGTAGGACTTCAAAAAGAAAGGGCCATTCAACTCTATCAAAGGCCTTTTCGGCGTCCAATGATAGGAGAGCTGTATCCGGTGCTTCTTTATTAAAATAGATAATATTAAATAGTCTTCTTACATTATGGAAGCCTTGTCTACCCTTTATAAAGCCATTCTGATCTCGATTAATAATATTTGGTAAAATTTCTTGTATTCGTCTTGCTAAAATTTTACAGATTATCTTAACGTCGGCGTTTAATAGGCTTATTGGTCTCATATTTTCACATTTATTAGAGGGCTTACCTGGTTTTGGCAGCAGTATAATTAAGGCATTATTTATGTATGATGGTAAATTATTATTTTGAAATGCTTCTAAAACCATTTCCAAAAAAGGTTTTATTAATTTATTCTTAAATTTTTTATAAAGGTCAACTGGAAGACCATCTGGTCCTGCACTTTTTCCTGATTTCATATTATCAATGGCTAGCCCAACTTCTTCTTGACTAATTTTAGACTCCAATATCTCCCTGTTTTCATTTGGAATACACGGTATAGATAGTTCGTTCAAAAACCCATTTAGTTTTGTTAAATCAGGTTCATTTTTGGTATCATATAATTTTTCATAGTAATCTCTAAAGGCTCTATTAATTTCTAAAGGATCTATAACTACTTGTCCATTACTTATAATACTGGTAATTGGTGTTTTAATTTCCAATTGTTTAATCTGCCATGCTAATAATTTTCCTGATTTTTCACCTTGTTCATAAAAAGATTGTTTCAATCTTAGAAGACTCGAGGCAGCTCTATTCGCTGATTTTTTGTCGTATTCAGCTCTCAAAATCAGTAATTCATTCTCCAACCTTGGGTCACTTCCTGCATACACTTTTTCCTGAAGATTTTTTATTTTATGTTCCAATTTAGCTCTCTCCTCTCGAGTCTTCTTAGATTTTGATCCTGTATAAGGGTAATCAATATTTTAAACCAGGGAGAGCGGACGCTGTATTTAAAGTATGGAATTTAAAAGGGATACAAAAGATTCAGGATTTATATTTGCCATGTGCAGAAAACATAATGTCTTTTGAAGAGTTGAGGATCAAATTTAATCTCAATAGAACACATTTTTTTAAATATCTTCAACTTAGAAACTTTATTCGATCAAATCAAAATAAAGCTCTCACTCGACCTATCTATTCATCCTTGGAAAAAATGTTGATGAAAGATAGTAAAAGAAAGGGTATTATTTCAGAGTTTTATAACTCATTGACACTATTTTCAAGTGAAAATTCACTGAAAAGATTAAACTACTGGAAAGAAGATCTGCAAATTGAAATTTCAGAGGAACAATGGGAATTGGCTTGTACAGAAGCTCAAACCAAATCAATAAATGAACGCCTTAAACTGATACATTTCAAATGGTTAATGCGGATGTATGTTACACCGGAGGAGTTAAATAGATATAACAAAAATATACCAGATACGTGCACAAAATGTATGGAAAGTAAAGGAACTCTATTTCATTGTGTATGGGAATGTAGATTAATAAGAATGTTTTGGGAAGAGGTGAGGGTAACAATTGAAAAAATAATCTCAAAACAAATCATATTGAATCCTAAACTGTTTTTGTTGGGTCTGTACCCAGAAAAGCATAATTTTAATAAAAGTGAAAGAACAGCCTTCCGGTTATGGCTGCCACGTAGGACGGACGTGTCTCGCTCTGCTCTGCTCCTGGAGAAAAAAAATCGGCAAATAACTCTCTCATTTGGGACAGAACGTATCTCAGCATTTGGGCGAGGATATGTCGGCGAAGCCTAAGGCTGGAAAACCAGGAAAAGGAAAAAGCGAGCCGCCGAAACAGTCCAAATTAACGGACTTTAAGGTCTGTGACGCAGCAAACAAAACTCCATATATGGCGGAGGAGGCTGGCAACGGTGCGATGTCTGCGCGGAGAGGCGCAGATGCGCTGATGGCTGCCATGAGTTCAATGAGAGCGGACTTTTCCTCTAGATTTGATGGGATTATGACAGCGTTGGAAGGAATAAGAAAGGAATTGGGTGACTGTGTAGAACGAACGGCGCAGATGGAGCTCCGTCTCGCTAGTGCTGAAGATGACGTCACCCGTCTTCAATTAAAGGTGCGCACTTTGGAAAAAAAAAATAAATCTCTGGAAGATAATATTTTGGATTTGGAATCTCGGTCGAGACAGAATAATTTGAGGCTGGTGGGTCTTCCAGAGGAATCAGAAGGTCGGGACGTATGTTCCTTTCTGGAAAAGTGGATTCCGGAGGTGCTGGGCAGCGAGGAGTTGCAATCAGCAGTGGTTCTGGAAAAAGCACATCGCATTGGCCCACGGAGAGATAAGGGACCGCCGAGGACCTTAATTATGAAGTTTCTTAGCAACAGAGACAGGATGAAGATCTTCAACGCTGCACGTGCTAAAGGAGAGATTAAACACCAGGACCAGCAGGTGCGGTTCTACCCAGATTTGGCCACAGGAATCCAGCAATTGAGGAAGCAGTTTGATCCCGTACGTAAGGAGCTGCGCAACCTTGGGATTCGTCATGGTGTAATCTATCCTGCGAGACTGCTGACCACGTATGAGGGCAGAACCCACATCTTCAAGACCCCAGAGGAGGCGCAGGAGTTCATCAAGAAGATCAAAGAAGAAGAAGAGACTGGTGGGAGCTAAGCATGAACAAAATATAAGGTAGAATAATTAAGCATTTGCACAGGCATCTGACTGACTTGAAGTAAATAGTAAGTTTACAAAATATAGATTGTATTATATATTAAAAAAACAAAACAAAAACAAAACAAACAAAAAAAAAACTATGATATACAAAGTTGTTAAAAATTTTGGAGTTAAGTTGGAAAACTACAGAGGAGAGTTAATGTTACGTCATTAAAAGCAGTAGAGTTAGGGTGATTGGGAGGATGAAGAAGGAGTGGCTTATGCTGTTCCCCGTGGGTGTGGAGCGGTCGATGGCTATATCGGGAGACGGAATTTTTCTTTTGAT